>JAOPJL010000146.1:8818731-8830119 GCA_027123545.1 Trisopterus esmarkii | reverse complement strand
GTGTGTGTGTGTGTGTGTGTGTGTGTGTGTGTGTGTGTGTGTGCGTGCGTGCGTGCGTGCGTGCGTGTGTGTGTGTGAATTTGAGGCTGAACGCTAAGCACTCTGTTCTGTGATTAACCCACACCACTGCTCTCTTTCAGCAGCTGTACCCATCTACTCACAAACGCCTTTGACTGACCCCAACACTTGACTCTTTACAGCCCTAAAAAGACTAAACTGGCTTTTAAACTTAACCCCCCCCTCTAACAGTGTTTGTGTGGTTTTACCCTAACTCCAACCGTTCTTGCACATATGTTTGTATTCTCTGTGCTGCAATGTGCTGTAATCAGGTGTTAGGGCGCTATCGTGCGCATTATAGCACACCTGCTATGTTAGCATGGCGTCAAAGCACCAAAAAGGCTTGACGTTGGGGTAGGCGCTCATGGCCGTCCGGCACCCTAACCCGTCACTCCGTTTCCCCCCGCAGCGCCCGCAAGAGACCCATCCCGTACTACCGGCCCAGCCCCTCGTCCTCGTCCTCCTCTTCCTCCTCCTCCTCGTCCAGCGCCGCCAGCACTCCGTCTCGCAGCCGCAGTCGCAGCCGCAGCCGCAGCAGGAGCCGCAGCTACGGCAGCTACAGCAGCCGCAGCCGCAGTCGGAGCAGGAGGCGTTCCCATAGCAACCGCAGCTACGACAGCCGCAGTAGCTACGACAGCCCGGGCTTCTGAGGGGCGACGCCCAGGAAGTGAATAATGATTATGACGATGGGGGAGAAGAAAGAGAATCATGGTTTCAACCCCGGGTTGGGGTTGGGTCGTTGTGTGTTGTTCGTTCGAATGGGTGTGAGTCCCATACTGTCCAGTGACTGGTTGGGGGTGAGAGCATCTCCTTGGACTCTGATCTGCTGAACCACAGCTTCCTCCACCGACCGCAGAGCTCACAGTTCAGCGGCCCAGTCCTCGAAACAAACCCATCACTCTAGAATACCCCCGGTAAAGTTACCTACACCTGCAGTGGACCCTCGTCCAAATGATTTCTGTTATTTTGGTTGAAATCATCGCTCAAGCCTAAAGAACAAATCTCAAAGTGTGTTTGCACTTTCTCTGTATTCTTCCACAAGCCGAAACCAACCAAAAAAAGGTATTTATCAAAACACACACACACACACACACACACACACACACACACACAGAAGTCAAGAAAGAGACGACGAGATGAGATACAAACGGCTACTAACATAAACGACATCGATACGAACTTCCGATCTTTTCTAATCAAAGCACAGAGATCAAAAAACAAGGGAAACAGACAGAGAAGAAGCGAAAAGAGACAACAGAAGTTAAAAAAAGAACAGTTGTATCATACTAGTCCACATGTATATATCCTTAAATCCTATAAGCTCTGGCTTGGTAACCTATGCACTGTATACTCTATGTAATTTGAGGAGGCCTACGAGACTGCCACATAGCATGACGCATCAGCAGATAGACTGAGAGGCTGCTCGTAGGAGAATGCCTGGACACACGCCCACCCTAAGCCACCGTCCCCCATTCCACCATCCCTGTCCCGCAACTACAGTTCCCAGGGTGCACCTGGTCACCTTCGAATGACCTGTACAGTATGTCAACGACTTGCACACATAGGGATGTGAAGGAAAGCGTATTACCGTAATTTGAACACCCTTCCCTGTTCACTTTTTCCGCTGATTATGACTTTATTTATGACTGTGTGTGTGTGCGTGTGTTATTTATGACGTGTGACGAATGTGTGTGTGTGTGTGTGGGTGTGATGAGTGCCTCCTCTGCAATGACCTGGGATGTGAACATGTAAGAGTACTCTGAGTACGTCGCCTACTATAAAGGCAGCTTTATGATACTGTACAGTTAAAAAGAAAAGGTAAACTGTCTGCAAAAAGTATCCATGCACTCATGTGGGTCTGTTTGAACCACCCATTTATTTATGAACTATTTATTCCTTATGTATTATTTATTGGTTCATTTATTTATTTGACTATTTATTGTTTTGCCCAGCAGTGTGTTGCCCCATTCAGAACATACACCCTGGGCAGATGCTGGAGACCATCTGATGCTTTATGATGTTTTTAATTATGAGCAACATTTATGCTACTAATAACAAGAGACGAGTGAACAGGGTTGTTGCTTGTGTCTGTGGGGGCTCCGGTGTGGGCTGATGGGGAGGCTCTGGCCCAGGGCATCCAGTAGAAGGATGTCATTGTCTTTGTTTGCATTTGGAAAGTGTGTGTTCTCCTGCAAACGTTCCTGTCCTGTCTCCTGTATCACAGATTAAAAGGGTCAGACATTTAAATCTGATTTCTCCAATGTCCTGTTCGTTAAAACAATTATGAAACAGAACAAAAATGACTGCGTGATGAATTTAGAAGGCCGATGTTTCCCCTCCTCTATTCTACGCCACAGTAGGCTCCATGCATCTGTCTGAGGAACCTGGTTGTTAGCCTGCACTAGCATAGCAATCCTGCACGATAGCCTAGCCCTCCTGAACTAGCATTCCTGGGCTAGCCTAGCACTCCTGAACTAGCCTAGCAGTCCTGGGCTAGCCTAACACTCCTGAACCAGCCTAGCATTCCTGAAGTAGCCTAGCACTCCTGAGATAGCCTAGCAGTCCTGAGCTACAAGGCTAGTCCAGTGCTAGCCTAGCGGTCCTGAGCTATCCTAGATGTCCTTCAGCTAGCACGGAGATCCAGTAGTTAGCCTAGCTGGTCTCCTTCTCCTGCTTCAGATCTGGTGTTCGGTAATGTTCCACTGGATAGGACGCTGGTGACACTGTCAAGGAACCCCCCCCCCCCCCCCCCAAGTCTTCCTCCCAAGTCTTCATCAAGCCTCGTTTCTGTCCCCACCAGTGTCCCATCGGCCAAGTATCCAGTTCGCCCTGCTATGATATCCAGCAAACCTGTTCAAATATATTGATAAGCCTTTTGATTCTACAAGAGTCATTATTTGTAGTGTACAAGTTATTATAACTGACAATAAACTCAAACAAACTGTACAATTTGTGTATTTGATTTATTTCTTTAATAATATTTTCATGGATGGAGATTAAAAAGAAAATGCTTTTAAATTCCTGTTCAGGGGACTACTAGGAAGCATGACATAGAGGCCAGCCGGCTCAGAGCGACGTCATGCCTTCAGCCACATAAACTCCAACAGTGGGCTATTTAGCTAGGAGGCTAGTTGGACAGACAGACAGACAGACAGAAAAGACAAACAGACAAAGTTTGTCTGTTTTCTGCTGAAGGCGTGACGTCGCTCTGAGCCGGCTGGCCTCTATGTCATGCTTCCTAGTAGTCCCCTGACACTCTTCCAGCTCTCTGTGACGTCCAGGAAGGGGGAGGCAGCGGAGGCAGGGGTATTACTAACACCAGCCGGGCGGGGGGGGTTCAACAACGTATCAGAGCGCCAGGCCTCTGGATTCCATTCTGGTGCTACGCCTGCTTCAAATAGACCTTCTAGTGACTTCCAAATATATCCAGAATGAGAAAGGGAGGGTACTGAGGGAGGGGTAGGTGGGTTCAGAGTTGATCCAGAGAGAGGGGGGGGCGGGGCCTCACAGCCTTTTAAAAGCACTGTACACACAGAGCACAACACTACAAAGGAAACACCTCCTCCCAGAGTTCAAAAGGACCAGGACCAGCCGGACCCATCCACCCTCAGACCAGCAGCCATGTCGGAGAGACGCATTCCTTTCACCCTGCTGAGGACCCCCAGCTGGGACCCCTTCCGCGAGTACCACCAGGGCAGCCGCATCTTCGACCAGGCCTTCGGCATGCCCGCCCTGTGCGAGGAGATGCCCCCCTTCCCTGCCACCAGCCACTGGCCCGGATACATGAGGCCGCAGTTCATGGGTTCCATGATGGGCCCCGACATGGGGTCCATGATGGCGGCCCAGGCCATGATGCCGCACCAGGCGCCCCCCCACATGATGTCGCCCATGGTGAACCCCAGCGCCATCATGGCCCAGCAGCAGGCCAGGGCCATGTCGCGGCAGATGAGCACGGGCATGTCGGAGATCAAGCAGACGGCGGACAGCTGGAAGGTGTGCCTGGACGTCAATCACTTCTCCCCCGAGGAGCTGGTGGTGAAGACCAAGGACGGCGTGGTGGAGATCTCCGGTGAGTGCCTTCCCCGCTGGTCTCTCTCTCTCTCTCTGTCCGTCTGGGGTCTCTCTTTTGATCGGTCTTGCTATGTGCCTCTGTCCGTCCGTGTCGCTGTCTCTGACTTTAAACCTGGGTCTCTCTCTGTGTCTCTACCTCTCTGTCTCTCTCTTCAAAGCTTGGTCTCTCTCTCTTTCTGTCTGTCTCTGTCGCTGTCTCTCTCTTCAAACCTTGCTGTCTCTCTGTCTGTCTCTACCTCTATGTCTGTCTCTCTCTTTAAACCTGGCTCTCTCTCTCTGTCTCAACCTCTCTGTCTGTCTTCAAACCTGGCTCTCTCTGTCTGTCTTAACCTCTCTGTCTGTCTTCAAACCTGGCTCTCTCTCTGTCTCAACCTCTCTGTCTGTCTTCAAACCTGGCTCTCTCTCTGGGTCTCTACTTCTCTGTCTCTGTCTCTCTCTAAACCTGGGTCTCTCTCTGTCTGTCCTCTCGATCTCTGTCTCTGTCGCTCTCTATCTCGGTCCATTAAAGACAGGCACAGTGACTCATTCAGCAAAAATAAGTGAAACATCAAAGCAAACTTCTGACTATTTCTAGTTATAACCAAAGTAATAGAAACATCATGACAATGATTAAAACGCTAATGATGAAAATAACGATGAAGGTAATTAAAATTAATGTACTGAGCTGTCAACATTCAGCACTGGCTCATAAAGGTGCTTGTCTTTACGTCTGTCTCTCTGTCTCTCTCTTTCTCTCCATCTGTTCTCTTGCTCTCTTTGTCTGCCTTCACATTCCATCTGTCTGTCTCTCTCTATCTCTCCCTCCAAACCGTTGCTTATTTCAGGATCTCAAGCCTATAAGCCAACATCACAAAAAAAAGGTGATGTTGACATTTAAAGAGAGTTATGCCGACGCTCTCTACAGACAGTGTTATAAAACAACATCATAAAACAATATGCTGTGAATTACTGATGGGTGGTGGTGGGGGCTAGGTGGGGGTGAGGAGGGGCGGGGGGTTGTTGGATCCATGCCCAGAAGATAGCCTCATCCAGCCGCCCAGATTCCTCACTTTTTCATTACACAGGCGGAATGAAATGTGGGCCTGAAGTGGAACAGACTCAGAAAGGACAGACACAACCCTGTTCCCATTGGATGTATTGTCTCACCCTGACACTGTGTCTAATCACGCATCTTTTAACAGGTTATACTTATGCAACAGGTTTTGACACCACCTAAAAAAAATAAATCCTGGGCCACTTGTCCCCTGTCCTCCGCTCTAACAAGGTGTCACTGGACAGATTATCCTCATTTAGCGTCACGGCTAAGGCTTTGACTCCCACTGTCTACTACTTAAATGGAGTGCTCGAAGTAATCCAAACTAAGGACTTAACTATATTCCTATCAACAGATGTTCCTGTGTCTAACACTTGGCGACAAAGACAAACAAACCGAGACCGAGTTCACAGAGCTCTGTGCACCGCTGAGTGCAAGCTCAGATTTCTCTCCCGACGGGTGGACGTTCTTTCACCTGTCATCCTCTACGCTGAGTTAAAAAAAACTTGCTCTATTCCATGAACAACTTTGTATTCCTCTAGCTACTGTACTGTACACGGGACAGAGAGGGAGAGAGAGAGAGAGAGAGAGAGAGAGAGAGAGAGAGAGAGAAGGCTGAGAGTGAGAGAGAGAGAGTGGGGGCTGAAGTGAAATGGCACCATTATAAAGTACAACAACTCATCCAACAGGATATCAGTTGCACTGTGATCTGCGTCCTCCCCCTTTAAAAGGAGGACGGGCCCCCGGTGGGCAGCTGCCTTTATCAGGCCGTCGTCAAAACAAACACGCTCGCCCGTGCCAGGGACGCCGAGCTGTTTAATCTACGACAACAAGTGGTGCAGCCTGGCAGAACAGAGAGGTGGAGGCCTCGAGTCTTACTGCTCTGCTGCCACAGAGCTGTAACTCTCTCCGTTGTTTTCTATCCATCCAGCTCTAGCTGCTTTATCATAACACAGGGAGACTGGCTGCCAGGGCGATAATGAAATGCTATTTTATGAAGTGTGACAATGAGAGTGTTTGTTTATGTTTTTACGGCGCCTTGCAATGCTGAAACCCATCCATATTGTTTTGTCATGTCGCGGTTGATATCCTTTTCTTCCAGGGGTTTAGAAATGAGATTAGAAATTGCTTCAGAAATGTTGGCATCGCCGCAGGCTATGGCTGGGTAAAGATGGTGAAAGCTTTAAATGGAGTTTAGAAATTTGAGCTTAATGTTAGAGGTATGGGGGAGAAGAGGCGCTGTAACGCTTGCAGGGATTTGAGATGGGCTGTTCTCCTGGGTTTGTCAGCATTTGAACAGATTGACACTCCACAGTGGGAACCTGCTGTGGAAGATATTCAAACATGAAGCAATTCTCCCTCACTACACCGCCATTCTGCGCTGATTTCTTTCATGGAGAGCACACTAAAATAATAGATAAACAAATGTGCTAAATTATGATTCGTCTCTGGATCGCCGAGGCGTTCAGCAGACGGTGTTGATGCCCCCGGAGGTATAAACAATTGAAGGAAGTGGAGGTTTCACAATGTAGCAGTATCGTACAAAAGCAAACTAGGAACAGGCCTTTCAGTCCACTACACATCCTAGTCTTTTAGATAGTTAAGAGAAATTCAGAAAATGTTTGTTAAAGAGGCAGGCCGTTGCATAACATGGTCGCATTACTTTAATTTGACACCCCTATTCACTTTCTGTTATGTAACTTTCAAAACAGTTTCCTTCCTACACTATATTTTCACTTCTTCTTTGCTCGTAAGTCTATGTCCAGAGCGCATACCATCCTGGAATGACCTTTGACTGACATTGTGTTTTTGTGTTTCCAGGTAACCATCAGGAGAGAAAAGACGAGCATGGCTTCGTGTCCAGAAGTTTCACAAGAAAATACACGTGAGTGTGGTGCTTTTATTTGTAAAATCATATATGAATATATAATAATACAATATATAAATAATATATAAATCACTGCACAATGAGCTGAAAGCCTACTTCAGCGGATTCCAGTTGTCCAAATCAGTGTTTCTCCCCTCCCTACCTTGTAAAGGCCTGTGAACTTCTCGGACGGAGATGAGTTGCTGTATGACTTATCGATTGCAAGCGCTTAGCCTTTCAGTTAGGAAAAATGATTAATTGCATTTGTTACAAGGGTTGAACTCTTCTACTTCCTACTTTCAATATTGATTTCATTCAATTAGTTTCTGAGCACTTTCACAAGTATGTTGTGCATGACGCTATTTAACGGCGGTGCTGTAATTAGCTGATCTACCCCATAGGAGTTGGGGTTATATTCTTATCCAAGGGAATTTAATTCAACTGGGAAGTTCCTGGCGTGGGGAATTTAAAATACCAAAGACCGGATGGACACCGAGATAGAGAAGGATAAACAAAACTGCTTTCTTAGTGCTAAATTTGAATGATTGAGATAGTTTCTCTTTTTTGAGTCAGCATCTTCTAGCAATCAGTAATGCTGTAATAAGTCAAATATTTGTGATGGTCTGACTGCACTTTTCTCGTAAATAGAGCTGCTGTTCCAGGCTGAATCCAGTTCACTGTGGGTCACTTTGTGTGTTATCGGTTAACTGTTGCGTGTGTCCCTGGTTTGAGATTGCTCAGGCTTTGGGGAGGGCTGGCTCTTGCTGATAGCTCTCCTCTCTTTCACTTGGGAAAATGAAACCTCAGCCTCTCTCCCAGCTGCACCTCCTCTCTTTCCCTCTCAATTCAGTTTCAAGGGCTCTGCTGCCGCCCAGGGGCCAAGGCACTGTATTACAACAGAAATGTTTCTGCCCAGGGGCCACAACCCTGTATTAACTCACTACAGCTGCCCGGGGGCCACAACACTGTATTAAAGCACTGGTGCTGTCAAGGGGCCACAACCCTGTATTAACTCACTACAGCTGCCCGGGAGCCATAACCCTGTATTAAAGCACTGGTGCTGTCAAGGGGCCACAACCCTGTATTAAAGCACTGCTGTCATTCAGGGGCCCCAGCCCTGTATCAAAACAATGCTGCTGGACTGGTGCCAAAGCACTGTATTCAAAAGAAATACATTTTAATTCAGAGGCCACCGCACTGTATTACAGCATTGTTTTCATTCAGGGGAAACAGCTCTGTAATAAAACGGCTTTCATTTAGGGGCCGCATCCCTGTGATAAAACACTGCTGCCATCCAGTGGCCACTAGCGCCACTCCATGCCCTGGCCCCATTCCTTCTCAGTGAATAAAGAGAGAATGTTATCTCTGCAATGACTTCCTTAAGGGGTGCCTTGTTACCCCCCCCCAGGTTTCGGACTCGATGGCTTTCCAGGATCCCAACGGCCGATGGCGTCACTGCAGACTGAATTAATAGGAGCTCATAGCAACAAAACCACCACCGACCACCCTTAACCTCGTGCCTTGCCCTTGCTGTCCCGCTCCCTGCAGGCTGCCCCCCACGGCCAACGTGGAGAAGGTGCAGTCCAGCCTGTCCCCGGAGGGCATGCTGACGGTGGAGGCGCCCCTGGCAGTGCAGGCCATCCAGGCCTCTGAGATCACCATCCCCGTGAAGAACGAAGTGGCTCTGAAATAGGAGGAGAAGGCTGTGATGGGGATGCCCATGTTATATCCACTAATGCGTGATTTGCATGTAGATTATAATGCACACACACACACACACACACAAAAAACAAATACACCAACACACAAACACACACAGTTATTATAATTTCTGAAAATGGATCATAAAAACAATTGTGACAAAACAAATGTCTCTGTCTCACATGTACTATGTTTGAAGTCAACATGTTAGAAGTCCACATGCCTGGCACACATTGTGAAAGAGTAGTAAGGGCCCGGCGTTACCTCTGCTCCCTGCCCTGCTGTCTCCTCTAATGAGCCAATCCTAGTGAAGTACACTGTGTCAAAGAGAGAGAGATAGAGAGAGAGCGATAGAGAGATTGTGAAGGTGCCATGCCTGAAATACTGTAACACACAAGAGAGCCTCTGCACAATAGTACCACAATAAAACCACAACCACCAACAGACTTTGCAAATTGGTGAACCTGAGGGGGTGTACACTCTCTACCTTGTTGAACCAAATGTATTTATTTTATGAAGCCATCTGTGTATAAAATAAACTCTCATTTGGAGTTGCCTCTAGAACTATTTGATTGTGATTCTGTGCAGAACAAGCAGAACATTCAAAACAAACATCATCAAACATTGTATTTTTTATTCCTTGCTGTTGCTGTTGTCACAAACAATAAAAGACTGGAATCTAACCTTGATTTTGATAGCTTTGTTTGAACTGTTTGAGATGTTAAATTGAGGTGTATGCACATGGAAAATAATAAGTACTACTTTGAAAACTGTACAGTTTTCAGGTATCTGTACTTTAACTTGAGTAACTTCTGACAACTTTTATTTGTACTCCCTACATTTAACACAAATATCTGAATTTCTTACATTTGTCAAAACCGGCTTGTAATTTAGTTGTTTGGATGCATTTGAGGGTAATTATCTATACATTTGTTTTTATCTTGCATCACACATACCTTCCCAACTTCAAACCCAATTTCATCCCTAATGCATGAGACAAACACTGAAACACATCAACATAACCACTTCTAACAAACAGCTTTGCATCATGTTCTGTGTGCAGTGGCGGATTAGGGTGACCGTTGGCCCCGAGGCTACTATTTCTGTGAGGTGCCCTCTCTGATCACGCAAAATAACTGAATTTAAACCCAAAAATGACTTAATTAACGTAATTTAGGGCCTAAAGCATTCTAGGAATAGTACACGGCCCACACGCACATACTCGGGGCACACTTGCATACACACATCCAGACACAAATCGTACCGCTGTGCAATACTCAAATAAAACAAAGCTATACAAAAACAATAAACACAGGAGCACTACATAATAACAGCAATGATGTCACTGCACAATCATAAATATACGTATTCTTACTCTTAAGAAGTTTTTCTGATAGAGAACTACTTAATGAGGCTGGATACAATTTGTGCAGAATATCTCTTTCAATGGACGGATCAGAGAAAGGGGATTCAGTCAGTTTTGGCCCATTGTGGATCTCAGTCTATCTTCAATTATAGCGGCAATTTTGAAAAAGAGCACTCCCCGCTGCGTTGATTACAGGCAAAGTCATAAATAGTCTGAGTGCTATTTCGACAAAGAAACACTGGAGCTTTTCACTTTTTAGAAATGTTGCCGCTATGCTGTCCCGTAGCCGTGACGTGGCAACAAAATGGACTTTAAGAACTGGCCACATGACCCACACATAAATATAACACAAAATTTAAAATAGTCCAATCCTGGGCCCCTTCAGACGTGGGCCCCTAGGCTGCAACCTGTAGGGTATATCGGCCAATATATCTATATCGGCCATTTTGAACTCCCTATTATCGGTATTGGCATCGGCCCGTAAAATCCATTATCGGGTGATTCCAATACCAGCTATGGTTTCCTCTGGAGAGCGTTCAGCTCACACACACACCTGTGTGTATCCTGAGATGCTGCTGTAGGCTTGTTTCATCACGCCTCGCACATTGAAGACTATATGCTCCTTGCGAAGAGGAAGATGATGGCGGGGGAAATGTTTTATCGGTTCCTCACATAAAGGTTGGCATGAGCAGACAACACAATAGAAGAACAACAGAATAATATGCGGAAAATAATAATAGTACAATGGAAATTCACTCCAACCTGCAAAAAGGTTTTCAATGTCAGCAACAGACCACAAACAATACGAGAACACAATTCATGTCTAAATGCTTTTGTTAGAAAAATTCCTCCATCGCTACAGGACTACCAAATTATTTTTCGGTTGGCAGAAGATACAAACGCATTTGCCAAGAAAAGATCTTAAAGCCGACTGCCAAGTAGTACCAGAAGTTTGAGTAAGAAAGCGGGTGGGGGGGTGCAATTGCCTTTGAAACACAATTGCATTGATTGCAAGAGAGTGAATACGGATGCAGGTAGGTCCTTCTATACTCCCATATACACCCACAGATTACTCGAAAACTCCAGCGAGTCTGATCCCTCGAAAACCCGCAGTCATTCCGATTGCTCTAAAACTCAAGCCTATCAGAATGCTTGAAAATCCCAGGCGGTCCAATCGCTCAAAAACTGCTGGGGTTCCGATGAAATAAAATGACGATTATGGAAGTAAATCTGTGCCATCGGGTTTTGAAAATAAAAACACATTGAATTATAAGCACTGAATATTTATGCATT
>JAOPJL010000146.1:8789882-8800417 GCA_027123545.1 Trisopterus esmarkii | reverse complement strand
ACACACACACACACACACACACACACACACACACACACACACACACACACACACACACACACACACACACAAACGTGGGTTGGTTTGGCCGGTCTGTGCGTCGGGATAATTGTGAGAAACAGGAAGAAGACAGGCGGTGGCTGATTCCTCATGATTCAGGCCGTTGAGATATGAACATATTCTATGCCCATCCCATGGAAAAATACACACTCCCTTCAGCCTCTCTTGTTCAGTGATTGGTTACTATGTCACCCCGTGTTGACATGTATAGGACATAACTGGTACTTCAGAAACATCATAACGTCATAATGCCTCTCTTGGTCATGTGCCACATGTGCCAAAAAAAGCACACATTAATGCAAAAAGTCCTGTTTGAGTATCACTCTCTGTGGGTGGACATGAGACAGCCGTTGTTTGCATTTTCATTCTTTACATCAAAGACTGAGGAGCTCGACCAAGAAATGTGGATGAAAATATCAATGTTGACAGTCACAGAACGAATAACAGATTTTATTCCTTCAAGGGTCTGTTGAGAAGCTATTTCAGACCTTGCCTTTCAATTCAAGGAGGACTGTTACAAAAGATATGGAAAAAAATCACTACAGAGTCAGAGCAAATCAAAGGTTGACAATGTGTAGAAAACATTGCTCTTATTATACAATGAGTAAGACTAGTGTTGACAACCCTGTTGAGAATGTATTTAGAAACATCTGCCCTCTTGCCCTCCACAGGAGTGTCTATGCCCACTACAGATGCACTACAGTGCATCTGTGCAGGCCGATGTGTGTGAAGGAAGTGTTTGTGTTAGCCTTTGCCTCTTCCTATCACACTCTTTCCTTCTGCTTTTAAGAAGGAAAATAAGTCGCGGTTAACGGTCCCATGACATGCCACCAGGTGTGCTGTGATTAGCCGTTAAGCCCACTTGTGATGTCATAAGGGGCAGATTTCCAAAACGGCATGTCGTGGGACCTTGAAATAAGGCTGACAGGGACCAGAGCAACTCTCTTACGTACAATTGCAAGGTAAGGGTCCAGCTGCTTCTCTGTGGCTCGGTGGATCTGGGGATGGCCAATCAAACCTCCTTTCAAGTAACATGCTGTCCCCTAACAACAAGCAGGGCCCAGGGGAAAGGGAAACGTGCTCAGTGCAATATTAGAAGGCTTCCATGTGATTCAACAGAACTAAAAGTACACTGAAGCTCAAAGCTAATATAGAAAATAGGAGAGCATAACGAGTATAAATGAATATCCTTTCAAGCACACAATTTTAATCTCAGTTTGTCACCATCTCCTTCTTTTTTCAATAATATTTCACATTTAATTAACTTTCCACATGTTTCACAAATAGAATGGTCACAATTGATAATAAATCTCTTTAGTTAAATATCCTTCAGAAACCATCTTATCCTCTGAGTACAAATTGGCTGAACATTTCCATTATGTGACCAACTGATCAAAGAAAATTTGATGAAATGAGTTTGTTGTGCTATTCTTGTCTGATTCATAAAGGTTTGCTTTACCACAGCGTTATTCTAACAACACTAACATCTCATAGTCTGAATGGCTGCATTCGCTCTCTGAGACCAATTCAAGACAGAGAGGTTGGGTGTACTCGATGTCTCTGATGTGTCTGTTGATGTGTGTACTCTCGTGAGGCGCTCCAGAACCAATCTCTGGGTATGTTAGACATGGTGATGTTTAAGGCGGACCAGCTCTTACATTTTTACAGTCAAGCAAACAGCCATTATCTCACTAAACTGCACACACTACTTGAAGAAATTGTCATCAGTATGGTCACACTGCTGGCTTTCAGCAGGCAACTGGATCTCTGCCAAAGTCATAAAATATAGGACAAGTCTGCAGAAATCAACAGACTTACCATTTGAATAGTAAATCTGTCGCTTTCATTCCCTAAGCATGGTTGATGCACCAGCAATTGGATATGGTTCCATTGGCCCATGCTAACACAGTTATGTAATGCAGACTCAAAGCAGCAGGTGTCAGCCAAATGGCAAAGCTCAAGCTTTTCTGATATTAAACATCTTGATATATATAAATCTTAATATTATGAACAGGTGGCAGAGTTCCCTGAGGGTTCTGTGAAGGTGCTTAATGCAAACAGAATGTTCCCCTCTCCCTGTTTACTGTTGACGTGGGACTCTGTCTAATACAGCATCAAAGAAGCTCAATATGCAATCTGCTAATTACTCGTCTGCAAGTTGATCATACTTTTTTTTTGTGAATTTTATTTGTGAATGAAGGAGAAATAAAGACAGAAATAAGAGTGGAATGAAAGGGGGAGAAAAAAGTGAGAAAGAAACTAAAAAATGAGCGATGCTATTAAGTGGGTGAGTGAGATTAGACTGACATAAATTCATTGGCAATTCAAAGCATGAGATATGACTCTATAGAGCTTATTTATCTTTCAATGTCAGTCTCATCATTGACAGATAATTGGGCTAAGCTTCTATCAAGGTCCCTTGAAGTCAAAAATAAATGAAGGAAACCAAATGTATGAAGAGAAAAAACATGGAAGAGAAACATACAGACAAGGGGACCAGACACCATAATTACAGAGAAAATGTTTTTTAATTTTTTTATTTTTAGCTTTTTGGAGCAATCCAGAGGATGAACTAATAGGCATTGGGATGTGGTTCCAGGCCTGACCTCTGGTCTTTGAGCTGGCTCTGGGGGCAGACAGATCAACCCTGATCAGCAGATTTAAGTGGCCTCACATTTGACTCTGTGATGAAGAGGTAAACTGATAAGATTTTCTTAAAACTGACAATAGTGTCCGTTCAAGGAATGAATCAAAACCAACTAAAAACCTTTGAGTTTGAAAAAGATCGCTGCAACATTTGCCAATTAGTAGTGTACTTTTGAGTTTAATGTTTACGAATGTGCTGATATCCAGCATGGTTACTGGTAGTCAACCAGAAATCTGTGGAGGTTGAAAGTGGATCAGGGCGTAACGTTTCTTGACAAAGCTGGCATCAATAATTAGATACTATTCTGAGCACATCCAAGACACCCCAACATAAAGCATAGTAAATTGTTTTTTTTGTTGTTCAGGTCATTATTTTGCTTGTGCAAAACATTTCCTCATGTTTCATTAAAATAATACATTCCAGACAAGCATTATATACTTTAAAAATTATGACATCATAATTGTATTACTCATTTAATTATCAGTTAATATTTATAATTAACTGATTATGATTATTGCTATTCATGTAAGAACAATGCTTTATAAATGATAATTTCATTATTCAACACAAACCAAATATTTTTTCCACTTTTAGTTATTCTAAAGTGCTTAGAAAATGTTGACTATCAGCGCCATGCTTGCAAGCTTTAGCCAAATTACAACTCAGATCCATAATCCATGCCATTACATGTAGTAATACTTGAAGACCATCAGAATCAGCTCAGACTAGACTAAATAATCGGTATTAAGCTTCAATACTCAAAATCGAATTCCCCATGCTAAGAATGTATGCATTCCCAAGCCTGTATTAACTAATTAAAAAGTATCCTCCAAATGGCTGATATTATTGTCAAATATTTTGATACTACAGACAGCATATCAATTTGAGCATTTCAAAACAACAGTGATGGACTCCACAGACACACAGTGCAGCCTGTTTGCACTTTCAACGAATTGCAGTTTCAATTCATCTAATGGTCTGATCATCTGTTTGCTGGTCAGAAAAGTCAGGAAAATATTTCATAGCAACCGCAGCATATTAGATTGGTATACACACATCTTTTAATATTCTTCTGATTCTAATATTCTATATATAATATTAGATATGTTCTAATACTATATGAAAATATGTTCTAAAACTAAATGAATTGTGAAACATTTCAATAATGTGGGAGATGGTCATCAATCTTTGTCAGACAGAATGTAACTAGACTACAGTGTAGTCTAATTACAGTTAGACTACAATGTGTAGTCTAATTACGGCTGGAGTATAGGGCATGTTTCACTCACCCATTTCATGCTCATAATATCTGCTCTTGGGTTCACCACAACACAAAAATAACATGTCTATCGTACAAATAAAGACAGCGTTATAATGGAAAACTAACTTATATAAGATGAGACGCATTTGAATACGAGGAACGAAAATTAATGGGCATAACATATTTCCCCGCACTAACAAATGTGATAAAATAAGCCCAATTATATTGAACTCTTGCTGCTTGCTGTTGTGTGGGAAACAAAATTAGAACCAAGCTAGAGGAGAAAACATTCATTAAAAATAAAAAATGTATCCCTCAGTGTTGATGCAAACATATTAATTAATGTAAATGATACAACACTGTGTCAAAAACGTAATGAAATGTGTTCCAATTAGGCCCCAAAAAAAGCTGGTTAAAAAAATGGTTAGAATGGTGTGAAGGACAGCTTGGCCAACATGACCATAATCACTCACTCATGCCCGGGGGCCGAAACCCTCCGCTTACGTCTGCCCTTGTTCCATGTTGTCTGGGCCCCCCCTCTTGTCTGCCTGCTGTCCGGGGTTCAAAGAACAGCTGTTTTTGGTATGGTGGGATGACGTCCCCGTTCTGGGGTCCAAAGTGCAGCTGGTTTTGGTATGGAGGGATGACGTCTCCGTTCTGAGCCCTGGTCTGATCCCCCTCCTGGTGTCTCCTGAGTCTCACCATGTATGTCCCGATGATTGGTTGTTCTAAGAAGATTTATGCCTGACTTCTGAGGCTCTTCCAGAGGCTTTCACGATGGATGCTGTCAAATCATTCCTGGAAGTCAATTAAGTTGCTGTAGAGTTGGCGTTGCCATTCTTTAATTCTTCCATTCTTCATTCTGTTCAATGATGTTCCTGTGGGCGACGCTTGGCGTCCCTGCATCCTCTACCGTGCCGTTATCCTGCTCATCTCAGAGGACTCCTTCCACAGCTCATTAAGCTGCTTTGATTCAGCAGAATGACATGCTGTTATAAGCAGTTCCTTTTGTCATAAGCAGGCGTCCTGTCTTATCTTTGATAAGCCATTTCCTTTCCAAGATTACTTTCTTTGCTGATTTATTCTATTCGCCGTCTATAAAACGTGCAGATGTGAACACAAACACCCTGTTGGTCTTTCTTTTGCCTGAACTTATGAGGTTTGTGTCTGAACTTATGCTAGAGCTTATCCTTCTCTTTATATATAACTTTGTACACACACACATGCGCATACATGCACACATACACCCACACAAAAGAGAAAACTCTCATTATCGGCTCTGGAGACCTTGGTTCAAGTCTCCATTGAAGTTCATGTATTGGTGGGTTATTGAAAAACCAATGAGGTAATGTGACTTGGAATGTCCATTATAACTTCTGGCGGTTCTTCGCCTGCGTCTCGTTAGAGTGGGGTCAACTAACCTGGGGTCAACTTCTGCCAAGGGTGCCGTGTCGTGCTGGAGGGCTCACTTAATGATGTCTTTGTGGGAACATGTGAATTGTAATGTAAATTCTGTCATCCTACCAACCATAGCCACCTATGGTTGGTAGGATGATAGAATTGACATCACAATGTTTCTTGGGCACAGCAGATGGAGCTAATCTCCCACAAGGTCGGTCTCCATGGAAACAAAGCAATGTCATCTGAACTGATATCATGCATCATACTCTGTATGATGTATATGAATATGGGTTCAATTGAATTTTTTTAAACCTATCAACGGAGGTAGACAAATTGGTAAATGGAGGGGTAGATCCATCCACAACGCCAAACCATCATTTATTAGGATTTATTGTTATTTACTTATATTATCTCCCACATCCTTTTTAGGGTTAGGGTTGGATCAAATGTGACCCATTTTATACACAACCAATGACATCAAGTCAACCAGTGACATCTATACACTTCCAAACAAAGTGAGGTTTCCATTGGAGACTGAGCTCAGCAGAAATTGACCCCCAGTCCCCAGAAAAGATAACCCTCACTCCACGGACCCTCTAAATGTCTGTATGATATGATCAGGCATTAAACATGACAACACTTCAATTGACTTTTAAGTTTCCATAAATACATGGTTAATTTATGTTTCCATGGACGCCACACTTTAAGACACACATTTATAAATGCCTCAAGTTAATAAATATAGATAGTCTTCACCTCAGTTGAGCTCACACAAATGTCTTAACTTATGCATATGCTATGTAAACTTAACTTATGCTACCTGGACCATCATGAATTGCAGCATTTTGAATTGTATATAAAGCATTATTAACACATTTAAAATGGTTTAATCGTTAACGCCCACTTTATAAATTAATACTTGATTAATTTAGGTATGTGCTTTATAAATGATGAATTCCCTCTGAACCCTCCTTATACCACTACTACATTCATCATAAATTGCTACCCAAGAAGGATTTCTTCCTCAGGAAACCCTTCATGCATCAATTTCAACATCTATGCACATTTGTAACTGATTACCTGAGATTCACATAATGCAGTTCTGGTCTTTTTTAAACCACTTTCATTTTCTACCATTTTCTACCACTAAAATACTAACACAGCAGGCTGACAGCAGATAATGGCTAAACATCTGAATTACCTGAACCTCAAAGCCCACACAGAGAAAGAGTTGACAAATGAAAAAGGAAATGGATGGAAAACATGGATCTGTGTTAATATCAACTTAACACTTTTGCTGTGAGGTATATAGTCTGGGATTGAGACAAAATATTCGGGGACAGAAAGAGGGAGAACATCCATAGTATCTTTCAAGGCAGGCTGTGCCATATTGCATCCTACTCTGTCAAAAGCTTCAAAGTGTAACGTTGAAGGAGAATTCCTGATCCGCCGTGCACAGACACATAGTGCAGCGCAGTTTCCCTCGCGAGGAACTTAACAGAAAAATAGTTCAGGGATGCCTGCCTTGCCAAAGACACCGGCGACAAATGGCATTGTGATGAACACCTTGTGAGCTGAGGGCATGTGAGGGTACGCTGGCTGTCACCTTCCATGGTTGACGCCGGTGTCGGTGTGTGAATGTGTAATGAATGGTGCCTAGTCCCTAAGATTGTTCATTGCTGAATCAGATGAATCAGTTATTAGAACTGCTTGCAATGGTTGAACATGAGCGAGAATTTATCAGGTGATGATGTTTATAATTGTAATCTATAATGTATCGTAATACAAATGTAAGAATGGGTGTTAAGTTTGCCTCGAGTGCTTGATGCAAGTTCACGTTAGTCTATTGATGAAATGGGCAGCCATTGTTGTGATGTGAACTCTGAGGACTCGGGTTTCATTACTTCTGCCATAACTCTGAGCGAAAACTCAAGAGACCCAACTGAGTTTTCAAAGACCTTTTCTTTCTAAAGGGCCGAACCTCCGAAACTCCCGGAAACATTTTGAAGGCGGCATTAGCCCTGACATTAGCGGTGACGTTAGCGGGGACGTTAGTGCTGACGTTAGCATTTTAGTAAGCACATTCTCGCAGTTCGTAAGGACGAAACGCATTCTAGTTCTGTGTGAACTCCCAACTAATTAATTAGAAGCACAAAGAAAACCAGATATATACAGACGGGGAATTATAATACAGAGAGGTTCTCAACTACATCCGTGGACAGTTGTTTGTTTCCAAATTTATACTCAGCTCTAAAAAAGCACACGCACAAGCGTGCATGCACACACTCACACACACACACATACACCCACACACAAACAAAAAATAAAACTCTTGGTTATCAGCTCTGTAGACCTTGGTTCAAGTCTTCGTCAAAGCCTCACATAATGGTGACATTCTGGAAACACCCATGCTGTCATGTGACTTGGGATGTCCATTATAAGCTCAGACAGGGTCTTAGCCCACATCTTGTTCTCACAGCCAAAGGTTCTGTTGGTAACCATGCACCCATCTCGGGAGGTTCTCCACCACAGATTTGTTATACAGTTTTTATTTTCAGCGCTAAAGAAATTATGGGATACTGACCTCAGTGACCTCATAGCTGTCTAGATGCATGACCATATACTTGATATAGGTCAGCCAAGCATTCTCCATTGTGTCTCTATAATAACTTGGAAGGCAATGAAGACACACAGATGCAACAGGCAGCGTTGTCCACCAACACTTATGTAAGCAACAGCTTGCCAAGTTATAATGGTCTGGTTAATGGAAGCATTGATTTAGTTTACAGATGGATGGAGACATCAGTAGCCAACTGTAGTCTGCATTCTTTACCATTCCTGCCACTTGCTGTGGATCACTGTTGTTTCATCAGCTTACTTATGGAAGGGATTTTTACTGTATAGGCTCATTAATGTTCTTGCTGTGGGAAATATTGAGGGTGCAGTTATATACTAGATGGGCATTTGTGTGGATGCAACAGCTACCAGAACAGTTTTTTCAGCAATTTACCTAAAAGGCATGCTATATGCTTTATGCATATTTTGACCATCTCTATAAAACAGTATCCAAGCAACACAAAATGATCCAGAACCGGGTGTACATTCACTAGTTTCCTGTTGATTTGGGACATGATGTCAAAGTAGAAGGCAGAGGTGTGAACCTTACTTTTGAGTACATTTAATAATAAGTATAATATCAATTTGATGAAATAATTGTGTTTGTAATCACATTTATTACCATGCAAATGACTCATGATGGAAGGCCCAATGTGGGGCACACAGACACTATGGGACTGGCTTAGGGTTACCATGATGTCATGAGCCTACTTTGCACAATATAGGGCATTAATAATTCACATTACTGTGATGAATTCACTTAATATGAATAATCACTTGAATCGAGAGCAATAGACAACCTTATTAAAACAAACGTTTTGTTCTCCTAGCACCGTTTTTGCTCTGTTATATTTCACATCTTTTGAGAAGTTGTTGGATAATAATTGTAAAAAGTAATAAAAAATAATATGATGAATCACAAATGACAGATAACATAACATATTAGTAATTTTATTGGATGCTATATAATAAGGCCTGATTAACGTCACATTAAAGACACATAATCGCTCGTTCATTACCATTTGAACTTTATAGAATGAAATATTGACTTATGAAAAACGATTATGGAGAACGTCTAGCAGATGAATAATGTCACAGCCACATGTTAACGCCGCGCTTATGCAGCGGGCACGAAACCAATAAGGGATCACACTGCATGAGCAATGATTCACTTCAAACAAAAGTTTTGAATGGAAAGCATTCAAAATTAGTGAATATTACTCCCTTAAATATTATTCGGCGATCAATTGCTTTGAGAAAACACGCTCGAGAAAACACGCTCTTACCGGAGTTCCTCAGCTTTCGGTTCCTAAACACCGAAACGATGACGAGAAGGTTCCCCAGCACGTCCACCACGGTGGTGAAGATCAAGATGCTGGCCAAGGTGGCGATCACCCAGGCGGGCCGGGTGTTCTCCTCCTCCGGCCGCCCTTGCAGTGTACTTGTACGGTTGTGTAGGAGCGGCGGTGCGTCCGGCATCACCACAGCGCCACTGTGGGCTCACGCCGCCGCCTCGAGCCCGGCACACACGGCGCGTCACAGCGACACATTGGCGCGCATCGTGCACTTTGATTTTCCCCTGATACTTGTCCTCTAAGTAGGCTGCCAGTCATTTTTATTTTTTTACGTCGACCATCGGCATGACGCCCTCAGGTAGGATCCACGCACAATGAAAAAGTAACTTGCTTGCTTTCAAATAAAGGTTTCCTTTGTCTATTCTCTTTTTCACTCAAACGTCTCTTCATCCCCTCTCCGTCTTAGAGTGGGCTTCGCAAAAGGTTATAAATACATATGTAAATGTTGACGATTGTCTGCATCAGGCCTAGGCTATGTGGCAGTAGTGCCTTCGGCGCCAGATGCAGAGATGCCATCCTGGTTTTAAAGGATGCTATGGCAGATGTGAGAAGCAAAGCATAGGAACGCAGAACATTGGCAGGCAACGGTCATTATTTCAAATAACTAATTAGAGTTGTGTGTTATTGATTGCTCCGATATGCTGACAGCGTGGGGCCTCGCAGCCTACGCTATACACTGTGATTCATGTTGGAATGTATATTTCACAGCAACTGAAGAAAAAAAAAGTAATTATGTTATTTTCAGGGTTAGGGTTATACTTTTTCCATTAAGCTGGGGAGAGTTCAGTCACGTACAGGCGGACTCCCGGGCTCTCCATTATAAACACAGGATTCATAGTCCATCAATACTGTCAATACCAGTAGTGACACATTGAGGCCAGCAGCAGAGTGCCCTAATGAAGACCCCTGGCGTAACCCCAGTCTATCTACTCGTGATTCTAGAATTCTCTCCACCAAATCTCCCAATTTAAAGGCTTTGGTTTGAAATGTGTTCTGTGTAGCACACAATGAGTCTGACAATTGTGCTCTGGGACACCATTCAATAGATCCATATGTGAGCATGAGCACGATTCATATCTAGAGGGTGAACTGTACTGTCTGCACACACTCCTTCTGAAGCCCCCCTCTCTCTCTCTCTCTCTCTCTCTCTCTCTCTCTCTCTCTCTCTCTCTCTCTCTCTCTCTCTCTCTCTCTC
>JAOPJL010000146.1:8707466-8720678 GCA_027123545.1 Trisopterus esmarkii | reverse complement strand
TGTGTGTGTGTGTGTGTGTGTGTGTGTGTGTGTGTGTGTGTGTGTGTGTGTGTGTGTGTGTGTGTGTGCGTGTGCACATGTGCATGATTTACACACCTCGACCTCAACAAATGACTGAGTGCTGAGGCTGGGAGTCCCTCTGTCTGCAGCCAATACAGTTATGTTGTAGAACTGCTGTTCCTCATAGTCAAGCTCCTTCCCAATCCTCAACACCCCACTCGAAGCATCTACCTGTATGCACAGTTGTCAAATCAAACAAAACGTATCACCTGTATTACAAAGCCCCATTTGAATTGATATCACCATTCCAATAAGTCAGGACAAACAAAGTGTCCAAAGGCAAAGCAAGACCTACCTCAAAAGTGCCGTTGAAGTCATTCATCAAGGAGAATTGGATCTGGCCTCCAAGACCCAGGTCTGGGTCCTGAGCCTGGACCCATGTGATCCCAGTCCCCACTGGAAGGTCTTCTAGTGCCCTGGTGCTGTAACTGGCAGGGATGAAGGCTGGGGCACAATCATTAACGTCACCAATGATAATACTAAGTGTGGTCACCGCTGATCTCTGGGTGCCTCTTTCTGCCTTGTCTCTGGCCTCCACCTTCAGGCTGAACATTGGAAAAGCCTCCCGGTCCAGAGGGCTCGACACAAACACGCCTCCTGTCTCTCTGTTGATGCCAAACTGTGGGACGCTCGTCAGCAGTGTGTAGGTCACCTGGCCGTTTTGACCCATGTCTTTATCTAAAGCGCCAACAGTGATAACTTCCAGACCGATGGCAGAGTTTTCGGCGACCAGGGCGGAGTAGCCGTCCTGAACGAACTGGGGGTCATTGTCATTCGCGTCCTCGATGATCACGGTCAACAACCGCCAACTGGTCATCTGTGGAACACCCTGGTCGTAGACGGTGATATTAAGGAAGTACCGATCTGACCTCTCGCGGTCCAGTGGCTCTAACACGGTAATCAAGCCATTGTCCATGTCAATATTGAAGCAGCTTTCTTGATTCCCCTGAGATATGGCGTGGAGAACTCGGCCATTGAAGCCCGCGTCACTGTCTCGTGTCCTCACTTGGAACACGCTGGTGCCGGGGACGAGGTCTTCCCTGACCAGAATACTGCTGGGAAAAGACTCAAACTGTGGCGCCTGTGTGTTCCGAGAGAAAGCATATGCATAGGGCACTTCCACTTTCGGGGTCGCCATAGCAGCTGCCTTGGTGAGCATTTTCTCTGCCAACAGCTGGGCCATCTGCGTGTCCTTGCAGTTGAACCCCCTCGGTGCCGTCCTCCCTCTGACGACAGTGAGGTTCACAAACGTAGCATCGGAGAAAAGCTCCCCATCGGTGGCAGCCACTTTCAGATTAAATATTCCACTTTTTAAATTAGCCGCGGCTAGGGATCTCCGCAACGACAGGGCTCCGGTGTCTGGGTTTAACGTGAAGTAGTCAAGTTCATTACCATACAATATACGGTACCGCACAAACCCGAGTTCATCTATGTCTATGGCGGAGAGAGTGAGGATATTTTTGTTGACAGGGAAATCCCGAGCGATCATTCCTCTGCAGGAAACCTTCTCAAAAAGAGGCCGGTTGTCGTTTATGTTGACCAGGCGAATGGTGACATTGACCTCACTCTCCCTCCTGTACGGGGAACCCCAGTCTGAGGCTCGCACTGCAAACGTATACGTATCCGCAGACGTCTCAAAGTCCAGATCTCTGGTAATCCTGACCTCTCCCGTGTCCTGATCAATGGCAAAGGGTACGGACTGCAGGCCGGAGAGTGTGTGGGTTACATATGCGTTCTCTGCTTTGTCAGCGTCGGTGGCAGAGACCACCAGGACGACCGTGTCCAGGGGTAAACTCTCATTGATGTCCACGTCGTAGGAGGCCTGGCTGAACACTGGGGGGTTGTTATTAGCATCCTCTATGGTGATTTGCAGCTTGGTTTGAAGCTGACTAATAATATCAATAATCTCTAGCTCCATAGTCTCCAGGGTTGTTGATGACAATGGCTGGGTGGTCACGATAATTCCAGTCAAAGGGTTTATATCAAGGTACATTGGATCTGAGGCGGCAGTGAAGCTGTAATTGACAATCAGGGGAGGAGGGGATATTCGCACCTTGTCCACAAAAGTGCCGGGGGGGGCTAATTCACTCAGCTTGACTTTGTAAACACCTTTTTCAAATTCCACCACGGTTGGTTCTGGCTTTTTCACCAACAGTTGAACAAACTGGGTGTTGGAGAACATTGCGGGGGTGCCCCGGTCTTTGGCCTGAAAGGTCAGGTTAAAGCCATCAGGGAATAGATCCCAGTCCAGCAGTTCAGATGTTTTAACTCTGTATTCGTTTTTGACAGGCGATCTGTCCACCACAAACTGTTCCAACGGGTCCCCGTCTATGATGGTCACCCACTCCACGTCTCCGGCAGCCCCCTCGTCTCCGTCCTCCACCGTCAACACCACGTACACCTGGTCCTTCTGCAACCACGACGGGGTGACCACAGCAGCGGCCAGCACGGGGGCAAACTCGTTGACACGCTGGACCGTCAGAACCAGTTTCGCTGTGCTGCTGACGCCATTGTTACCGTAGAGCTTCAGACCGCGGTCGACCACCTGCACCTCCAGGTCAAACCGCCCTTGGACTTCCTGTCGGAGTTGGCCGGTCAAAGTGAGGACACCGCTGGTGGGGTGGACCGTGAAGGAGTCTACTCTGCTGTTGAAGAAGTAGTAGAAGTCTCCGTTAGAGCCCACGTCCGCGTCGGTCGCCGTGACCCGTCCTACGCTGGCCCCCAGAGGGGAGCTCTCAGGGACCACGATGGAGTAGCTGGTGGGCGAGAACAGCGGCCGCAGATCGTTGGTATCAAGGACCTTGATGAAAACACTCGCCGAGGCCTCAAGAGACCCTGGAGAGGACGCTTTTATGGTCAGGGTGTAGTTATCCTGCACCTCTCGGTTCAAGATTGGAACGCTGCCTCCATTAGTGCATATACGGAGGAAACCGAAGTCTCCCATCACAAACACCTCCGCCTGGAATATCCCCTCGCTATCCCCGGACTCAATGGAGTACCTAATGTCCAGGGATCGGGGTGGTCTGAGAATAATGCCCATTTTGACTTCGCTCTTGGCGTAGGTCCTTGCTGCAGAGTTCTCCGAAATGGAAGCATTATAAGATAATTGGGTGAAGAGGAAGAGGCTGGGTGAAGCCCTGGGTGCCTGCAGGAACTGGGCTTGAATTTGACAGAGAAAAGGTGCGGAGAGGAAGCAAAAAAAGACGATATCGAGCAGGAGCCAGACGCTTGAAATAGGGGACATCATGCCCAAGAAAAGTGACTTCATCACTGTTCCATTGCCCGGTCAGCCTTTTTTGAAGAAAGAGAAAAGATTTAATGAGATGTTCAGACATAACTTTAAATATGTTGGCAATGCATGCATGTCTATCATTCCAAATGGCAGTTAACCGGGTTGTAATTTATTACCAAATATGTTATGATTATAACTATAAAAATACACTTTAAAAAGCGTTGTTTCAAAACCGTTGTCATTTTCTCACGCTAAAACTCATTATTGACGAATTACCAAAAGAGCTCTGCAATGACAGGTACGTGTCTTTTGTGTTTGCTTAATACACGAAACCACAGAAATAATATGCGTTCTAAAAAAGCGCACTACCATTTGATGTTTGACAATTGGATGAAAAAAAATAGGACACAACATACAGCTAGTATAAATATTCTCAACAACTCCTCAACAGCAACAATATTGTACTTCTTACCTAGCCATCAATCGCCATTTATCCTGTTACTACTGGCGGAGTCGCGGAACATTAAGTTTGATTGATACAGGCCTACATGCAATATTGTATGAATATTAATCAGACTTAACATTGTGGTATGCAAAGCATCGACTCTTAAACCTGACCACAAAATGTAACTAACGCTGATGAGCCATCGATATGCAGCCTGCTTTATTTGGAATACAGTCTCAAATAAGTATTTTTTCGCAAATTTTTCGTCTTATGTTAGCTGATAAAATACCTATTTCGATGATTTTCCCCGCTGGAATTGTATTGGGACGTATAAATGCCACAGACTTACCTCGAGAAGAAATTCGGAACATAGTATTCTGCTGTAACTGTTTCAACAAAGTGTTTTCCATCAAGCTGAAAATGTCCATACAATAGTTCACAACTCGTTCATCGTCCAGCAGCGGAATAAATGGAACACATAAAGAAATCAATTCGGTGCAACCTTCTCACATAACCCCCTTAAAAACACTAGCAGCATTGTGCGTCTGCAGAATAAATATCATATGCAAAACCGAAGCAGAGCGGTTCTTAGTGGCTGTCAGAGTCAGGTCCCGTATGGTTACAGAACAGAATGAAAGCAAGTTTGACGCTGTCTGTGTCTGCGGTCGCGTACTCAGGACCGAGTGCGCTCTTTGGGAGATGAGAGGTAGTTCAGCCACCGGCAGGAGGGGATCGGGACTCGGGATGTGCCGAGTTTTACCGAGCGCAGCCGACACCATCCGGAAGTTTAGCAAGCGGGGTTATATCGACCAGCTTGTTCCATACTAGTCGTTTTGTGGGTGCGATCGCCTTTTATTAACTCTCTTTATTGCTTTATTGCGGAGTCCTTCATCGGGGAATACCGTCATGTCAGTGTTGTGTTACAATAAAGGCTGTGGTCAGCGTTTTGATCCGGAGAATAACCTTGATGGTGAGTGTGTCCTAGCTATGTGGCTATGCTCTCATCTAGAATCTTCCGTCTGCTGTAACTCAGCCATGTGCTGTACTGAGCTCTAAACCCTCAGGGTTCTCTATCAAGGTTTTATATTCGGTTACAATGTAAATACCGACATTTCTGTCCGTAAAATAGTATATCGTTTTAATTATAATATCCTAGTGTTTGCTGTACGAAGTAAGGCTACTGGGTTGTTTCCAGAAACTTCCTGACTTCCTTGAATTTAGTAAAGCATTGTGTGTTTTTAAAAAACATATTTTACAACATTAGTTTACGGTTTTGTACGACTGCAATATATTATCCTTGTGTAATGCTTTTGTTGGTTGTGCTGGAAATGAAAAACACAAACGGTGGTGGGTTGATCATGAATGGACCTGAAACAATGGAAGAGTACCTACAGGTAGACTGCTCTGATCACCCAGTTTCTTGACGGGGACACTTTAAACACTTTTAGTTTGGTTAGTAGGCCTACTGCGGTTAAAATATTGCGTTAAAACGGTGACTCAATGATGGATCCTACTAGAGCGATGCTCCGTTATGCAGAGAGCATCCTAGTTAAATAAACTCAGAAAGCTCCTCTTCAGTCACTCATAGTTAGAATGTATGGAAAATGGGAGTTGTGAGTTTGAAGTTCAACATCCAACATGGTTTATTCATTCATTTAAGATGCGTGCACCTTTCACCCTGGAGTCCCGGTGTTCCATGATGCGCTGAAGGTAAATATGTTTCTGCCACATCACATCCACTCTTCCAGTATGTAATTCCCACTGCCATTCATATAACTAGTCATCCAAGTTTTATGGATGTGCGTGATGGCCTAGCTTTTAGTACACCTGCACTTAAATCTACCGTAGGCAATTTATTTTAGAAACATTTTGTCGTATTTGTTGAAATTCTAAATACATCCCGACATCAATCAATAAATCAACTCCTCAGGCAAAAATCTATAAAAAAAATTGGCTTACTGTGGCTGTGGCTGGCCTGTAAACAGCCTGTCCAATCATTTTGTTTGGCCCAAAATTATTTAAAAGCCTACCTGGCTGTCTACCTACATACCTACCCGGCTACCTGCGTGCATTCTGGCCGTGCACTCATTGGTCTAACACAAGGATGGGCAGACCAAAAGCTGGCGAGATGGTCCAGTGTTTTGGGGGAGTAGAGTTTAGAGGGAGGCCTGCAGGGAGGGGGGATTCTTTAGGTTGGATACTTTCAAAACCTAACTGAGCCTTCCCTAGCTTTGACCCACATTGCACGTTTCGATATTGTTTTTCACTCGGCCAGTCAGAAGACGATTTTGGGTCCATCCTGATTGACAGTGAAGGCGTCTAAATCTTCTTCTTCCTCCCTAGGGATGGTCCTGCTGCAAGAGAAGAACCACCGATTTTTCCGACTTCCTCAGCATTGTTGTAAGGCTGTGCTCCAGAGAATGGATGAAAGCACTTTGTACTCTTGGAGAATCCTCTTTCTGCCATTACAACCTTTTTATTGGGAAAAGGCCTGAACTTGTGGTTTAGTTATATTATTTGTTGTATTTAGATGAGTAGCTTTCATGCATGTAACTTTATTACACCCATGACACGATAACACACATTTCGGTTCAGTGTGAACGTGCAGCATTTATTACTGCATGCTCTCTGGAATGTCAAATCTTTTATTTGGTATTTTACATTCACACAAGGGATGTACAAAAGCCCCTCACAACAAAGAGAAGCCCCCGGAGCCAGTGAAACCCGACGTGAGCTCCTCTGGAGAGAAGAAGGAGGTGGATGAACAGAAACCAAAGTTCAGCGAGTACATCATCTCCGCCCCTAAACCACTGGGGGCGTTCGCCAGACCCAGGTAGGAGTTCAACCAATTTAGTGACTGAGAACCCCTCTATCTGTCGCTGCCCCCAATACTCTAGAACTTCACTGCAAAGCCTCTCTCGTGACCCACCTATTCTGCCTAGAGATATCACTGCAACACAGTGGCCCTGAGCACCTACTGACTTAGTTGAACTGTGCGTCCCATTGGTTACTGCATATATTGATGTTGAATGTGTGTATTTTTACCCTGCGGTGCCCACTTGTAGTGTCCTTGAGACCATGATTGCGTTTGGTAGTTTGTAGAGAGCGCTTAGTTGTGAGCAGGGGAAAACATTATCCGGTGGTTGTTTCATTGGGGGCATTCGTTGGCATTACGAAAGACATGGATTTATGCCAGCTTTAAGCTTTTTTAGGGAGTCAAGTTTGGCATATTAAATAGATGAGGTGTCGGGGATAATCATGCCAACTCCCACTTATTGGCACTAATGTGGACTATTTTCTAAATTGCCACTTAAACGTAGATTAAAATGATACCTTGATTTATGTCCTGAGTTACGTCTAAACTGCATATTCGTCTTCCGGTATTGTTATTACTCTGCAGTGTTATCAGCCAACAGCACTGTAAAATAAAACACCAGGCTAGCATTCAAGGGTTTGCTGTCGTTCTGTAAACCGGGAATTCGTTGCGTGTGCCGTAGTGCCGTCGAGCCAATGGTGAGGATGCAGCACAAGGTCTCCGCCTCTCTGAGGCAGGCGCTGGAGAAGATGAAGCTGTCTGACAACATGGCGGAGATGAAAGGTAAGCAGTGCCACGCCGTCTACCCTCCACACATCCTCTCCTGCCGTGCCCGCCTCAGGGGAATAAGCTGCCATGGAATTAAGGCAGGAATAGAAAGCAACGCGGGTCAAAAGACGAGTTGTGATTGGGTGGGATGATGAGCGTATTGTTCCCGTCTTTTCATTTCAACCTCCTCAATGTCCTGGAAACCAAACGGTGAGACAGAGGAGGGAAAAGCAGGGGTTGGTGTTTGGCCACTGGGTGCCTCTCCTCAGCATGGTTTGTCTGAATTGTCTTTAGGAATAAGGACGACTGTTTCTACAAAACCACATCTTTGTCAAACGAGTCACATGTGTTTTGTGTGTTTTTCCTCCAGAGGAGGAGGGTGATGAAACCAAGATTGGCACGTCATGTAAAAACGCGGGGTGTACGAAGGTAGGTGAATAAATATTCCCCCTTTTTAAAATGAATCAGGGAAACATGCTCTTTTGATGCCTCCTGAAGCCTGGCCTCAAGAAGCCTGAATTATTGGGTGTAAAAATAAATCCAGCATTAAAACGCGCTGTCATACGCGCCGGAGCCGTGTGATGCCGCTGCGCACAGAACAGTGTCGGCCCCCTCAAGGCTGTTGATTTCTTCTCCCCGCTGCTTCCCAAACCCCACTAAAAAGAGAGCTGATAACTTGGCCTCTGCAAGAATCCTAAAGCAGGCTCTGCACTGGCTGCTCGACCGCGGCCCTCCCTTCCCCCATAAGCACCACTATAAGCACACTCTTTATTATTTTAGATCTGTTCTTTTAGTTCTGGTTCCAGCAAAGTGTACACGACGTCGTGTGTCCTACTTTAATTTAAGATTTCTTATAAAAATCCAGTCTAAGGGAACATTTATTTACCCCTGCCTTGCCCTATCACCGTTGTTTACCCATGCTGTCAAACATAATTTTGATGTATACACAGACGGGAAGGAAAAAGCTACTCCAAAAAAAAAAAAAAACACAGCCTCTCCACTCCTAGCAGCTCTCAGCATCCAGGCCCTTGCAGCTTAGGCCCTAATGGAGATGCATTGTCTATAGTGGGGATGCGGATCACTGCCACTGTTCTTCTGATAGACCGCCGTCATGTGCCCAAGTCTAGTTTGGCGCAGCATGTACTGCCTTATCACTCCGACGCTGAGAGGTATCACCACCCAAAGCAGTTATTTCTAGTGCATGTGTTCACAAGGTTGCATTTACAAGCACAGCACAAGCACTGTCAAGTAAAGGTAAAATGTTGGTCAATTCCTGCATTTTTCCTAACCGTGTTTTACTGAGAGACGGCAAAGTGCTCTATGAAAAACTCCTCTGCTCTCTTCCAGACCATCGTGTGCCTTAACGACTTTTTAAACGTCCCTGATGCACTACTTCCATACGTCACTAAACAGACGTCCTATTGGTGTTTCTATTGCTATACATGGCACTTCACCGGTTACTCTGTCTCCACCAGAGCTTCAGTGGAGCAGCCAGCAACGACGAAGTGTGTGCATACCATTCTGGATTCCCCATCTTTCATGAAGGGTTAGTACTCAAATCACTCTTTATTTTGTTCCTAACCAAGAATAACAAAGTTAGATGTTTTTTCAGTCAATGATTTTATCATTATAATGTATCATCTTCAGGGGCCATTGGGTACTCATCAAGTACAGATCTCAACTTACAGGGACGCCCGGTTTTGCAGATTAAATCAATGAAAATATATATGCCCTTAAAATGATTCATTTCGGTTTGAAACAGTTGGCATAATTGTGGTCAATTACGTAGTGATTGGTGTTGTGATTCATCAGTGTATCGTGGTGCGTTGTGTAAACCCGTCCCGTGAGATTTGGCCAAACGGGATCATTAACATTCCTAGCAATGATGTTAAGATTGTGAAAATGTATTCATCTACTTATCCTATTAATTATGTTTGTGTGTGAGACTTATTGTGAAAATGGTGTAATTAACATATCCTAGGACTAAATTGTGCGTGAAATATTGTGAAAATTGATTAATTAGTGTGTGTGAGGCATAATTCATAACCATTTTCTTCATTATAAGTTGTTGTGACCAGAATTTCTGCCCGTAATTAAAGCTTAAAAAAATCTATCCTAGAGGATCCAAAGTGCAGCCTCATCCATCCTTCAGTATTTGGTGTGTGTGTGATGAAACATGACCCATGTACTTCCTCCACACAGGATGAAGTACTGGACCTGTTGTAAAAGGAAAACATCAGATTTCAACACCTTCCTGTCCCAGGAGGGCTGCGTCAAGGGGACGCACATCTGGAAGAAGAAGGACACGGTGGGTGCGAGGTCCACCTATGCACCGCCAGCGCCCTCTGGTGGCCAGTCAGCGTGCTCGGTGGCCGTGTCTCTGTATAACGGTGGTCCTCTCCTTCACAGGGTAAGAAGGTGGTCCCGTGTCGTTTTGACTGGCACCAGACCGGAGCGCAGGTCATCATCTCCATTTACTCAAAGAACTCCATCCCCGAGCTAAGCTACGTCGAGGCTAACTGCACCACGGTGAGGGGGGGCGGGGGGTCTGTCTGTCTGTCTGTCTGCTTGTTTTTTTTTAGCAACTAAAGCTGTTTACCGTGGTGGCTGTCTCGCTGATGTTTTGGTGACATGTGCTCTGTTTATTTCCAGCTCGACATCCACATTCTATTTGAAGGGGAGAAGGAATTTGCACAGAAAATAAGCTTGTGGGGGGTGAGTGTCCCACGTTGCATCACTGGCTGGTGCTGCAGAGTCCCTTTAATGTGGTACTGCGTCATGACTTAAAACTTCACACCAGCTTTATTGTACAATGTTTCATCATGTGTGATGGAATCACTGGTGCCTGTCAGGCAACTGTTTAGAAGCAGCAGTTAAAACACAGGACAAAAGAAGGTGTCGTCTTAGACCGGCACACGCCGTCTAAGACGTCGTTTAAATAAAGAGAGAGGTTTTGACACGCCTCGTTTGACCCCGCTCTCCTCCCTCTGCCCAGGTGATCGACGTCAGCAAAAGCGTGGTCAACATGCTGGCTGCCAAGATTGAGATCGCCATGAAGAAGTCTGAGCCGATGTCCTGGGCTCGCTTGGACCTGCCACCCCCCGTCCCCCCGCCCAAAGAAACCGAGAAGGAGAAAGACGAGGAGGAGGAGGAGGAGGAGGACAGCGAAGCGGACGATGAGTTGGATTAATGATTTGCAGAAGCCACTCTTTTAGCCTCACTACTTTGTATGCTGTCGTCATGGTATTGCAATACTGCCACGACACAACCGCCCCCTCTGGGTGGGGTGCTTGGACCTTTGTTTCAATGTCCATCCACGTCTTGGTTCCGTTTTCTTCTTGTCACCCCATCACTGAGTGTTTGCACGATGATGTTCATGACATGCAATGGAAAAGCTTGAACGATGTTGCATCTTTGTTCGTCATCGGCTAAGGAAAGTATAGAAAGTGGTGTTTCATGAATGGGTGTAAATCACAATGCCTGCTTTGCTGAACGAATGTAGGACAATTACTGCATTATTAATATTATTGACATTCAATCAAGTATGATAAAGCCACAAGTTATATTGTACTGTAATTTCCTACATGAGGCATTCATACTATACGGTTTCTTTTTTAATTAGCATTCACCTCCATGGCATGTTTTTTAACTTTAGCACTCCTCAGAGTGTGTAGCTTTATGTGTAATCATTCCTCTTCCATTCGGCTCTGTTGATTTTAATTGCATTTATCCTGAAGAATGTTTTTGTCATGCACCTTTCTATAATGTGCGCTATACCTTATTGGAAAGAGGGACACCTGCTGGCCACATACTGCATTGCATTCAAATACTGTACATTCCTTACATAGTTGTAGTATTTTATTTTATACTTTGTTTTAATTCTCTGCTTTCAACCAGTCCCACGCTAGGCGCTAAGAACAGCGGGCTGCCTGCCTCACAGGGCGGCCGGGTCCATGCCTTGCTTATGGGCAGGGCAGAGGTGATAACATGCATTTTTGTATGGTGTGAGAGGAAACCTACACGAGAACATCCAAACTCCGAAGGAAAACACACCTACAGCAGTGCAGTTCCATTGTATCATCTTGTAATCTTGCCTGAGTATTTCCATAGACTACAGTACAGGAGCAGAAGCTGCTGAACATTAGCATGGCTGTAATGTTCAGACACCTGTTTGTGCTTATTTAGTCTGCAACCTAAAAACTTGCTGATGGGACCTTAAACAAGACACAAACTATTCAGGAAACAATTTATTATAAATAAAAGCTTGATATTTCTGAAATGTGTGTTTCCTGTGAAATAATCAAATGTTACTCACTATTAAGTTATTATAGCCGTCACTTGTTGACTGTTGTACAAAGACTGAAGATCTTGGTACCTGAACACTTACCCCATGCAACTTCTTGCATGGGGTATCTTCTTCAGATTACCTTTTCATTCAAAAAATGCATTAACATTACAGTCCCCAAAAATGTATTAAACATAAATGTATTCTGCTGTTATGCTCCACTGAGTGCATGTCAATTCACTTGATGTGCATTGTAACCAAATCGGAGCAAAGAAGTCATTAACCAACCGTGGCTTATACTTTATACGTTCATAACAAAGAAATGGGTAACATAATGCATGCAATTGATAACACTGAATCCCAAGATAACTTTTATTCCTGTTTAAATAGGGCATACATCCGTTTATTTACAATGATGTCACATGAATGTACGGTGGTTAGACAGCAGGCCTTCACATGGCCGTCTGGTAGCTCTTATGGACAGCGGCTTCTTCCTCCGTGCTGTAGGCTGAGATGAGAGGCTCTCTCTCTGGGAAGGGGCCCCTCCCTTTCCCCGGGCCCCGGTAGTAGAGCTTCATTGCGTTGACGGCAACGGTCGTCAGGACGGCGGCGGCGGCCCCTAGGAGCCCCACAAACAGCAGCCAGGGCCACACTTCCAGAAGGTTCTCCATTTGGGGAGTCATGGTTTCAACCAGCAGTTTATCTGCACATGAGAAGCGGTTAGTGTAAAGGGTGGGGCTGTGTTTCAGTTAGGGCGGTGGGTGAGGATATCGTTCAGTCACAAGTGGAGGATGAAGTTATGCCAAGGGGAAAGGATTTAATCTATCCAAGCCCTTTATAGACTCAACCAGGCTGTGAAGGCCTTCATGTTTGTTTATATTTGGGAAAACATTGTCTGCATAAAGAACAGCTTTCTAGATCCTGAATGTGTTTTTTTAATCCAGACAAAGATCTTCTAAACAACATCTTTGCGAAGCCTGAATATTAAACCAAATAGTTTTGTCTCCATAAATAAACATTTACCCAATTTCTTCTAATGCGAGGAATACAAATGAATCAGAAAGGACAAAGCAAACATTCATACCAAAACAAATGTTTCTGATTATAAATAAACCTTGTGTTATAGAACCTTGGGAGGAGTGAGAACCCCAGAGGCGAAAAGACACTCACTGGAATCCTGCAGGGATGAATATTCATATCCCAGCTCCTTGCTGGAGAGGAAGAATTCTCTGTTCTTGTACAGGGGCAGGAAGGGCACCATGTTGTAGTCCCCGTTGTGTCCAATGGGGGCGCCAGAGTCCGGGTACTCCGATGGAGACGGCAGGTGAACCCGCAGCCACTGCTCATACAGGCTGCAATGCCACACATAAGACAAAACTATGGCTTTTGTTTCTCATTCCCAGATGTTTGTGTTTGTATTCGTCTTTATCTGGGTACACATGTAGGGCCTACATGCCTGTGTGTGTGTACGTGTGTGTGTGTGTGTGTGTGTGTGTGTGTGTGTGTGTGTGTGTGTGTGTGTGTGTGTGTGAGTGTGTGTGCGAGCGAGTGTCACACTCTCTCACCCCCGCGGACGAACCTCTATAAAGACCACAGGGGGACGTCGA
>JAOPJL010000146.1:8668421-8685934 GCA_027123545.1 Trisopterus esmarkii | reverse complement strand
CACCATGTACACCACCTGCATCATCTGGCTGGCCTTCGTGCCCATCTACTTCGGCTCCAACTACAAGATCATCACCATGTGCTTCAGCGTCAGCCTCAGCGCTACCGTGGCGCTCTGCTGCATGTTCGCCCCCAAGGTGAGCCCTGAGGGGTACGGGGGTGAAGGTGTGAGCCCTGAGGGGTACGGGGGTGAAGGGGTGAGCCCTGAGGGGTACGGGGGTGAAGGTGTGAGCCCTGAGGGGTACGGGGGTGAAGGTGCGCTCTCCTGACGAACTGTCAGGAGCGGGGATAAAGTCGCTGCGGATTAAGCGTCTGCTGAATGCCCCACATTGGATGTTATAATCTGATACCCTCCTGAATGGGTGTGTCCAGGTGTACATCATGCTCGCCAAGCCGGAGAAGAACGTGCGGAGCGCCTTCACCACGTCCACCGTGGTGCGCATGCACGTGGGCGACGCCAAGACCGCCGCCAAGGCCGCCAAGCCCACCAGCAGCATGGCCAACATGTTCCGGCGCCGTGACTCGGGCCAGGGGAACGTCAGGTACGGGCCGGGACGGCGGGCCGGGACCCCTCTCTCACTTCATTCAGACCGTCTGTCATTCTTCATTCATTCACTTGCTTGTTAGCAAATGAATGAAGAAGTGTCTCTCACTCTCTCTCGCTCTTTCTGTGTGCATATCTTCTGTCTTCTCTCTCACGCACACACATAGATACACACATACAAAGCAAATATTTGAAGGCACAATTAAAACAGGAAATACTAAATTCATACAGATTTAACATTCAATATTTGCACGGCCTTCTGCAGGAGGGATGAAATGGGCCAGGTAAGTAGAGCAACGCGGGACGTAGACGTCTCCCTGGAAGACGTCACACTCCACAAGTGTCACGCCACGAATACCTTTCTTTTAAATCAATTATTTACTACCGCTGTATTCCGACACACATATTCACAGCGCGTAGCTCGGATGTCTTTCGATTGTGTTTTTTTTTTTTTCCCAAGCTATTAATCATTATTTAATAGCTCAGAAGAAACAATGACTGGATGGGAAGGTACCTGGAGCTAAAAGCAGCCCGCTCCATGTGGGTTAGCTATCCCCACAGGGACCCGCTCTCCCTGTCGGAGGACTCTTTCTAGGGATAGGATGATGAAAGAGAGGGAGACGGGGGTGGTGGGGGAGGGGGTAACAGGGATAATTAGAAGGTGGTCCTGAGGGTGGTCCTCATTAGGACGGTTCCCGGTGTGTTCCCGGGTCGATTCTGTGCGACAGCTCGTGGGTCGGCCGTCAGCGCTCCGTGTGTGCTTCTTAAACGTTTTCTCACACTTGTGTCTTAGACACATGGCTGCAGTTTATCGAATCGTTGTACATAATCACACATAACAACTGAGAATAACGCAATAAGTTACATCTAAATTGCGTTTATTTTACATCCTTCACACCTTCCACGATATGACTGTACACGCCTTATATAACAACTTATAACAACTTAATTTGGATATATTCTATATCGAGTTAACGTAGGAATATGTGCTCCCCCGTCCCGCTCAGCTCCAACGGGAAGTCCCTGACGTGGGCCCAGAACGAGCGCAGCCAGCAGCGGCCCAACCTGTGGAAGAGGATCTCCATCCACGTGAAGAAGACGGAGGAGGTGGAGGTCAACCACACCGCCATCATCAAGCCCTTCTCCAAGGGCCCCGACTCCCCCGTCGACACCGGCAGCCTCCACGTGGAGTACGAGGACGAGTCCCCCCTCACCACCTTCCCGCCATCCCCCCCGCCCTTCCATGCCCCGTCCCCTGGCGGCCTGCACGACGACGGGCCACGGGGCCCCCAGGGCCCCCAGGGCCGGGAGGACGGAGGAGCAGCGGCGCACCAGCAGGCCCTGCCGGCGTATTCCCCCGGGACCCCCCAGACGCTCGGCCGCAGGCTGCCTGAGTGCCGCGACGGGGGGGCCGTGGCGGCGGAGGACCCGGGGGTCCCGGAGGAGGAGCTGGTGGACACAAGCGGGGTCGGTGTGGGGGACATCGGGGTGAGGATGCTGCCCGGGCAGCCCCAGTGCTCCACCATCATGGACCAGATCAGCAGCGTGGTGCACCGCTTCACCGCCAACATCAGCGAGCTCAACACCATGATGCTCCCGGGCTCGCCACCGGGGGGCGCCACCGTGTGCGCCGCCGTCCCGGGACCCGGCACCTTCATCCCCGGCCCGGAGGTCGGCGCCTGCGGGCCGCCCCCGGCCCTGATGCCCCGGGCGCGGCCAAGCGGCTCCGCTGTCACCGCGTACGCCCAGGTGTCGGCCAGCAGCACCGCCTCCGGCGAGAACCTGCGGCCGGTGACGTACGAGCGCATGGCCGGGGTGTGCGCCAACGGCCGGAGGTCCAGGAACGCGGAGGAGCTGGTGGCACTGACTCCCCCGTCCCCGTTCAGAGACCTGTCCACGGGCTCCAACAGCGACTCGCCCCCGCCGTCCCTCTCGCCGGCCTCTGAGGAGGATTACGACCAGCTGCTGCTGAGGCACTACTCCCAGAGTTCGTCCTCCCTCTAGGCCGGCCCGCCTCTCAGCAAGCCCCGCGGATCAGTGCTGTCCCGCCGAAAAACGGAACCCCAGAAGACACCGTCCAAGTGTTGTTGTTTTTTATTCCCTAGAGACAATAGGGTTTTTTTCCCAATTTGTATTCTGATTCTGAGTTGCCTCGTTTAGAAATGAGACTATACACACATAACCTTCATATGAACAGTAGGATAATGAAGGGTTTACACCCGGTATTGTGAACCTATTCACCACGTGGTTGACTTTCTTCGTTATTGCTTTGTTTGTTCAACAGGAATGAGCTTGCCGACTTAATGAGATTTATTATACAGTTTTACTTTTAGACAATTTGAAAAGCTAGACTTGCATGACAAGAGAGATGTTGTCACAACGTGATGTCAGAGCACCAATACCGGTTCTGATTAAAGATAGGATACTTTCCTCTTAAAACATGAAACTACTGTTTGTTATTAAGCAGTCTAGCAGTTTACATTATGGATGTACTTAAGTTTAAACCATATACTTTTTTTTTTTACATATATAAAAGTGAAATAAATAAGCGTGTACTATTCTGTTTTTAAAACAGACTTTGACTAATGGCACTTCTGTTGTGGAAATGTTTTGTTTTTGTGTGGAGAAGATGCTCTTGCTGCTACCGTTTTTATTGATCACAGGAAGATAAACTTGCTAGCATAATGACTCAACCTACACAGCAGGAGAGAAAGGGAACATTCTGTGTTTCACAACACAGGGAGGCTGTGTGAAGTGTGCTTCCTTTTATTTCTCCGGAGAGATGAATGAATATCTATGTAAACGAGAAGAAAATCCATGTTAAAATGGCAAGAAACTATTTGAAGGTCACTGCATTTTTTAGTGGACTCCATACATGTCAACATGTGGACATGGTTAAATGTAGAATGTATGTCTGACAGAACAAAGTGGACCAAAACAATGTTGCACCTCAGGATGTTTTGAGCAAACTGTTAATTAATTATTAATTATTAATTATTACGTTATTATTGCATATATGAATGTCTTTTCTTGGCTGAAATCATCAGATCAAAGTCAACCAGAACTTGCATGATGCCTTCATTTCCTTTTATTCGGGATAAGTTGTTTTGTGTTGAGTAGCCTATAGTGTGTGTTTAAGTTGTTTTACATTTCAATCTGGTTATTGTATTCTGTTTCAGATAATGGGTTACATGAATGATATTAGTAACTGAATAGGGGTGGCAGACAGTAGAAGTGAGGGTTTGCTTATGAGGAAGAGGAAGCCATTGCTCAGATATGTGTCTCTCAAACCCTTTGGTGTGTTTTGCACAGATGGTGGTTATAAATGTTGCCAGCGTTTTAAACTGAGACTGATGTTCTGAAGCATTTCCATGGCATGAAGTCTATGGCTATGTTATTGTTGACACTTTTCCAAACCATTTGTCAAATGGAAAACATTGAATAGATAAATTAGGCTTTGAAATGCATGGGCTTGATTATGCTGACAACGTGTGCTTTAGTATTTAAGTTAGTCCTTGGATTCAAACTCAGTAACTTCCTTAATATTGGTGTGCTTTCTAAACAGTTTGGACTGTTGCTTCCCTACTGGTCTACTCAGCGGTGTGTACTAGGGTTTTTATTTATATTCTAGATTTGAATGAAGATTACTACCATATATGCATGCTCAGAAGACGATGTCTGTGCCAACCGCTGCTTTGTGCCAATATCTTTGTGAGAAAGACCACTGGCTTTCTCCCATTTCATCTGCCTTTAAACTGATGCTTTCAAACAATGCATTTTTCTCTGTCTTTCTATCTATCTATCTATCTATCTATCTATCCATCCATCCATCCATCCATCCATCCATCCATCCATCCATCCATCCATCCATCCATCCATCCATCCATCCATCCATCTATCTATCTATCTATCTATCAACCTATCTATTTATCTATCTATCTATCTATCTATCTATCTATCTATTCTATCTGTCCGTCTGTCTGTCTGTCTATATGTCTAATTCTTCACAAAACAAATTTTCTGATTATTTAATTAATTATTTCTTGTCATCTTTAAAATGAACAATTGGTCATAATGTTTTTAATTTGAAGTATTTTTTTTATAAATGTAATTTGTTGCTGTATTCTTGCTTTTCATTTGAATATTAAATGTTTTAAATACAGCTTGTCTATGTTCGTTTTTGTTTGCAAGCTTTTATATTATTTAACACCAATTTACCAACTAGTGTAAATGAGCTATTGCTCATAGATGCTCTTCTATATCAGAACTATCGGAAATACAGGCAATAGGTCTACTGTACAAGGCCTACTGTACTGCATCAGGAGTTGTATGCCTTAACTTATTGATCAACATTTGTTGGACGACTTTTACCAACGAAAGCCTACCTTGTTGCAAACATGTCCAAAAAAAATATATATATACATGTTTTTTCTACCGCCCATCCATCATTACTTTTTTCATCACGTTGAGCTCACCGGCCCACGCGGCCCTCAACACCGACCAGAGACACCGACACCGGCCCATGCCGCCCTCACCACCGACCAGAGACACCGACACCGGCCCACGCCGCCCTCAACACCGACCAGAGACACCGACACCGGCACACGCCGCCCTCAACACCGACCAGAGACACCGACACCGGCCCACGCCGCCCTCACCACCGACTTGAGAGACCGACCGCCTGCAGAGCGGGCCACGCCCCCTCCGGAGCGGCTGTCTGCAGCCCGTTCACCGCCTGGGGTTACGAGGCGAGGTCACGAGGTTCCTCACCGCCAGCCTGCTGTGTCATTCACCTCCCCGCGGCCAGGGCGGTCCTCCTCACACTCACCCGCCGCAGCTCAGAGAGCACTCCTTTTACGGAACGATAAAGTATTTTTTTTTTAACACAACCATCGCCAAATCGCCTTTTACTTTTTGTTTCTGTTTGCTCACACAGTTGCAGTACGTGGCTCACACTTGGGGGAACTTTTGGAAATGGCCAACTCGTGCCGTTGCGGGTGACACTTTCGTTCATAAAAGTCGTGGAATGACCAACCATTCGTCGGGGAGCGGCAGTAGGCTGACCATGCAGAACCCTCGGAAGGAGCACCTGTACAAGGTGCTGGTCATCGGGGACCTCGGGGTGGGGAAGACGGCCGTCATCAGGCGCTACGTGCACCAGACGTACTCCGCCAACTACCGCGCAACTATTGGAGTGGATTTTGCACTCAAGGTGTTGAACTGGGACTCTGAGACCATCCGTCTTCAACTCTGGGACATCGCAGGTGGGAAATTGATTTGCATAGGCTATTCAAATGCGGTTGGTTTATTCATTGACTAATTTTACTAATAAATAAATAAACAGACAGACAGACAGCTTCTCAGACAGCTTCTGCCTTCCTGTTTTTACTACGAAAACAGCTGAAATATTTCCCCTTAATGAATGAACAAATGAATGTAGGCCTAGATAGTTGATGTATTCTGAATGTTTGAACAAGAACAGATCCTCCGGATTTATATCTATAGAAACCTCATATTGGACGTTTTGGATAGGGTTAGGGTGTATGGACACGCTATACAGATAGATATCTTCTCCGTTGAACACTCCTGTCACCGTCATGCTCTATTATTTGTCATGAAAGAAGAAAAGTGAGCTGTCATTCATGCAATGTATGCTGAGGGATCATGTGAGGCAGGCCATGTGAGGTGCATTTCAAGGAGTTAGGCGCTTCGTTGTGCATTGTGTACAACATATGGGAGAACAACGTAACCCAGCAGGTTCTCACTGACATGAAGCAGGTTTACATTCATGTGTGTCTAAGGATGTAGAGTTATTATTTATATTCCAGTCCATGTAACTACATTTGAATGCCAGACATGCTAATTTACAAGTATTACAAGCGGTGGCTTTGATTATGTGTCCCAGCTCAGCAGAACCAACTCTGTCTCAGTGGAATGCAGATCCTGGCGAGAGCAACCTTAGAATGCCAGCTGCAGCAAAACAACCTGAATTGGTCATTTGTCCGGACGATTTCTGGGAACATGATCCCCAATTATTCCTGATTGCCTGTTTATGCGTGTTGTGTGAGAGAGGGTGTGTTATTTGCTTACTTAGGTATTCACGTTTGTGTGTGTGTGTGTGTGTGCGTGCGTGCGTGTGTGTGTGTGTGTGTGTGTGTGTGTGTGTGTGCTGTGTTGTGTCCCTGCTCATCACAGGACAGGAGCGGTTCGGCAACATGACGCGCGTGTACTACCGCGAGGCCATGGGGGCCTTCATCGTGTTCGACGCCACCAGGCCCACCACGTTCGAGGCGGTCACCAAGTGGAAAGAGGACCTGGACTCCAAGCTCATGCTGGCCAACGGTCGGAGCATCGCCACCGTGCTGCTGGCCAACAAATGCGACCAGGGGAGGGACGAGTTCATCAACAACAACAGCGTCAAGATGGACCAGTTCTGCAAAGACAACGGCTTCGTCGGTTGGTTTGAGACGTCCGCTAAGGTGAGAGACACGGTGCCTTTAGAATTAACGGCAAATGGACTGCGTTTATATTGCACTTTTCAGAACCAGTGTTACAATAGTTGGCCGTTCATACATACGTTCATACACTGACGGATGTGTCCTCCATGCTAGGCAGCAGCCAGGTCGTCGGGACCTGTTAGCGTTAGGTGTCTCACTAATGGAGCCCTCAACACCAGGGATCGAACAGGCAAACCTTTGTTCGCTACGCAAGCCACTCTACCTCCTGAGCAACTGTCACCCAATTACTGCCTACGGCCCTCGGCAAGACACATTGAAATGAACACAGAAGACCATTATTTTGTTAAAGCAGTGTTATTTCATGTATGACCACTAGAGGCCATGTTTGTCTGCATGTTTGCTAAAGGCAAACATGTCTCCATGATGAAACACGTAATTATGTACATATGCAGATAAGAGGATATTTAAAGGTGAAACAAGTTTAAAAAAAAATAGCATTCTGTTCTGTACTTCTCTTATGTACTAGAGAGCCTAGAGTGTTCGTGTTGTATTGAGACCAAAGTCTTAAGCCAAGAGCACTTGCAGACACAACCGTCCATGGTTAGTGACATGATGCTGCTGCTTCTGAGTGTGGAACACCTCTGCACTGCCAACTGGAATTTCATACACTGGTGGAAAGTGGTTTAGTGGGACAAGGATAACGCTAGTGGAGTACGGAGGGGGGGGTCCTGTTTTGGGCATGGATGTGAAGCTCAAGGGCTCGATGTTAGGAGAGTTGTATTATTAAACTTCACATATCACCATCTCCTCAGCATATGTACTTTCTATTTTTCCATAGCAAACTCTTCAATACAGATAACCATTAAATGTACTATATGATTTGCTGAAACTATCCTCCAATAACACAACGCGGTGCCAAATTCACACCCACCTGTAGGTTCCCAAAGCGTCTTCATTCGCACACTTTCTGCAGATACTAATGTCGTTAAAAAGAAGGAGCGCGTTGCCTCTTTCATGTCACGCTGGTCTGACATTCTTGAAAGTCAAAGGTCTTGGAGGATCCAGGACGTACGTGTTCCGAGTGAGTTAGGCGTTCCAGAAAGAATTAAGCTGTACAGACATCGTGTTTGGAAGTTGTCAGTACAGTTGTTTGTATGACTTCTGTAACTTTCCCCCAATACACTGTTAACGGTATGTCGAGGTTGGTTCACACTGCAGTGGCCACGCTGACTTGCTGCACTTATGTTCAGCAACACTAAACGACACAAATGATAAATGACCACAAACTGTAGGGCAGCCTATCCACCTTTGGAACATGTGTGTGACTGGAACGACCACTATAACTGACAGTTAAATTCAACTGCCAGTTATATTTAACTGCCCGTTATGTTCAATACATTTTTGATCTAATATTCATCTGTCCAGGTAAATGATAGGGTCAGCTACTCTGACTCTGATAATGGTAATCCATTTCAGGTTTTGAATGCATATCACAAGATCTGGTGGCATAATCTCATGGGGGACGATTGGTTTAATTGGAAAAGTTTGCAACTTATTTTTCACTGCAGCCCTCACTTTTCTTCAAATGTCTGAAGAGAAAATCCATCACCCACCAAAAGCTCAATCAACACTAGGTTGTTATTTACTCTCAAGCTGTGGAGAGAAAATCCCACTGAGAACGACTGGGCAGCAGCTTAAAGGCTGGTGGGGCCGTCTCAAGCCTACCAAAGAGAGAGGGATAATAACAGCTGTTGTTGCCAAATACATTATCTTTATTCAGTCAGAAGCTGTGTAGAATTGAATAGACAAAATAAATTATAAATCCAAGAACATCCACAATCAACAGATAGCTCATCAAAAACCATGTTTAAGATATGAATTGGGACAAAGCTCTGAAATCTGAACTTCCACCTGTTCTTCCTCAGGACAACACCAACATCAATGAGGCGGCCAACTTCCTGGTGAAGCACATCATGGCCACCGAGCACGACATCCTCAAGTCTGTAGTGCCAGACACCATCTCGCCCCAGCTAGGCTCCCACAGCGAGAGTCTCTGCTCTGGCTGCTTCAAACCCTAGAGAGAAAGAGGGAGAGAAAGAGGGAGAGACAGAGGGAAAGAGAGATGAGAAGAGATGAGGAGAGAGAGAAAGAGAGGGGGAGAGAGAGGGGAGAGAGAGAGAGAGAGATGAGGAGAGAGAGAAAGAGAGGGGGAGAGAGAGGAGAGAGAGAGAGAGAGAGGAGAGAGAGAGAGGAAGAGAGGAGGAAAGAGGGAGAGACAGATGGAGAGAGGAGGAGGAGAGAGGGAGAGAAAGGAGGGGAGAGAGAGACAGAGGGAAAGAGAGATTCACTGTATTTCACCATGGGTGCAATGCACTGGAACAATGGAAAATATTGAAGAAGCATTTCCCTATTAATTCCTGCATGCACTACCGTCTGAGTGGTGTTTGGTTCCGTCGTGTCGTCCACCCCCTGCTTGGCTCCTTCTGTGTCTTTATCAGGAGACAAGCAAAAGTACATGCTCTGTCCTTCCAGAACGTTCCTCGGTTTCTTGGACACACATTCAATGGACTAATCCCACGTCTACAAACGTCCACTTGTGTTTATGTTTGCACATTACAGTGTTTTTATGGATGCATTTATCCTTTGAAATATTTATGCTTACAATTTTTATATATTTTAAATAGTTCCATGTGTTGTTGATAAGAGTTATTTAAAGATGGACTTAAATTTAACCAGCAGGTTCCAGAAGTGACCGTGGCTTTGTGTAAAAAGAAAACGATAGCCGTCTCCAACAAACGTAATGTAATGTCAGACCGCAGTCCCCTGTGGTCTTAAGTCTATGTCTATGAAGTCAGGGTGCATTGTTTTGTATTGTATTGAGTAGGATAATACCATCAAGAAGAAGAAACCTCAGCAGACAGTTTCACTGTGGACTCGATAAAGATGTTCACGGGGCAGAACCGCTGGTCATCAGCAGACATAAATGACGTCAGTATTTCACAGATGGAGATGCATATCTCCATGAATGCCCGCCATTTCACCTTTTGAGTTTCCAAGTTAGGCTCCCTCTCGTCATAAGATAACAAGAAAAGCTTTACTGTTTATTTATTTTTAATTAACCCAGTCATATTCAATTTATAGATAAAACAAAATTGATGTTTACCATTTGCTTGTGGATTAAATGATTTTATGGTCCTGATAAAGCCCATCTTTCTGTGTCCATAGTAGGGGAGCATGGTGGACGGTGTAGTATAGTAGAGTAGCCTAAAGTAAGTACAGGATTAACACACAATGGCTTCTGTGACGGTGCTCTCACTTGAACCTCCCTGCTCCTTCTCTGTGCCTACTAGTTCATTCTTTATCTCTCACCCCCTATGTCTCCCCCTATGCCACTTGTTCATCCTTTGTCTTTCACCCTATATCTCCCCCTATGCCACATCATACAGGCCTGTCCTCACTAGGCTCCGCTCCTCTCCTGCCCGCTAAACTCAGTTCCTGCGTTCTTGTCCCTGTGATTCACAAGCGTTATATAAACTCCACTGGGCTCTACCCCAGAGCTGAGACGTGGAACCTTCATCCATCCTCCTTGGCCAAAAAAAGAGTGCATGGATTTTCCCTTTCTCTTATCTGGCTCTCTTCTGGATCTGCCTCTCTCTTCACTCTCCAAACATGCTGATGTTGCAGCTCAGTGGAGGTGCTCTATAGTCGCTGGTATGTAGTAGGTAGTAGGTATACGAGCGAGTGGTTCTCATTATTCATGGAGAAGGACTTTAAACTCCAAGCCTGATCATAAAACTATGGTGTGTTTGTGTACGTACCTGTGTGCGTGGGTCCGTGAATGCCTTTGAGAACGTGTGTAGGTTTGTGTGTGCACACGCATGTGTGTGTGTGTGTGTGCATAATATGTATGTCTTCTTATATGTGGGTTTGTGTGTGTGTGTGTGTGTGAGCATGTGTGTGCGTGTGTGTGTGTGTGTGTGCGTGCGTGCGTGCGTGCGTGCGTGTGTGTGTGTGTGCGTGTGGTAAAGGAGGCACTTTGATCCAGGACTCCCAGGTTCTCATTAGGAAGCCACATGACTGACTGGATGGATGATTCCTTTCCTCAGGGATTAGATTTAGATACACTAGTGTTGCCTGATCTTAACTCACACTCACTACCGCTATGCACTTATCGTTCCTTCCTTCTTTCGCCCTTTCCATATTTCATTCCTTTTTTTGTTCCTTCTTTCATCACGTTTAGTGTTGTTTCGATCTTGGCATGGCAATACAATAACACATAACAGTACAGTCGGTATGCAACCAACAAAATACCTGTCCTGTATATAACCAACCGAATCTATGATCTGTAAATAACTAAAAGAATCTATAACTAAGAGAATCTATAACTAAAATAATCTATAACTAAGAGAATCTATAACTAAGAGAATCTATAATCTGTTGCTTGGACTCCAGAACCACGCACAGAAACCACCCACGCGTTGGCACGGAGACAGCGCGCGAAGGCGGGAACACGATAAAGGTGGCGAACAGCAGCGAACACTAAGAAAGAAATGTAGGTCATGTATTGGTGGAGAATAAAGTGCAAAAGGGCGGCTAAACATAAGAAACCCGCAACGTTGTAATGAGACCGTCGTTTAGTATAGTATGCAGAACGCAGTCCGTACTTGTGTGTTGTGTTTTATTATTCCTAGAACATGCCTGAGGTAACATCCAAATCACAAGCGTATCGTACTTGAAATAACCCGTCGGGTATAAACAGATGTCCCACATGAGCACCATCTGGCGGTCAGCCCCTGCACCGCCCTCCCTACCGCTCACTAGTAGTGGTATGCAGCGCCCTCTGTGTGCTGGTGGGTAGTACTGCAAGGGTCAGAGCACTTGGTGGACAATGTCATTCCTTCTAGTGGTCGAACAACTGAGTGAGTATCATGTTCCACACCTCAACGCACAGACATGCGTGCACGCATGCATTATTGCATGAACACACACTCAGAAAAGGTGAGCATTTAGTTTAACTGATTTTAGTCTTCACACCAACACTAACACTGAACAACTTTTGAAGTAATATTAAGTATTTGTGATTATCTAGGGGTGACCCTTACAGAGACATTTTTACCTCTGTATTTTTATTCACTTTTACCAACATCTATTAGTCAAACTCTAGACCTCTGACCCCTTGATCCAGGCTTTGTTGCTGGCTCATTGGAAGCTGGTGAGAATAGAATGCTGGCAGAGTTCAAACGCCATGTGGTGGATTTTCCACGGTAAAGGGTTGACTTTTAAATACATTCGTATTACGTCAGATGATCATAACTAGATTGATTCAGAGAGCCGTTGGGTTTGCTTGTTTGCATGGCAGTGTACCTACTACCAAACACTAAAAGAATGATCATACATATGGCCAATAGCAGGACAGTCTACAGCAGTGGGATGGTTGATATATGGAGTTAATATATATTATTATATATATTTGATGATATATAGGCCTATATAGGCTATACCATATATATTATATGTGTCACATATATAAATGTATAATTCTCATAATTCTTTCATGTTTTTCTTCTATGTATTTTAACCACTAGAGGGCATGGATGGCTAAAAGCTTTGCCGATATGTTAAATTAGTTGACCTACAACGAATTCTTTAAACATTGCTCACACATGCCCCGTTTTAGTTCAAAAACAACAAAATATCTAGACTCTTTGAAACCGTAGATTATATTAACTAATAAGGCTTACCAACCCCATGAGTACATTATTTAGATTTTTATTTTTGGTGTTAAAGCTATCAGCACATAGTCAAAAATACAAATCCTAGTATAAAAACATTATGATCATTAACAACTTATTTGTAAACAATTAAAAAAAATCTTCTTTGATTATGAACTTTTAACGTTGGTAGCATAAAGCTGACTGTTGGTTTGATAGGGCTATCGGAAAGTTTGCATATCAATAAAAGTAGGAGTCAGTGGTGATGTAACCATGGCAAAAACAAATCAACTGATAAATCAATGCAACGAACTAGAAAGAAAAAAAAGGGAGCACAGCTTGAAGTAAATAAAATAAAATAAAGTAGAAAATAAATGAACACATAGACTTTTTTCCTTAGTATTTTAAGACCAAAATAAACAAGTGACATCTCCTACTTCAATTGTCCCATAAAAAAGAACCGTATTTCCCCAAAACACTTTTGGAGATATGTCAACAAAGGCAAAGCTGAATATACTGTGAGAGTTGTGGCCCGAAAAAATTGTCCTTTCATGAAAAATACCTTCACACAAGTCATCATACTGCCATTGTGTGGGCATACGTTGGGTTCTGCCTGAACACAGTTGAGTCACTGTTTGGCCAAAGGAGAGCAAACCACAATGAAACATGAAAACATGCGGCGTCGAAGCAACACGGTGTGACCACGGAAAGCTGTCCGTTTTGTCTAGCTGCAGTTACAAAGCAATTTTTAGCCTGCATATTGTGTGGCTCATTCAAAAGCCCAGAATGAGGACGGAAAACGTTGGGTGAGGTATTGTTTGTCGTAGTTGACCTGAGACATTGTTCTGTGGTGACAGTGTGAGAGTGTTTGACTTACAAAACTGTAAAACCTGGGTTGGTGATTTACGAGTCTCTGGGATTTACGGGATTGATGCGATGGCTTCAGGCAGACTGTGGACATTGGGGATCAAACCCAAAACCCTTTTGGCTGGGAGTCAAGCACCATAATAACCACCAGACAATCCTGCTGTCTATATTCAGTATTTGAAATAAGTTATTTGTCCTGTGTGGAAAACCTGATATCTTTCTTCTCCAACCACAAGCCTGGTTCCCTTTGAGGGGTGTGCAAGTACTCACAGGCTTCTTCTGACTCCTTCAAGGGCCCGTGGTATTCTCCAAAGATGGCTCTTCGCTGGTGCACATGTCACCGCTAGGGATTGACGAACGCTGATTATAGGCCTCATCCGCAGCAAGGTCTGAAGCACAGGTTGACGATGAAGCCTGGGCCTGTGGTGACGGTGCTGGCCCAGAGAGGGCGTTGTCTAGGCGGGGGATCAAAGAGGCGAAGGGGCAGTCTGGCGAGGTGTACTTGGCAAAGACCTGCAGCTGCTCCGGCATCAGGCTGGCCTCGCTGCAGATCTTGTCGCACATGGCCGACACAGTGTGCCACGACGTTATCTTCAGCTGCTGGAGTCGACTCTGCTCGGCCAGCATCCTCTGTCTCTCTGTCCTCTGTGGCCGTCATCACCAGACACATTAAACAACAGAAACATACACGCACACATAGATTTTTATGTTGCCCCATAATTAAAGGAAGACTTGAACAAAGTCTATCTTGAGAAAAGTCCATCTTTAAAAAAGCCCAGGCCTGGGGTCCAACCCACCTCCCCAACCTACGAGGGGGGGGAGGCGGTTTGACTCTAAAGGTCAGATTATGGTTCTACGACGACGCAATGCAAGGGGGTTTACGGACCCGTTACGTCCTTGCGGACCCTCCTTGAGTCCACAGCCAGGGCCTGACGTGCCCCTCCCAAAAAGGGTAACCTTGCGTCGAGGCGACGCAGCAGCAAGGGCTGTGATCAGTCCGCTCACTAAAGCCCGACGCACAACCAAAGCAGGTTGGCGACGGCGTCACCGTGTCTGTGTGGTCATTGCGTTGTGTCAACGTGCAACCATAACTTAGCCTTAAGCCTGGGCTTTATTTTTGTATTGGAGTCATATATACAAACAGCACAAAGGTTTCACCAGTTTGTTGATCTCCAACTCCAGGTTGTGGATGCAGTCGAGCTTCCTCTTGCGGCAGCGCTGCGCCGCCATGCGGTTCTTGCAGCGGCGACGCATGTCGTGGACAAACTCCTGCTGCTCCAGGTTCAGGGTCTGCTTCTTCAGCAGCTGCTGGAAGTCGTTCTTGCTCAGGTTGACCACCCAGTCTACGGAGAAGGGGAGCTGCACCTGCGCGTGGACGACACCAGAGTCTTGAGCACTTGAGCACGTAGTTATGGAAGGGGTAGAGCAGAAAGTGTAGCTTGTGTGTAATGTGTAGGGTGTAGGGTGTGGCGTTGTGTCACTGCTGCTTCAAAATGTAAACAATGAGAGTGAATGTTTAAGTCACCATGCAGTCAATTGCAGGAAATTAAGAAATGAAAAACAAAACATTTGTTCCTCATTAAAATAGTTAGCCGATAATTATTACTATTACTACATCCGAATGACATATTTGTCATTTGTCAAATATCTTTTGGGGTTGGGTCACAAAGAAAAACATTACAGATTACATGCTTTGGTAATAAGCATCTTGTCCGGGAAGTATGTAAAAACTATGGTTCAGTGACACACACGCACATGCATGACGCACGCTAACACACACACACACACACACACACACACACACACACACACACGCACCGCACACCAGTACATGCCATACAAGGTAAATCTTTAACTTTGAACACCAGCCATTCACTTGGGCGAAAGTTGAGTTTGTTCCTCCTCTCATTGCCAGTAAACACAGTTAACAAATGGTGTAACAAATGAAGTCATGGTGAATTAACTTTTTTAAGATACACTGACCTCTCTATAAACCCAACATGTGGCATAGAGAAAAGGGGGAAAAAAGCAAGTATCTCAAATGAGTGTGTCATTCATTTTCAGAGGTTCAAAAGGTGAAGAACGCCATATTATTAAAAACATACAGTATACCCGAGAGCTCACCTGTCGGGCCTTCTCTTGCGCAAACGAGTCATCGCCCTCCGTTTCCGTTTCCGAGTCCACCTCTTCCGTCGAGTTGAGCGGCGACACAAAGGGGGGAAGCCTTTGTGACGGAGACGTCCCCTCGCTCTCAGACGACACCGCGCCCTGCGCCGCCTGGCGCTCCCCTCCGTCCGGCGCCAGGCCCTGCAGGAACGGGCAGCAGGTGGACCCCTCTCCGGGGTGGACCAGAACCCTCAGCTGGTCCAGCGAGGAGCTCCCTATGCCTGGATAGGGACCCGAGTGGGGGGGCGGTAAGGGAGGAAGGTCTGGCAACATTCCCTCCGCTAGATGCCTGGCCACCTCCATCTCCACCCTGCTCCTCTCTCTCGCCCCTTCCTCGGCAGCCTCTCCCCCCAAAGAGCCTCCTGTCCTCATCCTGCCGAGGTCTGCCTCACGTTTCACCGAGCCCGTCTCCTCTCCGCCTATGGACCTCTCGTCCTCTGCCTTCAAGCGGCCGGCCACAGGTAGGACCGCTCTACGGTTCCTGCCGTCCTCATCAATCTCAGTGACGGACGTCTCCACTGGCCCTATGTGCCGCACTGTGCCGGAACGGTCCACTCCAGTGGAGCGTCCAGGAAGAGGATGGTGTAATGTGAACCCCGGTGACGTCTGGCCCGTGGTAGAAGTACCCTCTTTGGAGCTGTCTCTGAGGCATGCTGTGGTCCCACAAGACCTAGCGTCAACAGCAGCCTCCCGGCCCACGGCCCTCACTCGCAGTCCCCCCTGCCCGCTGTCGCCCCGGCTCCGTTGAGCTTCCAAATCACCGTCCACCACCAGCTCATCATCCGGTCTGCTTTTGGTCGCCTCCTGTGATTCTGCGTGAGATCGTTCCTCTGTTGCGGCATCCATGGAACCCCCGTGATGCACAGCATCCATTTTTGCAGGGGTCTCCACCATGCTCTCTCTCTGGTCCTCACAGCCGCGACTGTTGTGACCAGAGAGGGGAAGAGTGGTCCCGCCTGGGAGGTCCAGGGTTCTGTCTAGGCAACAAGCCAGCTGGAACTTGCGGTACTTTGGACATTGCGGAAAATAGGCATTTGTCTCCTCGGATTGTTTATCTGCCCCAGACGTTGGGATTGTTCGGCTTTTCTTAATTCCTGTTTGACGGATTCCTGGTTGGTTGTCCACCCAGCCGACTTCCTGGTCTGAGGACGAATCAGAAACTGGTTTAGTTTCATTTTTGCTGCTCGGGAGGCCATCGTCTTCCTTTGACTGCTGCTTCTTGCATTTCTTCTTGCAACATATCTTCCTGGGAAACGGCGCAGAGCTCCTGCCGCTGCTGAAGAACTTTGGCAGGAGGAAATCAAAACAGGTTTTGTCCAAATCTCTGAATCCCAGAGTGGATGCTGCGCTGCGTACTTCAAGGACATCTTGCTTACTGAAGAGGAGTTTGGATGTGTAGGCAAATTTCAGAAGAGGTTCAAAGCCGGCAGCTGTCACCTGTTTGGATGAGCACACCAGAAACACGTGGTCACATGGGTTTGACCAAAATACGAAACAGAAAGAACTTGCGACCAACAAACATGAAAGAAATTCTCATTCTACATGAATCACATGAATCCAGGGCTCCTTTCTGTTACTGTGTGAACTTAAACCCATCAGCCTACAGCGTTCCAGCAATATTCCAGTGCACTGCACTTTACTTTAGCAGGCCTCACTGCCGGTCTGTCACGCTCTTGACCTCTGTGTGTGTGAGTGTGTATGTGTATGTGTGTGTGTGTGTGTGTGTGTGTGTGTGTGTGTGTGTGTGTGTGTGTGTGTGTGTGTGTGT
>JAOPJL010000146.1:8516696-8527852 GCA_027123545.1 Trisopterus esmarkii | reverse complement strand
CCCGAAGTTACTACTTTACAACCTCGTTAATGACCCACATTTAGAAAAACATGTACTTTTAATTCAGCCTTGGGTGACAACAACAAGACTGCTTCTACTTCAGACTCACGGCCCCGGGAAAAGATCTTGGTCATGCGCTGAACGCAATTCAACGCATAACCCAATCCCATTCCGTACATGAGCGCTTAGCTCGACTACTAATCGAGTTATCTAGGTGTCTTAATTTGACTATGAGTAACCCAATTCGATTCGACTTTAGCTCGACTAAGGTGTTTACATGTATCTTAGTAATCCAATCATAGTCGAGCTAAGCCAATAATTCGACTTTCTTGAGTGTCATGTAAAGGTACCGACTGTTTTTGACTGATTAATTTTAAAATGTTTAGCTACCCTGCCCTACACCCAAATTTAGGATTGAGTTTGCAATCAGCAAGGCAGGTTGACGAGCACAGCGACGCAGGCAGGTGGTAAATAAAAGCACAGCGGTGCCCCCGATGTAGAATGAAGAGTTGGAGCATGGCAACGACAACTATGTTATTGCGTCAACAAATATATATCTTATATTGGCTTTCTGCTTGAAAATGTCGAGACATGACTTTTGGTCCAAATCGCCCGGCCCTTGTCGGCATGTAAACATCCAGTATTCAGGCCTGTTGGGCCGGTCGTCAGTGTCAAGTGTAAAGTGGAATAAGGATTAGTCGGGTTATAATTCCCAGAGGGGCTAACAATAGAGAATACATGCACTCATGGTATTGCAAGACATGGCATGATTTCAAGTGCCTGCAAAATAAATAGGCCTTGAACAGGCATAACTTCCCCTTGTTAAGTTAATATTGACTAGGCTCACCTGTCTACATCATTTGGGCCAGCATGGTCCTTTTTGTGGGGGTTGAAGTGAGGGCCTGCACTTATGCACCCTGGGGAGAAATACATATATTAATATGAAGTCGAAAACATCAAGATAGAGCCAAGGGGTGTGCATTTAGCAAACAGCTTAGCTTTTACTTCAAATAAAGCTGCTTTGGATGAAAATAGAGAGCCGTTGCTGATCATCTCCTCACCATTAGTGTTGTCTCCAAACGCATGGACGTGGAAGCCATGCTCTCCTGCAGCAAGCCCTGAGATCTCCCCAGAGAGCTTCACCGGGGCGGAGTCACTCTGGAGGAGGGGACAACAAAGCACAGCAGTGTCAGGGAGAGGGGCACGCAAGCACGCTGTCAGAACCATGTGACAAGAGAATGCCAGTTACTTCTCAAAAACAAGAACAGATATGCAAGGCCAGAAAAAGGTAGTGTAAAGTAAATAAAAACAAAAAGACCAGGATTTGACAGACAGTATTTAGAATCAAAGACTGAAAACACATTTAAAGACATGAGTAACAAATCGCAAGTGACTTTTTACAATGCATTCGATAATACAAACATCAACTGCAGAGATGCAGCCAATAAATCACCTGCACCATCAGTGTGTGTTTGCTCTACGGCCAGTCACCTACAACGTGAACAGAGTATTGTGACGCCAAGTGGCGACCGCACGTCGCCCCTCCTCAACGGACGCGTCCCCAGATTAGGGTTGCGAGGGTCGGACCAGTGACGCAGACCAGCCGATGACTCAGCGGAATCGGGGGGCAGAAACAGGGCTCGCACGGGTTGTGAGCTAGGCCTGGCTTAAAAGGCGGTCAACATTTTAAACGTATTCCATTGAAAAGCTGTACACACCCCTTTCACACGGTTTGTTTGAGGATAACGTTTAGATCTAGGCAGTATAACACGTATAATAACAGCAGCCCAGAGCGTCATGAAGATACCCAGATGAGCCCACCTGCTTTGAGTGAACTTCGCGGGAAACACTTCAAGAAAGAAACTAAAGGACCTTCAGGGCGACAATGTCACGTTAATATTTGCCTAATGCGAGTAGTAGGAGGACAGCCAGTGGCGGTCAGAGGTTGTGGTGTAACGCAGTGCTCCTGGCGGGTCCAGGTTATTGAAGTGGGGCTGGACGAGCAGAGACGACGAGTGGAAGTAAACGCTTCTTGTTTTTAACGAGGTTATCTTTTTTGACGTAGGTGTATATGCATATATTGAGCGAGGTATATGCAATTTCGGATGAATAAACAACACGCATTGGATTCGGCTTCATTTCGAGCATGTTCACTGTGAGCTTAAGCTCCGTTTCTGCTTGAATGACCGAAGTTCAGCACAGCCCTGACACGCGTGGGGACGACGACCAGCTACGCACAACAACCAGCGGTACATCGTGAGTTACAGGGTTATATCCATGTTATACATTACCTCCTGTTCAAAGAAGACGGTTCCGGTAACTTCCCCGGTTCCCTTCAATACACAGACAGCCTTCAGCACCATTTTTGCAAAAAAATGTCACTGTATTCACCGCTTGGTTTCCACAGAGTTGGGGACAGTCCTGCTTGCGGCTGGATTATGGCCGGGTGTTATCTCACAGCGTCGCGTCCACCAATCAGGGATCAGGAGCGTCACTAATATAACGGCGTGTGATTGGCCCGAGATAGAATTACGAAAGAAAGCTGCGCGCCCACATGCTCGCACACACTAACATACACACGCACACACAAACATACACACGCACACACAAACATACACACGCACACACAAACATACACACGCACACACAAACATACACTAACATACACACGCACACACTAACATACACACGCACACACATACATACACACGCACACACAAACATACACACGCACAAACATACACGCGCACACACAAACATACACGCGCACACACAAACATACACGCGCACACATGCACGGGGAGGAGTCTCCAGAACGACGATTATATCGATAAAAACCGAGGATCTTCTATGATTAAAAGCATGGATTTCCTTATTCAAAGTCAATATTTTTAAGACATGTTCGAGTAGTTTAAGGACCATTGGCATGTATGAAGTAAATAATTAACTTCCTGGGTTACATTCAAGTTATTTCCTGAGGCTATTGTGGTGTCTAGGAACATATGCAACTTCCAGGATATCATATCAAATGTATTCAGTCTAATCAATTGTGATAGCCAGCCACATACGTCAAATTACAATATTTGCCTGGCTCCACCTCGGTAAAGGTTTAAAAAAGAAGGCTGACTAAAGATCACCCACACACCAAAAGGAAATATGAAAAATATCTTGGTAGAAAAATAGTTTATTAAAAACAATTTCATCTAGCTGAAATACTGTAGATTTCATGTCTATGTTTTATTGTTAATTTTCCAATCATAGAAACATCTCAACTTTCAAAATCAGAAGCTGATTAAAAACATGAAAGCAAAGGGCCGGTGTATGTTTTTGTATTTGCGACATTCCAACATAGATTGTGAGATCAAAGCATATACACAGCAGTTTTCCAACTTGTTTCGTTAAAAAAAAAAATGTGAAAGGCATCGAGAAATCCTTAAATATTAGCAAATTCTTGCCAATTACAGTACATACGCTCATCTGACTTTTCTTTTTTTTGGAACTACACAACTCGGTAGCGGACTGTATCTCTGAAGGTTATGGAGGAGTTATTCTTGAAGATGCAGTAGATTTAAATGTCTATGCATATCATTGGAGTGGGAGCCAAGACATGTGATTCACTCCTAACCCAACATTTCTTTCTAACCCTGAATTTTCCCTACAAGTGGAAATAATGTTGATGCTGGAACAGTTTAGCAGCTGCACTTCACAGGACAGTTACGTACTACAATTTCATCCACACCGTCACATGAAATGTAACTGAAATGAAACATTGCACTGTAGTGTCAGGTTTGATAACCAATCCAAAACGATTTACAAGTGCGCCAAATGATGCAGTTGTAATGTTACAGCAGAGAAGAGGACATTGTGGGATGCCAAACATTTACAAAACAATTCATAAAAAAATAACAATACAAATCGGATCTTTTTTTTTTCCTTTACTTCATTTGAACCTAACATTAAAATGGGAAGGGTTTTGTTCATTTCAAAGGCCACACTAATTTGCTTGTAATTTGTGTAGCTGTGTGAGTGGTTACTAGAAGACAACAAGAATAAGATGAAAATGGGATTCAGTGAATGCAAGACACATGGAAAAATAAACAACAAACATGTTTTGTGTAACTCAATGTCCACATTATACATTTCAGAAAGCCTGAAATCGCTGAAATTTAGGAAACCTCAATTAGTGGGGGAACTAATATGCATGCATTCCATGAGTTGCTTCATAGTCTTATTGAAGTAGGAAGTGCAATCTGGCCCACTTCAGGTCCAAATGTACTCATAGTAAGTCAAAGCGTCTTCTTAGACCCACTGTAAATGTGTCCCTATTTCTAACGGCTTATATCGAAACCATTTTGCATTTCGATCCAAATTACATCACCACCACTTTGTTAAAAAATGAAGACCATGAAATTCAACAAAGGGTTATGCAGCATGTAAACTAGTTTTCTTTCCTACAAGTCAAAACTACTGTCGTTCTCCTCTGCCTAGAACATTTCAACGACCACCTTACCAGTCTCTCCAGGCCTCACCATTTGATGTTGTCTATGGAATATTTTGTCAGGGCTTGGGAGTCAGAATTGTCAAATATTGTCACCATTAGATGTGTAGGTATCTGAGCAGGGAAAATGGCTTGGAAGTAGGTCCGCACATGACTCCTCTGTGGCCTATGTGCTGTCACTTTGAGGAGGCTCTGAAGGGGCAGGAACTGGGGCGTCACAAGGTTCTGATTCTGTCTTTGGCTCAGAGGGTTCACTAACCAACTCCTCGCTGGGTTTCTCAGGGAGTTCCACAGCAGCAGCAGCAGCAGCAGCAGCAGCAGCAGCAGAAGCAGCAGCAGGTTCTGTGCTCTCAGAGTGACGGAGGCGGTCCATGTTTTCCAGTTCAGCCAGCCGATCGTTGTTGTCCCAGCGCGAACTTCTTTCTCTTTTCTCGGACCGCCGCGGCCTGTCCTTGTCTTTGTTCTCCGATCCTCTCCTCTCTCCCCTCCCCCTTTCTCCTCCTTCGCCCCGCCCGCGTTCCCGCTCTCCGTCCTCGACCCTCCCACGCTCCCGGTCGGCCTCCTGGCTGCCCCGCCTCTCTCTCCGGTCATGCCGCTCTCGGTCCCTGTCCCGATCCCGACTTCTCTCCCGATCTCTCTCGGGATCTCTGGGCCTCTCCGGATCCCTGACTCTCTCGGAATCTCTGGGCCTCTCGGAATCTCTGGGCCTCTCCGGATCTCTGGGCCTCACCGGCTCCCTGACTCTCTCGGAATCTCTGGGCCTCTCGGAATCTCTGGGCCTCTCCGGATCCCTGGGCCTCTCCGGATCCCTGGGCCTCTCCGGATCCCTGGGCCTCTCCGGATCCCTGGGCCTCTCTCGATCCCTGTTGCGATCCCTGTCCCTGTCTCTATCTCGGTCCCCGTCCCGTTCCCTCTCCCGATCGCGATCCCAGCCTCCTGCCCTGGCGTTGCCTCCTTCTTCCTGCCAGCCGCTGAGACGCTCCCTTCCGTCGCCCGCCCTCTCCGCCTCGGCCCCCCTGCCTCCGTCGAACGGACGCCTCCCTGCTCCGAAGCCCCGCTCCCGCTCCCAGTCTCGCTCTCGCTCAGCCTCTGGCTCTCTGAACCCAGGCCTGCCTCCCCTGAAGGGCCTGTCGTCTGGCTCCTCGGCCCCGGGCGGGGGCCCCGTCGGTCGGACAAACGGGGGTGGGGGAGGGAGGCCCGGTGGGGGAGGGGGGCCATGCAGGGGGAAGGGACCCCTCATGATGTGGGGCGGCATCATCCCGAAGCCGCCCGGGAGGGGCGGGGGCAGGTCGTGGCGCATCATGGAGAGGTGGGGCCCCCGGGGCAGCATGGGCGGCAGCATGGGGGGCATGTTGGGATGGAGGGGTCTCGGGCCGTGGGGGGGAGGGAACCGCTGCATGTGGGGCGGGGGCAGCCCCGGGGGCCGCTGGAGGGGTATGATGCCGGGCCGGGCCCCCAGCAGCCCCCCGATGGGGGGCAGGCTTCCTGGTGGTCCGCTCCCCTGGGGACCTGGAAGGAGACGCCACGGGGAAGAACCTTTAGTCTGCACATCGGGACCTGATAAGGCTTCTCCGAAACCATCCAACTTTGTTACTGGGGCAATGGGCTACATTAAAAATAAACCTACAGTTTATTTTAAATCACACATTGAAACAGTGGTAAGTCCAACTGACCCATGGGTCCCATCTGGTTGTTATATGGGTGCTGCCCCTCCGGCCTCTCGTCACCGTTTCTATTGGCCAGTCCAGCTGGGTCCAGAGAAGGGTCCTCCCCCCCGTGCCCAGAGGGGGGCGGTCCTAGAGGCATCCCACCTGCAGGGGGGTAACCTGACGGAGCAGACGTTAGGGTGAGTGAGAACCAGTCCACAGTCTAACTCAAGTCAAGTCAAGTCAGTTTTATTTGTCAAATGTGCAATATGCATAACATACAGCATAGATTAAATTACAGTCCTCTCGGACCCAGTGCAACCGGCATGTAACAATATAATATTAAAAATAGAATAAAAAATAACAATTTAAGATATATACAACATATAATAAAAATAGCCAAAGAGTAAAGTGTAAACACACAACACAAACACACAACACAAACAGAAAGGCTGCAGAGAGGAGCTGCAGGACGCCGGCCGACCGCTACCTGTGGGCATCTGCATGCGGTTGAACCCAGGTCTGATGAAGGGCGGCGGGGGGACGCCGGGAGGGAAGGAGGGGGGCGGCATGCCCATAGGCCCAGGGTAGCCCGGAGGCTGCAGGGAACCGGGGCCCCCCATCGGCAGCTGCCCCGGAGGACCCTGGGAGGGGACAACCATCACAGTCACTAGTGACAACCGCAGTGCCATCACAAGCCGTGTGATGAAGCACCGGTGACCACTGATCTCAATACAATCATCCGGATCACTACCAGGAGTGGCTATCTGTGTGAACTTCACAAAGCTGCAGTACGAGGTCAGCCTTGGAGGAGGCCTCACTAAGACAAGAAGCTGCGTTAGGACGGGGACTAGCTCCAGGGTTACCAGACCTGGGGCAGGTGAGCAGGGGGACCCGGCGTCTCCTGGTTCTGAGGAGGCTCAGAGCGACCGTTGTGAGGGAGCTCTTCCTGCTGCTCCAGGCTCGTCACTCCTTTCCACTCTTTCGGGACGAACAGAAGACAATTGTTGACATTGTTGTTGTGTTTTGGAACCAGATGCACCAATAAACCCTGTTACTGTATTAAACCAAAGGAAACATGGCTGCTCCAGCTTCCTGGGCTCAGTGTGAGAGGGCCCTGCTGCTCACCAGGGGACAGAGTGTCCACGTCCAGCATGCCCCCCTCCTGGATGTCCTCCAGCTGGTCCTCCCTGATCTTGGCCCAGGGGATGTACGTGACCCCCAGCTCCACGTCCCAGAGCGGCTTCAGGTCCGGCTTAATGCCTTTGTTCAAAGCCCAGGCGATCTGTCAAAGACAAAACAACACAATCAATGACATGGACGGGGATCAACGCTCACATCCACCACATGTGGTTACTAATAGGCGATGCCAACCTGGGTATGGGTATTGCCACAGGGCAATATCCATTTACATTTCTCATTCGATCCAACATGAAAAAGACACATCTCCTTAAGAAGCATTTGTTTTCTTGTAATGATTACTTTCTCTTTCCCATGAAGTAAAGCAGTAAATTCCTGTATCCAAGCATATAAATCATAATTTAATCGGTTATTACAATGCCCTCACTAAAACAGTTGAACATTGAACGTTCTAGTTGATCATTCTAGTTGACTCCGTATCTCTCAGCAACGACGGTCGACCTTTAGGATCCCGCTGTGTCCTGCGGCTCCACCCTATGAGTTCAGGCTCAGCTATGGTTCAACGTCGACACAACGCAACGACCACGCAGACGCATCGACGCCGTCGTCAACCTGTTTTGGTTCTGCGTCGGGTCAGTTAGTTAGCGGACCAATCACAGCCCTTGCTGCTGCGTCGCCTCGACGCGACGCAAGGTTAACATTTTTTGGGAGGCACGCGTCAGGCCCTGGTGATGTCTGCGAGGACGGAACGGGTCCGTAACCCCCCTTGCGTTGCTTTGACGTGGAACCATGCCTAAGCCTTTAGGCAGAGTGCTGCATTAGCGTTACCTTAATGGCCTTCTGGTTGACCTTGTGGTTGCCTCTGCCCAGCTTCTGCAGGGCCCGGTAGGCGTCCTGTCGCTCCACCATGACGATGTAGGCACAGCCACGGGGCGGGATCATCTGGTCATCAGAGCACAAGAAGTTAGACATGATGCCTGTTTTTAATACATTGCACATTACTCATCAGCGGGAGAAAACAAAAGGGTCACCTGAGAAAAGCTGTCTACCTGAACAGCCGGACCTTTTGAATTCCTGTTCTGTTCTTTCTGCTCTGACCCCTCATTTCCCATCAGGGATTAAAGGTGCTTCTGTACACAAGGTTTAAATGTTTGTATTGGACAGTCCCTTCCCCTGAGACGAGATAACTTATTGTAGACCACTTCAGACTCCTTTCTGACCAGTCAGGGCATCTCTTCCCTGATTAGTTAGGGGAACCCGAAGGTTAGGGGAACCCTAACCAATCATGGACCCTAGCAGATATGCATTTACACTATTTATTTAACTTATTTGCGGCAAATTGTCATTTGCACTATTCCATCTTGTTCTGATATGTATTTGTATGTTCCATATGTTGTTCAACATGTTATGTGTGTACGTGTGTTCAATGGGAAGCCTAAAACAGATTTCCACCAAGGTGGACAATAAAGTAATTCTTATTCTTATCCTGTCGCTAACCCTGTCAATCCCAGGTGCGTATATGCAACGGGGAAGGGGGCGTATTTTTTTTTATTGTTCCTGGCTCTCTTCCACTCTATTCTACTCCCTTACGACTCTGGAATCGTGCCTACAGCAGCACCTACAGAATGAACCTTTTCTTTATCTCAGAACAGAGTGAGGCGGGCGAGGGGAGGCGGGCGAGGGGAGTGGACGTACGTTAATGGAGTCGATGGGTCCGAACTCTTCCAGCAGACAGGCCACGTCCTGCTGGTGGGTCCTCTTGTCCAGCTGGCCCACCCACAGAGTGGTGCTGCACACTGGGAGACGGGGAGGACCAGACAGGCGGGATCAAACAGCAGGCACTCAACCGTTACAACTTGAGACACGGTTACCAGAAACCCTATCTGAAACGCATAGCCGCCGTCTGGAGGGGAGAGTGCGGTGTGCGGTGGTGGCCGTTATCCTCGCAGTAGTTAATAAAAACTGTGTATGCTAACCATCCACAGCTCAAGCACTGAAAGAATGTATTGATTAAATCATTAAAACAGGAAATTATGATTTAATTTAGGTAAAACTAAATCAAATATCAATAAATAAATAGGTAATGCTTATGGCTTCAAATAGGAAAATATACAATTGCTTTTCACTGTTAGATGATAACAGGAGTATCTTGCCATTTTTCTTTCTAGGCTGATCGTCACGCAGACGCTAAAGATACTTTTCACAACATTACTCATGCTTCTGGTATCTTACAAACGCTTAGGGACATGTCAGCAGCTACATCCACTAGACAGACTGATCTCCGATGCCAACCCCTGGTTCCATGAGGCCACTCACCGCTCAGCGTGTCAGCGATGGGCGGCGGGAGGCCTTTCTGCCGCCGCTCCCGTTCCTTCTCCCTCTCCAGCCGCTCCGCCGAGCGGGAGTGTGGGGAGTGGTGCCGGCGGTCCCGGGAGCGCGAGCGGCGGTGTCGGGTCCGCCGCGTGCGGGAGGTGGAGCGAGAGCACCTCCGCTTAGGAGACCTGGGGAGCGAGGAAGACCAGGATGGAGATGAGGATGATGAAGCACTGTGGCCATTTTATTTTAACTCCCTATTTAAAATGGAAGGCCAGATCCTTTACCTGGAGCCAGAGTGGGACCTGCGGCCGTGCCGGCTTTCCCTGAAGCCCGATCGCTCCACTTCCATGTCCTGCTGCCAAGACAAACACCGACCGAGGAAAGGAGGGTGCATAGTGTTAAAAATTTGAATTGTATAGTAATGTGATAGTGTGGTACAGTATTTTATTCTTAATACACATTAACCACATAAATCATTTCTGGTGTAAAAATTTGCATGGCAGAATATTTCAATGAGAATAGGTTGTGGCAATTTGGTTTTAATACCTGTGGCGCTGCATTATGGGAAGGATATGCCCCTGGGAAGCCCTGAGCCGGAGCAGAGCCCGGCATGGGAGGTCCCGGCTGGGCCTGTCCCATAGGAGGCATCGTCCCTGGGAAGAGGCGCCCTGGAGGCATGCTGTATCCCAGGAGCTGGCCGTTGGGAAGCTGACCCTGGGAAAAGGAGAATATTTGGTCCATAATGTGTTTATCACAGAAAACATATCCTTAAAAATAATTATAAAAGCATGTTTCTAAATCCAGAATCATGGGTTTAGAAATTGAATTGTAATGCTCAAACAAGGCGTTCCCTGTCATGGTGAAGCATGGTGGCTTTATGAGGAGGCTGGTTTGGTTACCTGCTGTGAGGGATCTGGCGTGGAGGCCATCATCTGTGAGGAGAAGCGTTCCATGTTCTGGTGGAAGCCTCCGGGCTGCTGGACACTTTGACCAAAGACAACCAGTGTTTTGTAGGCCCAGCTACGTGTGTAACTTTGTGTGTTTTGTTTTACGTCTTAAATTCTACCAAACTGTTGCTTTAATGGCCTGGCGTCTTACCTGGACGGCTGAGATGACAAGGCCTCGTCTTTTTTGGTTTCTTCTCCAGCCTCTGGCTCGTCATCGTAGTCGAAGCGGTCGAGTAATTTCTGTAGACACACAGAGTAAAGAAGTGAATCATTTACATTCAATTTAGCAAAGACAAGTTCACTGCTGAAAACGGAAGTAAAGATTCACCCTGTCAAAGGCTGCCTTCTGCTGGGCCGTCTGGGTGGAGAGAGGACGATGCAAGGCACCCATGCCCAGACCGGGAACCATGTTATGGGCCTGGAGCGGGGGTTGTGGCTGGAGCTGGGCCTGGAGCTGGGCCTGTTGGTGGGGTTGGGGCTGGGTCTGGAGGTGGGGTTGGGGCTGGGTCTGGAGGTGGGGTTGCGGTTGGGCCTGTAGGTGGGGTTGCGGCTGGGTCTGGAGGTGGGGTTGCGGCTGGGTCTGAAGGTGGGGTTGGGCCTGGGTCTGGA
>JAOPJL010000146.1:8501120-8506604 GCA_027123545.1 Trisopterus esmarkii | reverse complement strand
GGAGGGTCCCCACACATCGTCTTTTCAAAGATACTCCTTTACTTTCTACAGCGGCCCCCAGGGGCTCATTGTATGCAGAGGAGTAGGATTTATCTAGTGTAAACGCTGTCTCTATAAACATGACACGCAACTCCTCCTTTTGCCTTTGGCTCACAGGGACCTGAAGATTGAAAACCTCCTGTTGGACGAGCAGGACAACATAAAGCTCATAGGTAACACAGTAGCCTTTGTCCTTTAATACGCAAACATTTGTTTGTTGGTGGGATGGGGAACATCCAATTTAAAACTGTCACAAGCACTGTGTGTTATGTGTGGGATGGGCTGCAGTTGAGGTGAACCCACTCACACTCCAAACAAGCACAACAAACCACTTTAACCGCCCTCTCTCTCCCCCCCCCCTCCCCTCTACAGATTTTGGCCTGAGCAACTGCGCTGGCATCCTGGGCTACTCGGACCCGTTCAGCACGCAGTGTGGCAGCCCAGCCTACGCCGCGCCAGAGCTGCTCTCCAGGAAGAAGTACGGGCCCAAGGTGGACGTCTGGTCCATGTGAGTCTCCTCAGCATTCTCTTCCTCCACTCCCATGCGACAAATACTGAGTCATGAATTCCTGATGTTCAATGACATCTATATCCCAAGTATGTGGCGGGCCGCGGGCGTGGCAGCTGCCTGTCTGCAGCTGCCACTCACTAGGTCACGCAGCCCGGGTGTGGGGTTATCTAGCAGATGGATACGGAGCTACCACATGGGGTTATCTAGCAGATGGATACGGAGCTACCACATGGTTATCTAGTTAGCATATGGATACCTAGAAATTATATGGATATATATATATATAGCAAATTGATACCAACATAGCATATCAATATCTAGCTATCATCTGGGTATCACGGTAGTTTATGGATATCTACTTGGAATATCGTTAGCTTGTTGCCATAATCGCCAAAGTCATATTTTGGCCAAATTGTGATATCTAAGCCAATCAGAGTGCTATTTACATTCCGTAATCGATATCTGCCTAGGTCATCTACTGTATTTGACCTAGCCATTTTCAACCCTAAATTAGCAATTAAGAGCAATTATGCTAAATGGCTCACGACGGATACTCAGTATATCTAGTCAGCATCTGGACATCTAGCTAACAAATGGAGGAGGCAGGAGCACATAAAATAGTACTAAGAATCATTGTGGTTCTCGTGTGCTAACGACGGTGTGTGTTTGTGTGCTCTCCAGTGGGGTGAACATGTACGCCATGTTGACCGGAACGCTGCCGTTCACCGTGGAGCCCTTCAGTCTGCGGGCCCTGCACCAGAAGATGGTGGATAAGGAGATGAATCCTCTACCTCCCTCTCTGTCTACAGGTACTTAGGCATATGCCTTTATGTATGTACATGCATACACATAGAGGTCCTCACGATACAGGGTTCACGGAGCAGAGGGTTTGGGCACAGAGCCAGACGTGGGCTGATCCTCAGCTCTCAGAGATGTTGAGGCCTGACATGCCACCTCAGGGGATCGGTTTAGAAAAGAAATGCCATGCACACATACAATGCACCGTTGATGTACAACTAGTGATTCCTTGGCATCTGCCTGGGCCATATCTGGTCTTAATGGGGCGCTAATTATAAGCCACGAAAGAAAGGCACGGAAGGTGCCACTTAGGTTTTGTTTCAAGAACTATTTTTGTTGCTCAACGCGTTGGCAAACTGCCTAAAAAACAGACGCATCAAAGAGAGTACAGGGCATGGGACAACAGCTACGGGTGAAGTCGTTAAAAAGCATAGGAAAGTATGCAGTGCATGTCTGTTTACCAATCCATCAATGTCAAGGATGTCACTTGACGCCCCATTTGTTAACATGCAAATTCGCCGGGGTTAGGGTTGGTTGTAAGCAGTCACGCAGGCTCGTGAAGTGTGTGTGGTCATGTGTACTACAGGAGGGTTAGTTGATAGAGAAACACCAGTGTCTCACAGCCTGATCCCAAGGCTGATCCCAGTACCACATGAGATGGTTTACCCTGGAGTAGCAAAGTGGCACCAGCTTTAACCATGTAAGCATAGTTAGGGACAAATACAACATTAAGGAGCTAAAATGTCTGAGGACTCTTTCTAATTATTCTGCTTTCCCAGACTCGTTTGAAGTCAATCAGTCAGTCTTTCCCCATGGCATCAGTCGCTTCTCAACACAATTAAAATGTCCACCTGGAAAGGACAAAAAGATAATGCCAGAATTCAGAATCAAAGCCATAACTGCGGACTCCTGGACCTAACACTAACCGTCTCTGTGTTGCTCTCAGCTGCCATATGCTTGTTGAAGAAGCTCCTGGAGCCCGACCCAGCCAAGAGGCCCAACATCCACCAGGTGATGGCTGACTCCTGGCTACAACTGGCCAATAAGAACACGGGAGCACCTTACCTCAACAGGTGGGTCCACGCACCAACACAAACACTCGTGTGTGTCCGTGACATATAGTTTTATTGAAATCATGTATTCCTTAATATTTCTTTAATTTCCTAAAAAGGATGTGACTAGTAAATAATCCATCTGCAGTCGTTCTTACACATAGCCTAAGGACATTTTCTCCCACTGAAGGTGGTCAGGTGGAGTGTTTATTTTAAAAGCGGGAGACATAGTAGTCTTTAAGGGGGAGAGGCCCAGACGACCGGACAGAAGGGGAGGCCGGGGAGGCCTGTGTTTGTTACCAAGGCCTTTTCCCAGCGTCCTAACGCGTCCCCCTGTGTAGGATCCACATCGAGGAGATCAACCACACGGTGCTGCTCCACATGACCGAGAGGATGAGCTACAAGCACAGTGAGGTGCTGAGCGCCGTCCTCACCAACCGCGCCTGCCACACACTCGCCGTCTACTTCCTGCTCAACAACAAGATGAAAAGACTCTCCAAGGAGTACAGGGTGAGACAGGAGGACCTTTTTGAACTTTGGAAAAAATCTCTGAAAAACCTTGGGGAGAAAAAATGATGCAGGACATACATTTGGATACATTCTATCAATGTGAGTTTGGGAGTCATTTAAGGCTTATCTCAGGAGGTAGAGCGGGGTGACTTGTAACCGTAAGGTTGCGAGTTCGAACCTGGCTCCTCCTAGCTGAGTGTCGAGGTGTCCCTGAGCGAGACACCTCACCCCAGCTGCTCCCAACCTGTCACCTTTGCATGGTTGATGTGCCTTCAGAAAGGCTTGTGTTGTCAGAGTATAAAAACAACCCAGATGATTTGGGGTTGCTGTAAGTGTCAAGTTGGTTGACGTCAACACCGGTTGTTCATGCTTTGGAATTTGTGGATATCCATTTCAGGAGATGCAGTACAAGGAGAAGAAGACTGAGAAAAACGAGTACTTCCAGACCCAGTGGAGAAAGCACGTGGACAAGGTCACCATTCCCCCCAAGCAGACCCCTGTGTACCTGGCTGTCAGCAAGGGCCCGAGCAAGGAAAAGAAACACAGAACAGGTAAGGTAATCAGAGATCTCAAGACAGCGTGCGCTTTGGTTTTTTGCGCTTTGTTATTGTACACAATGTGAAGGAATGACACTTGACGGCTTTTGGATTTCACTGCCCTGGCTAGACCTGACATGCCTCCATCTAGGGTATTATGTGTGTCTTCTAGGGCTGTCGAATGATTTATGGAAACTTACAGAACAACACAGATTTGGTAATTGTAAACCAACAGTAATTACAAGTGTAGTTAAATTAAAATAAGTGGCGCCATAGATTTGGGAATAGTAAACAGGCTGTCACTTGCTGTAAATGTAATTGAATGTAAAGTAAGTGGAGCTAAAACCAAAAATGAATTCTGATATGAATTGTTGACATTCTGTGGGCAAAACCTTTCAAAAATAAAAAAGCGTAAATTTGTATTAATCACATTAAAATAAAATTGTGTTAACACGCTATTATCGTGCTCATTTTAACAGCGCTAGTACCTTAATTAAAAAAAAACAAAAAGCGCATACATTTAAAGGCCCCAGAAACCAGTGAGCCATGGACTCACACCGCTGTCCTCCCCAGGCCTCCTCCGAGCCATCACCGGCGGGCACCGCGCCTCCCCCCTGGCCCCGCCCGGCACCGTGGCCTCCTCCTCCATGGAGTACCTGGAGATCCACCCCCTGTTCCCCAACACTCCGCAGCAGCGGCGGCGGCTGGCCACCCTACCGCAGGTCAACACCAGCCCCGAGCACAACATGCCCGCCCCGCCCGCGCCCTCCCCCATCGGCATGCACTCCTTCGACTCGCTGTCCAAGGCGGAGCAGATGGACGACGTGCCCACCTCCACCACGCCCTGGTACAAGCTGACCAACGGCACCTTCTCGCCGCCCCGCCATGTCTCGGCCTTCCACCCCGACTCGTCCTACCTGAAGAAGGCCACCATCCCCAGCCCGCCCGTGCTCATCGCCAACCCGCAGCCCAAGAAGAGGACGGCGTCCGACTGGTGCGGCTCGTCGGACACCAGCGGCAGCCCGCCCAGCCGCGTGGGGAGCCCCCCCGGGGGCTCCGCCTTCAGCCCCCCCAAGTCGGCCTTCAGCCCCCTCAACCCCTGCTCGGCGTTCAGCCCGCCGTCCCACACCAGCAAGGGGGGCGGGGGCGGCGGCGGCGGCGGCGGCAGCAGCGGGGGCGACCCCGACAGTCCCACGCACCGCAGCAAGTTCCCCTACATGGGCATCGGACAGATACTGAAGAAGAAGGTGCCCCTGCACCCGTTCAGCTTCCGGGCGGAGCAGGTGGTGGAGGAGGTGGTGTCCCCGCCGCCCTACCCCATGCAGACTCTGCTGTGTGCGTCCGGGGCTCTCAAGACACTGTGCTAGTAGACTTTGTATTTTTAATTTTTTAATTTTTTAATTTTTTAAAACAGGGAAAACGAGTGACAGAGATCTATGAATGAGGCGGAGGTGAAGGAGGTGGTGGGTCCAAGCGGAGCAGTGAATGTACGTCGGAGTGGACTTTCGTAGCGGCCTTCTGAACTGAACGTGTGCGTTTCTGTGGGGTTTTTGTGATGATTCGTAAATTCGCTCACTTTTTCAATAATTGTAAATACAATTTTTAAAAAAGAAGACCAGGAGGAAGACAGGAATGGAAGAACGGAGACTTGACGGTGACGTTAGGATGTAATCCTAGAGCACCCGACGCTGGTCGTGTAATGAGATCTGAGAGTGACACTGAGGAGATGAGATCCTAAACTGGATGAGTAAACCCTGCCCTGGTTGACCCAGGCTGATACGGGTACATTGAGTATTATGGGATTGATGACGAGGTGTACACGCACGGACATGCACATATACCATCACTGTATTATAACAACCTGACCAGGGGACCTTCCCCCCTCATGTAACACTGCTGTAACTGATTACAAGCTGCAGCCGCAGACTGATTCAAACCAGCCAAAAGACCCCCACCCCTTCCCCATAACCTGATGAGGTGTTTTAACATCAATGTGAATTATGTCGTTTCATCTGTGTACTTTGTAAAAATGACTAAC
>JAOPJL010000146.1:8496120-8498620 GCA_027123545.1 Trisopterus esmarkii | reverse complement strand
ATTTATTACAATGTATTTTTATTTCCAATGTGTTTTGACGATGATTTGTGAAATTGAATACCTGTATGTCCTTGAGGCCCTGTTTCATGTAAAAGAGACCCCAGGTCTCTAGCTCAATCCCAAGTGTCCTTGACCTCTACTAACGACACCTACTAATTACATCACTTACTGTAGGGCTAGATCCATACTATATTATCTATATAAACCCTAATGCCCTGATTAATTTAAAAGAGACCAGACGTCTCTATCTCACTCCCAAATCCTTCTGCGCCCCCGTGAATGTTGTGCTTGCGTCACTTATTGCATGTCTGTTGCATGTCTGTTTGTCATGTTGATAAACCGTCATTTTAACTGAATTTCTGCTTGTGGTTTTGCATTGTGTCTGTGGAACATATGTTGTTGTATGTAAATGGCACGTATTTCAAGTATTTATTTATCTTGAGTGGATCGCACTGTTTTAGACATTTGATTAATGTGACTGAAAGCAAAGATTGCTGAAATCTGATCACATCTTCATTACCATGTCTTCAGGCTTTTACCTGTGACCGGGACTCATTGCTGGGCACAGCCTCATAACTTTGGTTTATGTACATCAGGACCAGGCCACTTCCCTTGAAGTAATAGTGAACTTTGTCTGAGTTTGACTTGTAGAGTTTAGTGACCATAACATAAGTCCAAATACCACTGATCGTCTCCTTCAGCTGCTCCTGCTTCACAGAGAGCAGAGAATAACCTTCAATACATATTCAGGGCATTGCAAAAAGGTCCCCAAAGGACTAACTAAAAAACTGATTCAACCTACTTATTACCTTATTGAGCATCTGCTGAAGAAGATCAATATTTTGGACTTATAGCATGCATTGACATTACAACACAAAGCTCTACCAAGATTCAATATCCCTGTAAAGGATACACCCGGTGTCATTTTGTATTTTAATTATTGTAAACATGGCCTGTGAAAAGAGTAAAAACTATCTATCACATATCAGGTATTTCTGATTCTGATTGAACACTTTAAATATGAATTTCCAGTGTTTTTACGATTGCTTTCAAAAGTAACTTGTGATGTTATTTGAATTATTGAGCATCTTGACATTTTCAAAACAAAAATGTCATTATCGTTTTCAAATTGTCCAAGTATGCCCACCTTACACTTACAGAGATAGCCTTTTAATGTTTTTATCCATTATTTGAGTTATTGTACATGAAAAAACAACATATTAATAGGAAAATACTGTAGGTGTACCGGGCAGTTTCATAAAGTAACAAATCAATTCCATACATTGACAGTAGTGGTTGTTCATGCTTTCTGACATATGTTTTTCCACTGTTAAATGAACATTTATGTTAATATGCTGTTATTGAACAATTATTGAATGTTAAACCTGCTCTGTATTTCTAAAGTTTATTGCATGTATTCATGTGATACATCGTTTTTTATTGTAATTTGATGTATCCATCTGAAAACCTTGCTGCCAGACTGTTTTTCTCGTATTTATACAGTGTATACATGGGTCAGCCTTCCTGTAAGACGCAAAGGTACAGCTTCATAATAAGGGTACATTGATTAGTTAAAGCAGTAATAAGTATTATTAGATAGTGAAGCATAGGGGTGAGCGTTAGTATTAAATAATGTATAAGTTAGAATGAGCACCAGTCAACATGAACACAATTAATACATATTAATAGTGAATACAGAATTAGTTAAATGTTCTTGAACTTTTAGTCAATGCTTGATACCACATTAACTCATGTTGATAAATGGTTAATTCTGCAACCTTACCGCAAAGTGTTCCTGATGCAAGACAAAATAAAATATTTAAATTATTTGGGAGGTCTCGGCACTTTTGCAAAATCCAAATATTTCTTAAATGTTAAAGAAATATTGTTCACTGTTCAATGTACATCTTCATTTCTAGTCATCTTGTGCAATTTATATCAACACAGAATGAAATGTGGTGAAAAAAATAATAATGATCATATTACTGGAACCTGTAATTAAATCACATGATAAAAACATCACCTTCCATTTTTTATCATGGGACACCAGGCTGCCTCTGAAACAAAAGATGTAATGTGAACATATTTACAAACAACGGAACAGTGCTTTCAACGCCACGAATTTCACCAGAATTCATGGTCACTGACTGTCATTGAGACACTTCCTGGAACAGTTGTGGTGGTTATCTCCGTCAATCTGCTCAGATTTAGACACTGATGCTAATCTAATCCTGTTTTCACCCCCCTGCTTGCCATATATACACACGCACGCGCACACTCGCACGACACACACAAGGCTGGCAGTATTTGTGTCCTATTGGAAAAACAAAAGATTAACCTCATTCACACTTTTTGCTACTAGAAGAGAGTAAACACCCCTTCCACCACACACACACACACACAACGCACACACACACACACACACACACACACACACACACAGACAAACACACACACACACACACACACACACACACACACAGACAAACACACACACACA
>JAOPJL010000146.1:7939512-7951370 GCA_027123545.1 Trisopterus esmarkii | reverse complement strand
GGGGGTGTTGGGAGGAGCCTCTGGAGCAATTTTGCTTTGGCCAGTCACGGCGTCCACCGCAGGGACAGTTTTGGAAGGCTCCGGTGCCGTTTTCAGCCCTTCATCCATACTTTCCCCTTGTTTAGGGCCATCTGACTCATCGATCACCATCGTCTGAGTCTCGGGGGTCTTGTCTGTGACAGGATTGGCTTGGTTTTGTTTGAGGGACGTGGTCAGATTATGGACATCCGGCGTAGAGGAACCAATCTGACCAGACATGGCTGTTGCAGCAGACGCACCCTGGCTCAGGGAGGTTAGCACGGTGCTGGCGTTGGCTGTCGTCTGTCCTGCCTCGGGTTCTGGTTTCTTTGCATTACCGGCGGCTGCTGTGGGATCTTCAGGGGCGGGATTTGACCCATGAAGGCCAGCTTTTATCGTAAAAGAAAAGGGGAAAAAATGTTATAATGTTGAGAACCTTGCATCACCATGGCTTCTAGACACCATAATGTGCCCCCCTCTTTGGGGGGCTCAAACCTGTGTAAGGCCCAAACCAAACTCTGAACATTACTGTGTCGGTCCATGACAGCGGTCTACAAAGTTTAGTAGATATTATGCCCCAGACAGAACAACTGTAGTTTTTTTTCATTTGAGAGTGTTACACAAGGAACCCATACCCCATATCCGCAACGCCAGTCCTCCCAAGTCTGTCAGGCTCAACTAATAAATACTATTACCAAGAAGAGTCAGGAGGATCTTAATACGTGTATGTATGACTGGTGATGGTTGAGCAATATGGGACAGCGAACACAGGCTAGTTGAAGTGCTGAGAAACAGGTTTCCCAATTAGAACAAAGGTATCATTCATACACATGGGCCCCGGGAAGCCAGCATAAACACTTGGTAAACAGGGCAGCTTTGTGGAACCAACGGCTGCAAGCGTCTCTGCAGGAATTTGCCATGAAATCCTGCTCAGTCCAGTCTAGGTTCCGCATCCAATGAACAACATTCTTTTCACTTGAACAACATTTTTAAAAGCAAAATTACATAATTTGTATTATTTGTTTCACACCAATTTTTTTGTAATGTTATGCATTGGCTGCCAGTTGGAAGGCTTTTGAAGAGATCAGTCACTCATAAATAACCTCACGCCATGACTCAAAAAAAGAGAATGTCATGTTAATTGACCGTCCTTGTGAACCGGCTCCAGCTGGTTTGAGGGAGGCCTGCCCAAATCATCAAGTTATTTTTGACTGTGTATATTTCACTGTCAATCACAACAGAGGTAAATATTCCTTCCACCTTCCTGGATTAGCTGGGACAGTTGTCCCTTTGTAACTGAAGAGAGCAGACCTGTCCAGTGTGCACTGAAGTGCTTGGCACCGCCCGCCTACGTACTTCCGCTGAATTTTCATTTCCCTTCAGCAATGTGTGCAATGAAGTACGAGAGTCTGGTAGGACCAGGCTACTGAACTGTGTGCACGGAGCACAATGACGACTCAACACCACTGAAACAGTAGTTTTCTAGATATAATTTATAAGTAGATTTATAGACGGTTCATTTTAAATAGAGGTAGATAATGCAACATATTCAAAGATGGTAGGTTTCGCCAGTTACACAACATAAAGTAATTTGTGATGTTCATATCGAATTATCGGTTTGAGTTTTTGGTGACCATAGGCTAGGGATATTTCAATCTTCCCAAAGTCTGAACAAATTCATATTGTCTATTCAAAGATCACAATCTTCAAAGTTTTTATTTTAGCATGTCCTGAAAAAAAATGCTAGGCCAACCGAATAACTACATTCACAAGTGTAAAAGTTAAACAACCTCTCTATGCCCGACATGTGAGGTGGAATTGGGATGTCAAAGGCAAAGTGACGATTATACACAGACGTCACAACAGGGCAACGATCAGTCATCAACATCAAACTGTGACAATGGTAACACTATTAGGACTACTCCGCTCTCCTTTTCCCACAGAAGGACTTGAGATAACGATCGACCACCTCAAAGGGTTTGAATCAGATGTGCAGTCATTAACCTGACAGTGGGTGCTCCTTAGAGGCTGTAATATACGACCGGCCGGCCAGGTCATAACACCCCTAGAGCCATGACGTCACAGCCGCGGGCTGTGAGTCCGTCACAGTCAGTCGTTTGGCCACAGAGCTAACTTCTCTTCCCTATGACTTCACCCGCTTACAAGCACACCAACCTGGATTATGTATCAAATAGTCCAAGTATTTACATTGACTGTCATCACGTCTCTCACCTGACAGTCTTTACCTTGGTAACACTTTGCTAGCATTGCATAATATTAGCTATAATAATAGCATCATCGAGATTGTGGATCGGATTTAAATGGAGAAAAATGATCTTACCGCCAGTGGAATTGTTGACGGGGGCCGATAGAGAACATTGAGTGAACAGTTGTAGAGTAATACAAATAGAAAGAGCGTAGAGGCTTCTCCTGCCGAGTATCGTCTTCCTGCACGTCGCCATCTTGGTGCGTAATGACTGAGGGCGTGGCCGAGAGGCTCGAGCTGCGCGAGGACGTGGAGGTGGGCAACAGTGACGTGTTAAACCATCAATGAATCAGCCTCTACCAAGGCATTTTCTCCATTGTGACCACGTTAGTACACTTAAAGCAAACATGGATGGTTTTCAATAAGTTACTTCAAAAATTGCTTTTACTTTTATTCCTGAAGACCAAGGATACAAGACAAATTTGGCAACAATTGATGAGTGTAATATTGATTGAACTCCATGTGGCTGTTAGACAAGAAATTGAACATTACAAGGAAAAGCTGGTTCAAGATGATCTTTATTAAAGTCAGGGAGTAACAATACTGTCAGGTTCGCCAGGCTTTGTTCAAACAACCACATTTGGAAGACTATCTTTTCATATCAGGTTGTTTCTTCATTCTCATTACCATGTTCCTCCGAGGCCCTGAACTGTACCCCTCAGGACCACTTCCCTTGGTCAGACCAGGAACTACTGACAAGACTTTGCCTTTGTAAATATAAGCAGATTATGGTTAAAATATGTGAAGTCCAGTGGTAAAATAAAATTGTTTTTACTATATTTAACAAAGGACATGATTCACACCAAATGCACAGACATAAGACAGAGTGAAACAAATAACACAATGTACACAACAGGTTGAAGAAGAGCTAAACAGCAGCTGCTTAGATTAAAATAATGACTATCACTTCTCCTGTTATAAATTACTCTAGGACACACTTCCCTCAGTCTGGACATAACTAGAACATAGGACAATTCTCTACTGTATAGTGTGGGACTAATGGCCAGACATGGAATGTGGCCGGACACGGAATGCTTTTGACTTCACGGTGGCATCTGGAGGAAAGCAACAGCACCATCTACTGTAGATATGAAACGTTTCAGTTCCAGCTTTTTGCAATAGGTCCTTAGTTTGATTCTGTACCAGTCGTTTTATTTGTACCCACTTAAATGTATAAAAGGAGGAACAAATAGTAAAGCATTGCGCATGATTGTAGTGGAATGAAAATAGGTCACAGGCACATTTCTACACACTTTAGAATTCCCTGTTCCCTTTTACAAATCTAAAATTCTAATTCCAGTCCCGTTGTAATCCTTCACGGGCCCCGTGTTCAAAATATATTCTCTTAAAGTGTTCCAGTTAAGAGCCAGTGTGCTAGATCATAACTGGGAACAGTATGATTATAGTGATGGTGCCTTGCTTCAACTTGAGCACATCTAGGGAGCAACAGGGGTGGGGGGTGAAGGTTAGCTATAGTCAATCAAAGGATCCGGGCTTTGGATTGGTGGGATGGTGTGTAGGCAGGTCAGAGGGGCTTCGTCTTCTACTATGCCTGGAACTCCAGGCCAAGGCCGATCTTGTGGCCCCCGGCGTTGATGTTCTTCCCGTCCAGGAGAGCAGAGAGGGTCAGCTTGATACCTGCAGCACAGAGAACAACCTCAGAGGAGCTCCAACCTGGGATACCTCCCTAAGAGATGGCCTAGGGTCGCATGTTTAACAGTTTGTTTATTTATTTATTTATTATAATGTATCCATTAGAGATGCTTGGATCAGTATTTATGTGCACGATCACCGATAATCAAAATCATGATCTGCCGATTGCCGATCACAGGATGACAGGGGAATGGAAATTTTCCATATCTTTCAATCTTGATAGGCGGCAAGCACCAGTTTATGTTCCAATAGACAATCTTTTCTCTTTGGATCACCCATGACTGAAACATGACACTAAATGCATTCATCAAAGCCTCCGCAGAATGTGACCATACTGAAATGTGCCTGTGCGCATACTGTTCATTCTCAGTAAACTAAACTGAACATTAAACTGCCTCCTTTGCCATCATTAGCGTGACCCCGTGAAATCCTGGCAGTGTAGCACAATGTTGTAGAAGGGATAACTCATGCTGCCACTGGTAAGTTCAGATTTGATGAAAAAAAATATATATCTAAATAAGAATAAAAAATAATTTACGCCACGTCATCTAGTCTAGTATCCATTAATGTTTCTGTATGAATTCACTTTCCTACACTAGAATCTCTCGCACTACAGCTATCACAATAATTTTAAATGTAAGAAAAATAAAAAAACACATCAATACTGGTAATACACTCCTCTACTCTAAGGGTAGCATATAGTGCTGTGACCTGAACAGGTTGAATCGTCATTCAACGACCTGTTCATTTAACCTGTATTATTCTTGTCAAAACCAGTTAAAGTGGAAAAGATCTTGGATATTCAGGCACAATCACACACAATTGTATTGGCGATCTCCACACTTTCTTGTGTAACTCGGTTACCATAATGGGGTTTGGTCGTAATTTATTTTACACTGGATAATATAACCCTTCATGATGCCATTTGTAGACCCTCACCTGGCTTCAGAGTCTGTGTGTAGCCCAGGCCCACCAGACTAGAGTTGTTCACTTTAGCCTGCGAAGGAAGGAGATTATATTAAAACATTATTTCAATTTGCTCAAGAAATGATAGGTCAAACTTCAGAAACCAATATTAAACCTAAAACTAATAAAAATAATGATTGATTATAGAATTCAGAATTAATCAGTTAAAATAGCATTTCTCATTCTTCCAAGAAATGTCTCATCCCTTTAGTATCCACACGGGTCCGCCACAGCCCAAGTACCGAACATTTTATTTATAGTACAACCTTGACTACAATGCAATCCGAATACCATGGTCAAAGTATTGGGAAGGACTGTAGAAGTGATAAAGCTCACCACATGGTGACAAAACAACGAAAAGGACCACTCACAGAAAAGGCTGCGTCGGCATCAATCTGGTACTTGGCGGCGATGCCGAAGCGGGTGTTGCTGTTCCCGGCGGTCCAGGCCAGGTTGACGGCCGTCTCCAGCTGACTGTTGACCTTCTGGTAGATGGAGCCGCCGAACTCGGTGCCGTCGTTCCTGAGGGAGAGGAGAGGAAGAGGCAAAAGAGGGAACCCGTTAGGTGAACACGTCATATCTGGTATGCAAGAACTTGTGGTGAAGATGGTTTGATCTTTCTAGGGAATTTAATACAATGTTGTGCACAGATGTCAGAGTCCAGCATACATCCAGCCTAGGTTCTTTATAGAGAAGAGGTCATTTGACGTGACGTGGGATCTTTTAAAACAAAACATTGAATCGTCATCAGTTCTTGACCAAAATACATTTTGCATATATTATGCCAACTTTGTATTTTTTCCAAGTGAAAACATCCCGTCAATATATATTCTTTAACAAGACCTTCTGCTTCGTGACATTGAATGGCTTCCAGTGTTCAATTCCCAATCCAGTTTGGAGTCAACATCTCTGATACTTAAATCGGACCACAGACGTAAAGAGCGCAGGTTCCAAGAGCCCAGCAGGGTGTAAATCACCCTCAGCTCAACGTTTTCAACTCTCCAACCCGCTCTCTCGTAGAGCTCTACCCCCGCAACCATGCTGACCTGTCCGTCATTCTACTAACCCAGGGCGACCCGACGGTAAATCTAATCACTGTGGTTCTAAAAAGGGAATGAGTGGCTGGGACGCAGTCAGGCAGTTAACTATTCATCAGACAGACAAGGGTTAGCTAAAGGATAAAGCTCAGAGGCTTCCGTCTGGTTTTCTTCCAGTGTCGCCAAGGATGGCATCAAGGATAGGTTCTAGTTCGTGGTGGAATGGGGATGTTCTTCGTTTGTGTGCACAAACCTGGTTATTTTTTAAATCATAATCAAAATCTATTTTGAACAAGCGGCTGCCATCCTAATAAATAACACCCTGTACTGTAGTACAGAAACTGCCGTTCATGATTCACAAATCATCATCACCTCTGGCATCCACTTCGTTCTGACAAAGCGATTACTAATCCATCTCAATCGTTTCTTCTGGCTTAGATGACTGATGCCTTGAATTACATTCAAATGGAAATAATTAACAAATCTGGCCCAAATAAAAGTAGCACTCAAAAAAAAAAGATTTAGGATCATCAGCTCCCGCAAAAGACGCCTTACACATTTGTGTGCAGCTGGAACTCCTCCGTCTTGTATCCCACGGCAAAGTTGCTCTGGGTGACACGGTTGCGGCCGGCCTCAAAGGTCATCTGGTAGCCCGCCAGCCAGCCCTCGAATCCCACCACCGCCGCACCGTGGACTGCCGTGCCGTTGATGTCATAGTCCACGTCACAGCCGACATTGACATGCTCCCGCTTGTAAGCAGACTTGATCTTGCCGCTCTTCTTGCTGAGGGAGAGGAAAGAGAGAAAGAGGTGAGTGACAGAGAGAGGGGTAAGTAGGCACCTTGCATAAAAAGTGTCTATAGTGATGGGAAAAGAACAGTTCACTAAGCAAATCATCGATACCAAACCATCAAACAGACTTGCTTCAGGAAACGACAATCTTTTCTTAGAGGAGAGAACTGGAGAACTGTCAGGGACAACGTTGGGGATATCATTTGTTGTAAAAGGTCACGTTAATACGCTTAGAATATCAATAGCACAAAGTGTACTTCTCGTTACATGCAGCTTCCTGCCTGTTCAGATAATGAGACAAGTCCTGTAGGATCAGTTATTGGCTCTAGAAATGTCAAGCCTGGCACAGAGGAGGTGCCCAGGGTTCTTCCTACTAGATGTCCCACCCATCCCAGCAAATTAAACAAATGCATTAACAAATGTAATTTTTCAACCACAGAGAAGCGCCTGCTGTACTTACCCAGTGTTGGGCGAGAAGGAGGAGTCAAAGGTCAGCTTCAGCCCCTTAGCCAGCTGTACACAAAGAAGAACAAGATCAAGACCTTTTTCATAATTGAAAAGATTGAGGGTTGAGTATATTTGCTCAGTTAGTGTCGAAAACAAAACTGTTGCGACACAACAGCACACCTTCAGAACATTTAATGGTGGCATTCGCAATGCATAAGCCCGTCTATAGATAGGTACATAGTAACTATTAATGATAGACTTGCGCATTCAACTTTCAAATACAATTTGAATATTAAAATAAAGAATGAAATTCGAATGGGATTATAGCAGAATATTAACAGCTCTTATTCATAAACCATCCATGTGTAGCCGTCAGCAGCACGGCTGAACAGGACAGCGTCTCACCTGGTCCTCTAGGGTGATCTCAGTGCCCAGGGTGTTGTCCGTGTTCCACTTCTCTGTGAGGGTCAGGCCGTGCTCTAACCACTTGTACTTGGTCTCCAGGGAACCGGACACCTTGCTGGTCTCCGTGTTGGCAGAGCCGGTGCTGTTGAACTCCTACCAGGGGGAAAGACGCGTCGTCAAGTGGAAATTTTGCAATGCATATACATCAATCGTTTTTCATGTTCCTGACAACGAGCTTTCCTTCTATTCATGTATCCAATACGTTCAACATAGTCTCTTAACAAATAAAAAAAAAAAAAAACGATGTAATTAATAGGACATATTTGGATAACACAAGCGAAAAATATTTCTCCAATTTATAGAAATTACGGGAAGAAAAAGAATCCAGAGAGATTAACAAAACTGTGTGGGGTCGTTAGGACCTGTGGCATGAATGGATGTAGTCAGATAAGCGGCCACTTCACTACGTGTCCGACAGCACTCTGAAGTCAAGTGCCCCTTGGAGGGTTGAGAGGAAGCTGGCAGGAGTGTGGACTAGTAATGTGAAACCGCTCTGGCGAAACACTCACCAGTCCATTCTCAGACTTCGTCTTCAAGTCCAGCTTGATGAGACCAAAGCCTGAACAAAATAGAGGAAGAAGATTAAATCCTAGCTCTGAAAACCTTAATACAATAACAATACAGTGGAAGATGCCAAACAATGATGAAATGGCCAGGCATTGAACATTGGCTGGAGCACCTTTAGAGAATTCCTCCCCTCTACAAGGTGTATGCTACAATTACACCGAAACACTGCTGCATGGCTTGTCATATGTCCTCATCTCCCTATATACAACCTCTACACATTGAAATAAGTCACTAAGGTGGTTCAAGATATTGAACATGTACATACAAGAACCTTGCCATACCCCCAGTCAACTCAGTTGTTTTAAGATATTTGGAGTGCAGTGTGTCTTTAGAAAATTACCTAGTTTGTGGAATGACATTGATTTAGATCTGCCCACCGTTTTTCTAGAGCTGAGCTTAGAGATAAAGTCACAGTCAAAATGGGGGCTTAAAGGCTTATCTCAAAAAACACGCAACACATACTGTATATGAATAAGTTGTATATCTCACAACCCTTTTTGATGGAAGAGCTACATTATTATACGAATATTGCCCCTGTATATTGTCCAGCTCATCTATGAAGTTAGGTCTTAAAGTTTTAGAGGGGTCTCAATGCCAATGCTTACGGATCATACAAGCATATTAAATGCAGTTTTATTTCCAAAACATCTAATTTCTATGACCGTAAATCAATAGTGGGTGTGCCACCATGGAAAACTAAATTCTGTGGCGAACCATAGAACATTAAATTAATAATTCATTGTAATTATTACAACCAGTGAGTTCCGATTCAGTCTCTGTTGGTCTTGCAGATTTTTATACTGGACGGCAGGTGTCATACCGAGGTATTCGAATTATGTTCTAATGTGCGAATAAAATACTAAAGTGGATCATTCATTCCATGTCAATGACCATTCTGATAAAATCGTTGCCATGGTTAGCTGCCCTGAACGGCTAACCTTAAGAGTTATCGGACTGAGAGATGTCCTGCTCCTTTGCATACGTAGTTATCATCCCTGGGATACCTGGATGAAATGTAATCTAACCTTCCACCTGCGGTTTCCGATTTAAGCATTAAAATACTGACAGGAGATTCCTTTAGAACAGTTCCAGTACATGTTTAGGAGAGTTCACTTGATAACCGACATGTATGAGCAAACCAAAAACGGGCCTCGACTAGGAAATAAAATCGGGAACTCCCAATGGATTCATGTGGTTAAGCACAGCAGTGCATATTTCACAAACATGACCCAAGGACATCCGCTTGCCTGACTTCGCAACTTGTCAGTTGAATTGTCGTAATTTGACCATGAATATCACAATGAACGCAGTCCGAGTGAATGTGGCTCATGGGCACTCACCATATCCCTTAGTGAAAACATCCTTGGCGGACTTTCCAAGGTCAACGTAGGTAGGAGGTACGGCCATTATCTGCAAACAGAGGATAGGGTGAGAGAAGTCGGGTGTGGACATGCATTAGTAAGCAAAGTAGAGATAGAGATAAATTACTGGAATAAACAGCTATGATTTTTCCCTTTAAAATAAATAACATAAATGATAGTGCTGGTATTGGTAGGGCAGGGCTTCAGTACAGCAAGACTCAATAGTGACACAGCAGCTAGGGGAAGAAAAGGTAGCCATAGCAACGGACTGACAGATTCAATGAGACAGGGCAAAGGGCAGTGTCTGTGAAAGAGAAAGGTTCTAGCACTGACTGCATAGTGTCTACACAAACATAAAATTCACAACTACACTACAAAAACACCACCCTTGTATGCAGTTACAGATTCCGATCTATCAATGTCTATTGCAAATGTTTTAGCAATTCATGAAAAGATCCTTCATATCACTTTTAGTTTAACCTTGACCGTGCTGATCTGTTGTGAAATACATTTCTATTTCCTTATAAAGTCGACGTCAGATAGTTTTCAATTGAACACACCTATCAGGACCATGCGTGAATTAACCCTTTTGTCTGCTGAGCTTTGTCTATAGACCATCGATAACGTTGGAATTCTTGGTGCAAGATTTGGCTTTTTAAAACCTCTAACGTAGATGTGTTTAATACAAATATTTGGCGAAAAAGATAAAGCATCCCATACGTATCATATTGCATGTTATCTACAGGAAATATAGTAATAAGGATTAGAAATGGCTATACAAAACGTCTGAAAGTGCACCATTCCGGGCCCAGGACTTTCCACCTAAACAGATGGTTTCTGCTGGCGTTTAAACCAAACAGTTGTTAAGCTTTTGGACCATTCGCCTTTTTGTTCCTCGTGTACACATGAATACACACTCGCTCAAATAGCCAAACCACTCGTCCATTCTGCAGCCTTTGCGTCGGAAACATCGTCCAGCAAACCCTCACTGAGCATCGATAGCTGAACTAACGGGAGGCCTCTCTGTGGCGAGATGCTGACATTTCACACAGGTCTGGGACATAGTACTTTCATAAGCAGTGTTTGAAGTGGGCTTCATTGTAGTTTATTTTAAAGATGACCAACATGTAAACCTACCCATCACAAGATCCTAAACTAGCTCAATGTTCAAATTAAACTGAGGCTTAATGCAAAAGTTTAGAGCCAACATTAACCTTCAATAACCCTTGGTGTGGTGTGACCGGTACGACCAGTTCTGAACGTGACGGAACATAACGTTCAGCCAACAACCAGAACTCAGATAAGGTGACTGAGTATTAGTATTAGTTTAGTTAATTTTAGCGGACGCTCCTCCATCGTGGGAGGAACATACGACCACCTCCCGGTTCATGGAGCCCAGAAGGCAGGAGACGAGTCAAGGTGGCATCCCGGCAGCTAGCATAGCCGGCTAAAGATTAAAGTTGGCAAGCTGCTAAGGCCAGAGCTAGAGGTCTAAGGTGGGCACAACGCGAAAACACACCGCGTGTGGGTCGACTATCCCAAACGGGGGGAAACAGAGCCGTCTCAACATCACAGGTGAACTAAACGACAGGCACTCGAGGATGTAGCTCGCAGGCTAACGTCAGTGTGTGAACTAGCGGCGGGCCTGGAGCATCCATCCCTCCCTCCCCTCCCCTCCCTTCCCGCCCTCCTGCTGCATCCCCGCGGAGCAGCGCGTGACAGAGCCGCCGCAGCACGCCACGCGGACAAACCTCGTCGGATTGTCAGATGGCTTTACACATTTGCCTCTATAAAAAATGAAACCAATGTGGCGTTCACACGTACCTCTGTCAGTGGTTTCCGAACCTGTCCGAGGGGGAGCTTGTCAACTGCACGAAGGGAGGAGTAAAAGAAGGTGGCGTAGCGTCACACACACACACACAAGATGTCACGCCGGCCAAGAAAGAAGCGATTGGTCAGCCACGCCCTCTTGAGTCATCTCATTATGCGCAGGCGCAGTTGACTCGGGGCTTCGCTTGCGACATGACGCGAAGCCGTGGAGCGATGCATCAGCAGCTGACCTGAGAACAGCATCTCAACCGGTCCGGCAGGCGGCAGCTGTTATCAGATTGCGGGTCCCCGAGCACACATTGCCATTGCATATGGGTGGCTTGCAAAAGGGCTGTACACACGAAATGATTAGGACTGGCCTACTATTGTGTTAAGTATAGACCTGAAAATAAAATATGATCAAAATGGCAATGAAAGGATAAAAAAGAAGTTGGATTTTTTTGCAGGAATCTGGATA
>JAOPJL010000146.1:7686887-7700138 GCA_027123545.1 Trisopterus esmarkii | reverse complement strand
CCCCCCCCCCCCCCCCCCCCCCCCCCCCCCCGCCCCCCCCCCCCCCCCCCCCCCCTTGAGGCGATGTACTGGGAGAGCCAGCGGAAGCCCTCTCCATAGCCCTGCCGCTTCAGCACGCTGCACATGAACACCTCCAGGGGTCTCGTGTTCAGCTCTTTCATGGGGACGTTGCCCTGCGAGAGAGAGGGAGAAAGAGAGAGAGAGAAAGAGAGAAAGAGAGAAAGAGAGAGAGAGACACACACACACACAGGCTATCAGGTCTATGAAATGCAAAGATTTACTTTTTTGTTTTCCATCTATCTCAAGCTGTCCCATTTCATAGGTAGGTTCATAGGTATTTAAGCATTACCTATTCCAAGTAGTATAAAATAGTATTTAAGTATTTCTGCATTACCTAAATGAAATCATATTTTCTTGATACATTAGGACAATTATATGAATGCATGAACATTACAGCAGCCAACATGGGGGTGAACCGGCAAAGCAACAGCTCGATCTCTCTACTCAAAGCAGCTGGATCTGAGCAGCTGTTAGTTGATGTAGTGAGTTTTGGTGAGTTCACCATGAGGCCTCATTTTGATGAGCCACTTCAAGGTCTGTATATTTGGACACCCGGGTGGTTAGACCCAAGATGTGAACCATTCCTCCCATGGGTGCTGGTGCTCTAGCCAACAGCCTGCTCTACTAACGTGGAGATTGCCAGTTTTTCAACAAAACTGAACTGACATCTAAATTGTGTCACTGGATGATAGCCAACGTAGTCACTGACACCTTTGGAACAGGCTGGTGCTCAGTGTTACTATGAGATCCACAATCGGAGTCCACTAGCCCATTGGTCACAAAATAAATCGGAGGGCTTCCACACATCTACAGTCCTCCTAACTCACCTTGCCCGTTGTCTGTCCATACAATCCAAACAGCTCCCTGAGCCTCTCCTCACTGATGGCTTCTTGTCTGTCAATCTTGTTGCCCAGGATCAGGATAGGCACGTTTCCGATGGTCTCGTCCGTCATAAGTGCCTGTTGGGACGGAAGGGCAGTGTGTTACATAACCACACTGTAAAGGGACCACGTCATTTTAGACTACTAGCGCAGAGCAAAGAGCCTATGGTGACATTTCGGAAGGGCAAATGCCTTGAAATTGGACCACTACGACCCATGCAACTGTTAGTAAACGGTAGCATAAACTTTATGTAGCATTTTGTCAAAACTACAATTCAAGTATTAAACATAGTTACCAGTATGCAGAGAAAGCGTATACAGTTTTGCATTAAGAAACACAGCCGAACCATGCCTGAACCTCCAAATGAGGACAGACTGCATGGTGAAACACACTGACTCTTTGTGCCATCCGTGCCCATTAGGAGCACTGTCTACGGCTTCACTCACGAGCTCAGCCCTGGGGCTGAACACTGTTATATAGTGTACGTTTCAAGGAAGCCATGGCTTCACGTTGTAGGAATATGTTGATATGCAAGCACTATGGCTGCATTCCTCTTTCACTGTGGCGTCTCCCCGAAGAGTCACTCACTCGTCTGCCATTAAAGCAGTGGTAGGCCGAACAGCTTCACATGAAGCAGAAGCGATTCATGGGGAGCAGCCTTGTCCCATGAGGTTATACTTCAATCGTTTCAACTGACATGGAGATGTGTGAATAACGATAAGTAAGTCTACTCTTTTTAGCGCAAACCTAAATAAATAACTGTCTGAGTCACTTGATTGGATGATCAACCGATCCCTGATCATGTGTTCAAGCCATATATGGGCCTCTGATGCTGGCCGATCAATGGGTGGATCACTACTCCGAGATGGCATGGAGGAACCACACAGTTTCAAGCATCATGTTCCTACAAATGTTTTCTTAAGACTATATTAAAACGACCATGGCGGTATCAATTCCATTACGTCATCACTTACTCGTGTGAAACCAAGAATCACGTTACAACAGTTTTCACACACGGGGTGAGATTATTTGAGCACCACATGCACGCACACGCACGCCTTCGTAAAAGGGCCAATTAAAGGTAGCATACCTATGTTTAATATAGCCTCAATAATGTGTTTGAAACTATCTTATCTAATTATCACTAGAGGAAAGACTAACATTTCATAAGATTTCATATATCCTGAAAACATTCTAAGAAACCAAGAAGTGAAAAAAAAAAAGTGTCAGTCAATATAGCAGGTACTCACGTCTAATTCTGTTTTGGATTCACCCAATCTTGGCACATCTGCACAATCCACGAGGAACACGATGCCGTTGATGGCGGGAAGGTAGTTCTTCCACACTCTGCGGGCTGGGAACACAAACAGGCAGAGCAGGAGAATCACCTCATGTTCGTTACATTTTGAATGTATGCAGATTACATAGGATGACGTGAATACAGATATTGATTTATTATTAACAGGCGGAAGTCTCTGTACAGTATCCAAAACCATCCCACAAATTTACATTTTCTTGCTTGCACAGACACACACCTTGTGCATGGCCTCCCAGGTCGAAGGTGGTGAAGGTCATGCCAGCGATCGTCAGCTCTTCAGACGCTGATGGGAAAACAAGGGATCATGGATACTTTAAACATGTGGCTGAGCACTTGACTTAAAAACCAAACCCAGGACATGTTCAGAGCTTTCCTTGGCAGGGAGGAAAGGGTTGGGTTTGAGTGAATGATTGTATTTGCATCGCCCTTTATCACAATCACTAACAGGGAAAGTAACCGTGAGAAAAATCAACAAAGATGCATCCCTGTCAGGGAATGTCAACAAGAGCATGTGTACAATTGAATAACGAATAGTCACAAAATAAATCATATCCCATAATGTAAAAAACAAATCAAATGTATTTTTAAGACTATGGCAGATGATCGATGATGACAAATAAATGGCAAGTGTGCTAGAAATGATATTGACCAAAATAAAAAACAACCAGGGTCTAGTGGACAACGCAAGGCATCGTCTATTGGTGCATAGTGAGATTTCACCAGAGCTAGATTTTTGTGGGGCGTGAGAGCAGCAGTCAGCATCTGCCTCTTCCAGCTGGTCCACCAGAGCCAGTAAGAACACAAAGACCATTTGCCTGTTCAACAATCACCAATTTCCTAAAACCATTCCCTAATTCCATTTAGGTCCAAACCATGACGTTACTACGTTATTCGTCCCATTCACTTGAACGCACATGAGCACCAACAGCTTGTATCTGTCAATGATGATGATACACAGCTTGACCCTTCGCCTGACCCCACCTACCACACAGGTTGGCATGGAACTGAACATTCTAACCTCCCTGAGAAAAGGCTCAGCCCCTGGACATTTATGTGGCGGGTTTGCTTGAATATTGAACTAATCAACAAAGGAAGACTGACCTAGACCTTCCGATCTCTAAAGAGGAGTACACTTTGATGAACTCGCATGGAGATTATTGAGTGAGGGGGTGGATAAAAGTCAAAGAATTCTTCTAGGGATCCAAGATTAGAGTAGAGATATCCCTGTACCAAACCAAATAGATATTTCTCAGTATGTATTGAGATAAAGTTATCGTCAGGCAGAACAGAGCATTAGTTAAGTGTAGTGGTGGCGTAACCATAAGTCCATAACGTATTTGATCACCACAAAAGAAGATTGGTCATAAACAAGGAAGATAAAAACAGATTTAAAACACCAGTCTAAGAGCCTGTGTGTGTGTGTGCATGTGTACTCACTTGGATGCAAGGTTGGCACATGTTGTCCCAGTCGGTCATCTTTGAGCATGTGCAGGAGCGTTGTCTTGCCAGCATTGTCTAGGCCAAGAAATACTAACTTGCCAGATTTCTTATACAGTCCTATAAAAAAATAAAAAAGGAAATGTGCATTACATGGCAGTGCTATCATTTTTTAATTTTTTTACATGTTTTAAATCCAGGTTCAGAGGTTGAAACCAGTCCCAAAAGAACATTCCCAGGAACAGTGTTTAAAGGTTTGAAAGAAAACACGCTTGCGCTCAAGGCAGTAAGCACTAGAAGGACTGGCTTATCCAACAATCAATTAATATATTGACAGTGATGTCCTTGATGAAGTGACGCTACAGTTTTGTCAGAAACATATTCTTGGCATACAAAGAGAAATTCGAGACATAGGAATGAGATACTTTGCTTTGGAACACCTCGTCACTAGATAGATATGCGCTTATTTATCGACATCAATATTGTGATAGGGTTCAGTATACAGAATAACGTGATCATTCTAACACAAAAACCTTGAAGCATAGTGTTATAATGCAGGAGCAGTTCAATAGAAGTGAAATGCAATGAACTATTACGGTCTCCACCAAGTCTACATTGTACTGACCCTCATTAGAATACTATACTAGTAGCCTGATTCACGCACGACCAACAGTGATGCTGGCGTTGTTCGTCAGTGTCACAAGAAAGTAAAAGGAACAATACTGAGAATCCCTGTGCCTTACACTTGCATCCACGGAAACCGCTTGAGCATATGAGCATTGTTCCAATGCTCATATTTTTTAGGCATCCTTCTTAATGAAGTGGCCTGGAATGTATTTTTCTTTTTTTAGATATTTGGCTTAATTTCTTTGTTCAATTGTTAGCTAGCTGAAGACTTAATGAGCCAAAAAAAAGGCTCAGCTCAGAACTAGGGCTGGGCCATCTGCGAAATATACATAATTATAGGCAATTTTACACAATAGCAATAAATATCACAATATGCTTAAGTATTCCAAATACCATTCCAGACAGTAATGGAGGGTCGTTATATTGAAGTATATGGACATTTGAAGTAAGGTTTTGGACAAAAACTACTTTCTCAAATCTTACAAATCTTATTTGATAATCTTATGGTCTTCTCCTCGCAATACACGTATGTGAGGAAGTCAAATGAGTAATGAGCCTTGGCAAGTGCTTCAAAAGAGGATGTGATGACACCCTGACGCCCTTTGCTCTCATGTGAAACTGCACCAGGCAACGTATGACACAAGTTGGCTGACTCAGGGATTGCCGGCGATGACATGCGACGATGGCGACTAGTTAACACGGCAGCGACCCGTCGGACAGGGAGAGCAGGAGTAGCTACTCTGAACTGCCAACGACATGAATGCACAAAACACCCGTTTCCAGAGGGAGAGAGAGGCCTATGGCCATGTGGTAACACGAGAGAGCGGTGACGTCACGGCTTCGTTTGGGGACTTCTTGACACATTCAATATGATTTAGGCTTTTTTTGGTCAACGCATTGTCAGGTCAAGTGTGTCGTTTTTGTCCGAAGGGCCAGGCCAGGGTAATATGAGCATACATAAACTTAGTGTTCTAGATAAAAACACAAAGAACAGACTCAAAAGGAGATTCAGAGCCCATGGCCTCCAGTCCTCCCAACTTCATTTGGAAATAGGTTAGTCTCTTAAGAAAGCAGCCAAACATATGCGACATTTAAAAGCTGACCTTTTTTTGTTGGGGAAGCTTGACAGATGAAGCAGGAAGTGTTAAAGGACAATACTAAACAAGCTTCACAAAAACATCTCTAACCGATCTTCACGAAAACATGTCTAGCCAATCAAATGTCAAAATCACTTCATTGTGTTCTACCCAAGAGTGCCCCTGTCACGCATTGAACCCATAGCATTATAGCACATCGCTCTTTGTGATAAGACATTTTGTTGGTGGCAACTGGCAATATCCTGTTATTTTGACCATAACTCTGTACCTTCTGAAACATTGAAAGATTCCTGGCAGGAGGGCACAAGCAAAACACTGGTAGAATCTTAACAACAAAGAAAACCTCATACAGAGCTCCACACAGGGACCGCCCCCTTTAGAACGTCTCGGGTTACTGAAGTGAATTTCAGACTCATTCACTCCTTTGACGCTCAAAAAAATCATTCTAGAAAGAGTTGAATAGGTTTCCCAATGGCCATAACTCTTTTGGGATACGTTCTTAGTACCCTCATTGTGCAGGAGCATCATAATGAGCAATGTTGCAAATGAAATGCACCACATTCCACGGCTTTATACTATAAGTTTCAGATAATCTTAAGCCTCTCGGACGTTTGCCCAGAAATGTGTAGACGAAGAATCCATGGATCAGATATATGGTAGTACCTTAATAATAATGTTGTCCTCAACTAAAAATACAATACGCAGCATGTTGGAAAATGAAATCCTGGATGCTGGTTAACAAAAATGATCCTAGCGTTCAGTGGTGGTTGGGTTATGATGGTTTGAACACCTGGACCAGTATTGTCCTTTAAGCCTACTATGGGTGGGGGGGTTGGCCAATTGGCATTGCTTTCGATAATGGATCATCCGTTTTGATATTTTTCTTACAAAATACTTTTTAAACGTAACTACATTGCCACCCAGAGGAACAAGACAAGTGTGTGTGTACTCACCTAGAAACTGCAGTACACTACTGAAACCACTATAAATCCAATCAAATATGAATGACATATCCAAAGCTGTCGAATCCTGCAAGGGAGAAGAAAAACAAAATTAATCACAAAAATACGATCAAAAACAATCATAGGAATCAAGTGTACATTAAGATAGAACTTACACCTGTCTGAGCAACTACAAAAACAGTCTCAGTACATCAACTCAGTGAGTACTGTCAGGAGTACGTGTTACCAGAGTACCAACCAAATAAAATGATATACAGCTCTATAGATAAGTGCTTGGGTTGTGACTCATCATTTGAACATTAATCAGGATCACGTTACACAACAAGGTGGATCATAATAACTGAGGTTCGATTGGAAGATTGGAAATTCTGTGTTGCCTTCCCGACAGAAAAAGATGACTGGGGGGGTCTAGGTATACTCTAGTTTAATCTCCCCAGAACTGATTAACGCCAATCAAGGAGATTGTGCTACCACAAGAACCATGAGTGAATTTCCATCAATGTGTGATAAAAACAATGGAATTCTAACACGCAGCCAGCGATTATCTTGTATCAGTGTGGCTCTTTGGACAGGAGGTTCAGAGCAATGATTATCAGATAGTCTTCACATACTCTCCTCACATAGTCATCTGCAAATCAGAGGTGTTGTCAACACCATTTAAAATAAAACAATTCACAAAGTTTAGCACTAGAACAAATCAGAATTTTATTGATTTTACATTTTGATAATCCATGTTTACCTCCGTGAAAGATTATAAAAAACCTTTTAATCAAACAAAAAACATTTGGCTGCCTATCAAAAAATCTGTTTGTAACAAGGGAAACCCAGTCCCCTACCTGATTGTATGAGCTTCCTCTATTCTTTCCTTAAATACTGATATCGGACACCCTCAAGCGAGGAGCAGTCTGGGTTCAATGTTGAGTAACATGCAAACAAGTCAGGGACTAAAGAGTACAGTAGGCAAAGGTCAAAGCCATGCAAAGCACAGCTGAGCTACACGTCAGCAGGAGATAGGCTCCTGTCTCCCATCGTTCCCTCTGCCTACCCAGGATGACTGCTGTGACAGAGCAGGGCCGGCATAAGAGGCTGAGAATCCCACGTGTGAACTTGTGCAGCATCCAAGTCTGCTCCATATGCAGGAGAGATGGGCACCGACATCCACGTTCAACAAGTTCCTTGTCTACCAACAGGCGCTCGCACTATACTAACAGCACCGAACATAGCACCTTATGTCAACACATTTTTTTTAAGTTGCCCAACTGGCCTGAATATTGGTAGCACAATAAACAAGATTATTCTTTGATTGTGCCTTCTATAACTATTGACCCACAAGTGAGGACGTTTTAGATTGTCAAAAGGTGGAAATTTGAATAAGAATAACATATGTAACAACAAATTGGTTACCAACATAAAGTGTAGGGACAGTGACATAGACATAGGTAGGTTCCAACGAGTAATATTACGATTTTCAGTTATTATCAAACTGAAAAAAGGGTCAGGGTCTATATTCTGAGAAGGAATGATTTCTCATCCACAATATACATATGTTCACAGTTGTCACAGGCAAACTACACAAGAGGCTTACATCATCAAAGATACAACTATAAAGAGAGGACAAAAACCAAATCACATTTTCCGAGACTTCAAACATAGATTAATTTAATGATCGCTTGAAGCCCTTGAAGTCGTTAGTAGTTTTTTTTTTATATAAAAACATTAACGTTGGTAAAGGGCTGATTCTTAGCGCTGTATTCAAAACGAAATGGGTACAGTAAAACTCGACACATTTAAATACACACAATGCAAAAGGCCACATATGGGGACAGCTATACATATACCAGATGATTCTACTGTCAAACCAGTAACGTTATAGCCGGTAGTCGCGTTGTCACAGCTAGTTCCCTTTACTGCACATAAAGGGAGCTTTCGTGAACTCTGAAACTCATTCAAATTCTATAATAAAGCCCGTTTAGATCAATTATCCTCCTACATTAAGGTGAGGCCGGCTAACAGGGTCGCTAACTTGAACCTTCTAGCTACGTGTCACGTCCCGATACTACGTAGCACTGCTAGCGATGCTACGGCAGCTAGCCCTTTGGTCACAAGACACACAGGAAATACTGCATACATTTGGATTTATCAAACGGTGAGTTTCTGTTCTACATTTACATTATATGTGACATTATTCAGCTTTATGGTTACCCGGGGTCGTATGTTACGCCGTACAGCTCCGGGTTAGCAGCGCTAGCGTACCTCTATTAGCCCCCATGACAACTCGCTAGCTGTGAGCGCTTGTGAGCGTCAGCTCTTCACACCGAGGGTTGAGGCGTAATATATTCCCAATCGTTGCAAATACATGGAGAGACTTACCCGCTTGCTATGTGTAGATAAATTCACTAAGTCTGTACACTTTTATAACCATTAAAATTGGTCCAGAAGACAAAAGAAAGCTTTTAAGTGTCGGTCTTCTTCTGCTTTCGTGTTTTGTTACTAAGCCACGACACTGCAATGGCTGTTCAACAACTCCCCGTTCTGCCCAGCCGCTTCCGGTCTGTGCTCCACACTCACCTCTCCGATAGGAACACGTCAAGTTGAAAAGCAAAGATGAGAATACTCTCTTTAAGAATATTTAAAACACAGAAATAAAGTTTGATCATCAGCTTGGATCATTGTTAACTGGGTCACGTTTTAAAATATGCATCACTTTTGTTGTATGCATAAGAAGTTAGGACATTCGCTATAAAGCCATACGTCAAGTGGCTTCACAATCAGAGCTGTACATTTTTCTCCCATAATCAGCCATAATCAGTGTTCATCACCCGGGGGTTTGATTCAACTAAGATTTAATGCTTCAGCATTGAACTGTCAGCTGAATAACAACGAACAGGTCCCCACATTTGAACGAGAACACTTGTGACTGCTGTAGTTCTGTTGTTTTGGTTTCTAGTACACTGAAAACACAGAGACACCAGAGGAAGTGCCACGTGTAAGTACTGCGCATGCCCGGGGAATACGTTGATCCTGCCAGACCATCCCGACTTCCTGTGGAAGGAGAGAAGTGTTTTACACGATTATCTATCCGAGGCCTACGTTTATACTCAAACGGGCAATGGCTCTCCTCGTCACCCTGTGATGTCTAACTAGTCAGGGAGTTTAATTAGTAAGCTATCACAGGACGTCAACAAAGCCGCTACTTTAACTAGACGTCCTGCTGTCACCCGGTTTGCGTTAATTCGGCTACACCGTTAGCCGGAGACGCAAGCTAACGCTAGTCGTTCGCATTAAGATTCTCTAATTGAGATCCCGGTGTCTATTTCGAGATGTCAAGTACGGGGTTCAACTCTCGTAACGGGACAGGGCAGACCTATGCAAACGGTAAGTGGTGATGTTGAACATATGAAGCACATCTGCCCCTCTGTTAGCTAGGCGGGTCGCCTAAGGGGGCAAGCTAACTCCGCTAACCATTAAGTGTGTCAAACTTGACGTGACTTACTGACTTTTTTCTTGTGGACTGTAAGCTTAATTTGCTGAAGTTGGCAGCACGGAACATGTCGGAATAATGTTGACATTTAACTACCCGATGTCAGAAAATATTGAATCAGTGGTAACGTTGCCTAGTTTGTGGTTGTTATGGGTAATGGTGGGGCTTATCTACTTGATTAGGACAGCGACACTCGAACTAGAAAAGTTGTAAGAAAATCCTCCGTTGTGGATTTTCTTACGAAGCGACCGCTACATACACCCATACTAACTTGGTTATGTACGTTATTTCGTTATCACAAAGATTATGCGATTGAGATAATAGCCCTTATTTGACTAAGATAAAAACATCAAATCATTTTATAATCATGCTGAGAGTCACACTAATTTCTTACATATAGTACATAATTGGAATATAACTCCCTGGGCGGGATTTAATTTCACTGTATTAAATTCACATTTCACTGTATATGTGGCACATTGGGGAAGCTCCAGATGTGTTGTATGAGGCCAAATAACGTTATTGCTACTCAACCATAAACTAGTTCATTTCGGAGCTACTGCCACATCCACGTTTGGTTCCTTATATAATTTAAAGTGATAATCATGAATGACTTCAGGGTCACCGTCTAAATCATTGCTTTTTGGGTGTTTTTAAGCAATGCTGCCATGAATGTGAATGTGTATTGGCATTTCTTTTTGAGACTATTTGTTAGTTAATCAGAGAGTAACTCTGTTGACTAATCATTTCGCAATTACCTAGTCACATCACTTATATTTTTCTTATCTCTCCTCTACACACATACCCATTAAACAGCTACGTTATTGCTGTCCTTTGTACTGTGATCAATTTAAATCAAACGCGTCAGAGTAGAAACTAACTATCAAAACCAACGCCTTGAGGTTTGGTTGATAAAGGCGCTTTTGGCCTTATTTAAGAAGCTAACATATAACATTCACCACCAGTATATTAACATAGGTGGTTATTATTAATGAAATCATTTCTTTCATAGTACTTCATGCTTCTCTTTTAAATTACTTGGAATAATTAAATCAATAAGGCCCACTTTTTACCCTGTCTAATACCTTTTTTCTACCTCTTCTCCATGCAAATGCAAGTAGACCCCAGGAACTCATGCTCATGTGGACCTCTGGTTGCAAGCTTCGGTCTGATATCAAAACCGTACAGCTTTCTCACATAAGTAAAGCTGCAGCAGATCTTTATATTTTATTGGCATGTGATGATATTGCCTTTCATACAAAACATACAGAAAACATTCAATGAATCCTGTGTAACAGCACTGTATTTTAGTACTGTTTAGTCCAGGACACCTAGACCATAAAGAGGTTTTCCTAGCCATATTCCTTCCCTGGAAAGTAATAATGGGTTGATGCATTCCTGCAATCCTACATTTAATCCTTAATTTTTTTTACTTTAGGTAAAGGCACTTAAATGTTTAACTATTCCAGTACTCTTTTTTTTCTTTCCACTAACATTTTTCAGATATATCCTATTGTTATCATTTGTCTGTTTGCCCACAGTTGGGAAAATGTTCCATCCATTAGGTCATTTGAGAGTAGTTGATGACGTGTGTAGTAGATTTCAGGTTAAGTAGATGATGCTAGTTCTTCTAACCTTCCCTCTATTGTTTCCCTTCTATTTTAAAGGTCCTTCCCAGAACCAAGCTATGGGATTCAACATGGGTTCCCAAGCGCCATACAGTCCAATGCCGACTAAGGGCCCAGTGGCCCCTGGAGCTGGACTCTACAACTCTGGTCCTTACCAGCCGGGCCCTCCAGCAGGTCCCTACCAGCCCGGGCCCCCTGCTGGTGCCTACCAGCCCGGGCCCCCTGCTGGGGCCTACCAGCCTGGGCCCCAAGCTGGTCCCTACCAGCCGGCTGCACCAGTCAGTTCATACCATCCTCTCCCAGGCCAGCCCCCGTTGACCAGACCCCCAATGGGAGGTCCGCCTCCACCGCTCACCCCCCCACAGTCCAGCAGCCCCGCTCCCAGGATGCCCCCCGCGCAGGCTACTCCTCCACCCCCTGCTGCCATGGCGCACAATTACTACCCAAACCAGCCGCAGCAGCAGTCACCGTCCCCTGCCTGGCAATACATCGCTGCTCCACCCACGGCCGCAGCACACGGAGCCATGAGAGCACCCCTGTCCGGCCCGGTGGGTAATCACATCGGGCCGATGAACCCAGCGGCTACACTACCCCCTCCCCAACCGTCGCCCTCATCATCGACGGGCTATGCGCCTACACCACTAGCTCCCGTCCCACACAGCTCTGCGCCTGGCTCCAGACCGGGCCCTGTCCCACTCCACGGATACGCTCACCCAGGTAATGTAAAGCCAGGAGTGGGGGGGGCTAATGCTGCTTATGAGTAATCCTCTATGTGTGGACGGTCAAATTTGATTACTCTTTCAAGTAACATCTAAGCAGCGCTGACTACTTAAGTACCTCCTTGCTAGCAGCATGTTGTATGCAATGTTTTAACTGAGCGTTATGGCAATATCAGTGTTAGTCCTACTAACTCAAGGTTAAATGATTTTGGTGCGACAGTCTACTTGCCACGTCATGCTGCTGATTGAGATCAAACAGGATGATTGCTGTCCTGTTGGCCCTGGACATTGACCTTTGTGCCTCCAGAGTGGCTGAGCGGGCTTTCGCTCTCTCATGCCCTATCTTGATTTTTATGCGGAGATTACTGTATCGGCTATTCTTCTTTTGGGCAAAATGCTGATATTCTATTTATTTCTATCCATGCAACAACATGGATGGAAATCAAACTATGGAAGAACTGATTAGAATGACCCAATGAACAAATATTTGGCCATGTTTTTTTTCTCTGAAGAAACAACCAATTTGCATACTGGGAGAGTTGTGAATCCGATAAATATTCAAATTTAACTCCTCCACGGTAGTGTGAATTCACTTGAGAATTTGACAAAGTGTTTAACAAGCTCTGCTGATTCCTTTTTAAAAGGCCTTTTGCCCTCGGCTGAGATAAGCAGGTGGAATCCTGCCATTGCTTCTGTAGTCTTTTAAGAAGGAAGGACCACTTCTCTTATACCAAGAGGTGTCAACACCACGTGCTGCTGACACCAGTACAGACAATCTGGGAGGTTCAGATTCATGTTACAACACGGCCTCCTAATTACGATGTCACCATGATACACAACAACCCGGCTTAACCAGCTGATCTAAATTGCAGTCTTATTTATTTATTATATTATATACTACTTTACTTATGTTTTCAGATCCGGCTTCTATAGCCTAGCCCATCTTTCACCCTATTCAAACCACAAACCGTGTGTGTGTGTGTGTGTGTGTGTGTGTGTGTGTGTGTGTGTGTGTGTGTGTGTGTGTGTGTGTGTGTGTG
>JAOPJL010000146.1:7657561-7674106 GCA_027123545.1 Trisopterus esmarkii | reverse complement strand
CCAGTGGACTGTAGCAAACGTTGCTCATCTATCCGTCACACGTCTAGGTGGACACGCCCACCTGTGATGTCATAACACCGATTTTCAAAACGGCTTGCGAAGAATTCCTGAACATTCAAATAGTGTTTCAGTATACTAGAGATTTGCAGGTCATCAAAAGCTGCATATCTCCAGACTTCACACTTTGCATCCTATACAACAGTGGAAATCCTAGACGTGTTGCATTGCAGTCTTGTGTATTCACCCTTGGGATAGGACTAATTTGGGATATATTATCTTTATTTTCATTAAATAAGTAAAGTTCACTCCTCTCTCTCTCTCTGTCTCTCTCTCTTTCTCTCTCTCTCTGTCTCTCTCTCTCTCCCTCCCTCCCTCCCCTAGGTCTGTCCATCCACACCTTCCATGGGAACTTCTTTGTGCGCTCCACGGACCTGCTGTCTCTGCCCAACGTGAACCCGGACGCGGGCTTCGCGGTGCAGATGTCCATCGAGGAGAACCTGGTGGACATGCAGGTGGTGTCCTTCCAGGCCGCGCTGCTCTACACCTCCAGCAAAGGTGAGGGATCAGAAGAAGACCCTTGTTGAACTGTACAATGTTCAGATGATGTCTGTTTACACGCATCTGGGCGCTACCTTTGATGCTTTATGGTTCCTGAAGTTGATCATCAAATCATACTTCGTACATTCATACATTCGTCAATATTTGAAATTCAAATGGTCATTTGTTGACAACTTGGCACATTGCCAAGTGTCTCACTCTACCCGTGAGAACTTTGCCATCACACTGGTATATTGCAAACCCTTAGTTTCTTGGTAAGGGAATTTCATGGAATCATATCCATTTCTTTAAAACTGATTTTAAAAAGCGCACGATTCTTTAACTAAAGTGCCCAGGAATGCTCCCCCTCCCTCCCTCTCTGACCTCTCCCTCCCTACTTATCTCCACAATGAAGGGTTGCGTTCACACACATGTGATTGACAGGCAGATGGATTCCCAGAGTCAATCAGGGAGGTGTTGCCCTGCTCGGTCACACACGCCTGTGCAGTCTAAAATCAAAATTGCATCATACCGTGGACTCAAAACAGAGCATTTCACTCCCTTATAGCTGACAGATGGCTATGGCGTCTCTAGCCAATTATGCAGAAATGATGGCTCCTAAATCTTACAGACAATGTTTTTAGCTAAAGACAAAAGACGACTTGTGGCTGACGGCCCTTCCCTTGTCCCCAGGAGAGCGAAGGATCCGCGTCCACACCCTGTGTCTCCCCGTGGTCAACTCCCTGACCGACGTCTTCGCCGGGGCGGACGTTCAGGCTGTCACCGGGTTGCTGGCGAGCATGGGTATGTTGCACACCGCATGAAGGGGCTGGATGGGTAGACCAGTGACTCGATGGATTATAGTATTAGCCTCCAGTCCTTAATCTTTCCCCCTTATTGCTGACGTAATGTTAAGAGTGACTTAAGCTCGGGGTAATAGCTGGTGTGGTCGCAGTGGCAGAAGCCCAGTTTGAAATCATCCTTTCCCTCCGCGAAGCTCCTATTGGCCTGAAGGGGAAGGAGTGGCTCACAGCGGCCTACGGGGTGGTTAAATCCCTTCCTTCATGGATCCATTTCCTCAGTGCCTATTCAAACTGCTGATTGATCTACTGTTGACCCAGCTTTCTGTTATGTACATGTTCTTGGGCTTAATGCTGTAATGACTAAAGGTTTTTTCATAGTACTCCCAACACATTCATTAACCTTAACAGTTGGCAGAGATTGGCTCAGGTCGCCTGGTAACCGTCCCCCACAGGCCAATCCAATGCCTGGGAATAAATTAACCTTGATGAAAATAGCGTACCTATTTTTCACTCGATTAATAAGGGTCAATGAGTCTATGCCCTGTCTCTATAGTCTTGCTTTGTTTCTCTCTCCATACTCTTTCTCCCCCTCCACACTCTCTCGATACTCTCTCTTTACGGTCTCTCCATAATCTCTTGTTCTCTCTCTGCTTACTGTCTTTGTGTTCTCTCTCTGCTTACTGTCTCTCTATGCTTTCTCCTTACTGTCTCTCCGTGCTCTCTCTGTTCTCTCTCCTTACTGTCTCCGTTCTCTCTCTCCTTACTGTCTCTCCATTCTCTCTCACCTCACTGTCCCCATGTTCTCTCTCTCTCTCTCTCTCTCTCTCCTTACTTTCTCTCTGTGTTCTCTGTCTCCTTACTGTCTCTCTGTGCTCTAGCTGTGGACCGCTCTGTGTCGGCGAGTATGGGCGACGCCCGCGACGCCATGACCAACGCCGCCATCGACTCGCTGGCGTCGTACCGCAACGCCGCTTTGACCATCCAGCAGCCCGGCCTCCTGGCCCCCGCCTGCTTGCGCCTCTTCCCCCTCTACGTCCTCGCGCTGCTCAAACAGGTAGCTGCCCTGCCCTCCCCCTCACCAAAGATTTGAAGGGACAGCCAGAAGCATGCCTCCTCGGATGCACACCACATCATAGTGGCACTTCATTCCCCACTAGAGGATGAAGATGATGAAGGGCTTCATAATTTATGTCCATCCCAGCACCATATAAGCCCTCATAATAAGGGAGGAAATTACAAGGAAACTAGATGGGAGGGGGGGGGGGCGTGATCTCTCCTTCCAGGAATGGCTAGCAGGGACAAGGGCCAAAGTTGAAAAATGGGTTTACAAGATTTGACTTAATGCTCCGTTCTCACGGATTCAGACAGGCGGTAGACGTCAAACCGGATATCATTTTAATAGACGAGTGCAGGATGGTAGAATAAGGAGAGGACGGCCTTTGCAATATTTAAGCATTTTGCCGTCCCCTGCAAGGAACTTAAATTGGAAATAATTGTATATAACATATTGTATACAATAATATATCACCATAGCAACCTACCGTGATGCGTCTTGCCGTCCTGGCGCTCCGTTAGACTATCTAGCGTTGTTTCCTGGGTCCTGAAGGGGATTTTTGCTGCATGAATCCATGTGAACGCAGCAGAAGGCTGGTGGATTTAGAAGAGTGGCTCTTAGTTTATTTCTATTGGACAAACACAGTCAACAAATCTATTTTTTTTTGTTTCCCCATTATTAATTAATTTAACACAAACGTCTGTGTCTGTGTTCGTGTTTCAGAAAGCCTTCAGGACAGGCACCAGCACCAGGCTGGATGACCGGGTGTTTTCCATGTGTCAGCTCAAGTTCCAGCCCCTGGTGTACGCCATGCTGATGATCCACCCGACCTTGTACCGCGTGGACGACTTGACAGACCAGGTGAGCCCTCCCATCTTCACAAAGGATTCCTGGCCAGCGAGGAAGCCACAGCGTTCGTTCTCAAACCTAAAACAATGATTGCCATGGCAACACCACCAGAATTTTGGACTGTGTTTGGACACACCTCTTGCTGAACACACCTCTTGCTGAAAACCTCCTAGAGAGAGGCCAGGTATAAATTTCCTCATGGACAGTGCCTTGATATCCTTCAGACGGTGTCCAATGCACCTTGTGGTATTATTGTCACGGCCATCTCACCGACCCTCCTCCATTCTCTCTCTCTCTCTCTCTCTCTCTCTCTGTCTCTCTGTCTCTCTGTCTCTCTGTCTCTCTCTCTCTCTCTCTCTCTGTCTCCCGCCCTCTCTTCACTGCGGCCAGGGTGCTCTGAACATCAGTGAGCGCACTGTCCCACAGCCCCGGGAGCTGCAGCTCTCTGTGGAGAAGCTGTGTCGGGAAGGGGCCTTCCTCATGGACGCTGGATCGGTGAGTAGAGGCCCGGCTCCCCAGCCTCCGCAGACACTTTATTCATGTTAACATGGGGGGCCTCCGTCAATGAAGATGTACAGCAGACTTCTATCAAACGTACAAGTTTATTTTTCAACAGTTTCGTTGAGATGTACACGTGATTTATTCCGATGCACCGCAGACTACAGGTCCATGTCCTCTACTTAAATAGATTGCCCAAGACGTTCTCCCATCCAGTATATGCAACATTTTTACTGTAAATGTTTTGACTTTCGGACCATTCCCTGTCCCAATAGGTGATGCATCTATGGGTAGGAAGGAGCTGCAACCCCTCCTTCCTCACTCAGGTCTTGGGTGTCCCTGACTACGCTGCCTTGCCTCAGAACATGGTACGACAATTTGCAATTCATTCTAAAAAAAATAAGGATGGTACACTTACTCAGTCATATTCGAAAGCCCTCTGCTTCTCCCTGGTTAAATAAAGTTTTTTTTTTTTTTTTTTTTATAAAAAGTGAAGTCACCACTAAACATCACACCCACTCCCCCTACATCCCACCTCTCCTTCTGTTGTCCCCTACCAGTACCAGCTCCCCGAGCTGGACACGCCAGAGTCACAGAGAACCCGGGCGTTCATTGGCTGGCTCAGGGAGCAGAGGCCCTTCTACCCCAGCCTCCATATCATCAGGTAGGTTCTGCTTGACCATCAACTACTGTGCTAAGTAGAGAGTAACTGTAGTGCCCTAATAATGAGGAGCAGCACAAGAAGAAGGGTGTTGAGAAGGGTGTCTGAAAGTAAGCATACGTTAAAAATTTCAAATGTTACTGTAAATGTTACAAATGTTACGTTGTTCTTAAACAATGAATCATCCAAAGGGAATGCAGTGAACCCGCCGTACAACAGATGTTGCTATGCATATAAAACTGGGACGGCTATGATTCTCGTGTGATTGAAAGGAACGAGCGTCCGTTTATTTCCCTCTGCGGGTCTGTTGAGCGGTGGTTGTGTTTCATCTGGCTTCAGGGACGACAGCCAGCAGAAGGGGGACTTCATGCAGAACATGATCGAGGACCGGACAGAGTCGGCTCTGTCCTACTACGAGTTCCTGCTCCACATCCAACAGCAGATCTCCAAGTAATAGACTTTCGCTGGAGCCAGAAGGAGAGATGGAGGATGTGTGTGCGTGCTTGCGTATGTGTGGTGTGAGTGTCAGGAGTGCGTGTGTGTTATTTGTGTGTGTGTGTGTGCACGTGTGTGTGTGTGTGTGCACGTGTGCGTCGGCAGTGCAAGGGCAGCGCTCATTTCCACGGTTAGCGCCTGCGCCACCTCCAGCTGTAGTCTGTCACCTCTTTCTTTTCCTCCGATCCGTGACAATGCTCAGCAACCACAGCGACAACCGTTCCTACATGACTCAACAACCTGATCCAACACGAGCATTCATTCAAAGAAACCAAATAACGTTTAATGGATTGAGCACCTACAGAGAGATGAAGAACGTGGATCATAAAGTATCGCACTCATTGGAATAACAAATTGTGAAGGGGGGTAGGGGGGGCAGCCAGAATTAAAATCAATAATAATAATAATGATGGGTCTGTATGTAAATGGTCAAGTGAATCAGTGTTCATGCTCTAAGAACAATCTTGTGTACCGACGTTGTTCAAAAGGCAGTTGATGTGTGATGTAACTTTGTTCCGGAAGCACAGTTGTCTTTCCTTAATACAGACTAATGCAGCTAGGTGGAAGAAGAGGAGGATGAGCAGGAGGACGATAGAGCATTTGGGCGTTCAAAGACTGTTATGACACAAGTGTGCGTGTTTGTCTGTGAGTGGTACACCCTGGTTCTACCTATAAGGAGGGCAAGTGTGCTTTTTATTTCCTCATTATAATCGTGTGTTCAAGGAATCTCTGTTCTTTGTTAGGTTTGGGGGAGGAGGGGGAAGAGACCGAGTACGTACAGATGTAAACAGCCGTCTTCGCTGCGTTGATTGTTGGGCTAAGCAATGGAAAGTTGTCACCCAGCACTTGGTTTAGATCAGTCCTTGTGTTTGTTTTGCCATCACCTTTTCTGTCTCAAACACATACATTCTTTCTCTCTAGAGATTCAGATCGCCTCGGATGATGTCTTGTTTTTGTTTAATTTATGAGACTCCCAATGTGATTAAATTCTGTAATTGCCTTGTATGGGAAGTCACATTTTATTATCAAGCTTCTGTTTGAATACAGTCCGTATATAAGAAATATTTTAATATAATAGGATATGGGAAATTCTTTAACACAGACATAACAAAGCCATTGTTATCTTTTAATCATACTTATTGATACTTGTATATTAAAGACTATATAAAAGTAATAAATTGCTGGTGATTTTAATATGAACAAGGTGAAATTATACTAAGGAAATAAAACATTTGGGACTTTTTAAATGTAGTTTGTCTTGTTGGTTAAAACGGATTCAAAAATGTTTTCTGCATACACATTTTGTTCAACATCAATGACTACATTTCATAAGGAATGTGTATGCAAAAGATTTTTCAGGATTAATACTTTAATCTAGACATTTTTACAACATGGGGTTGTATGTTTCTTTTGTGTTAAAGCTTGTATCGGACTGAATTGAGTTATTCAACCCCAGAATAATTTTAATTCTTGAGAGTTTACACAGAGCATTTCCTAATCAGAACCTATTTTATATAGAAAGCATATTAGTTGACAGATGGCATTGATGTGTTACGATTCAGACCATAAATATTTAGCATTTGTATGATTAAATAATTCCTTTATACTGACATTTGCCTTTCATTTATTCATGAGGCCTGTGTCTGACATGACACTTTCTTCATGCGCGTGTATCGAAAATCCTCTGTCGCGCGCATCGAAGTGATGTCATCATTGCGCGCCTTGGCTCAGACGACGACGGATCGGCTCAGTCTGCTGTTGATCGTAGCCAACATTGCCAATTGTTTTATTCCAAGCGCTGTGTGGAAGGCATCCGTTTATTCATTAAACGATGGAGTCGACCGAAGGCAACGGACAGAAAAGCACCGAAGAGAAAAGTTTATCTGCAGCCCAAAGGAGAGCTGAGATCCGCAGGAGGAAACTGCTCATGAATTCTGAGGACAGAATGAACCGGATCGTTGGTTACACTAAAATCGAACCAGAGAGCGGTATGTCACGATTGTTAATCTAACGTATATTTGGTCATTGTTAAAATATAAAAGCAATATTTGTGTTTTCGCTTTCATCGTAAATAACTGTCACACAGTGACGTTAATTCTTTGGAGCTCTCTCGGTTTTGTCCACCACGTGAAAATATGTATCTCTGTTCTCCTGCCATGCCATACCATAACTGGTCTACGCAGCTGGCAACCCCCGACGTCCAGCAGAGCCCAGGTTTCATCTGGATCTAGACAGGACAGAGCCGTGGCCGACCACCTCCTCCCCAAGGCCTTCTCCCTTCCTCCAGGAAGCCGCCCACTCCCGTAGCTCCACCCCAGAGAGGAGAGGCTCCCCCCTGCGAGACCTCGGGGATCCCTTGGGAGGGAGCCTTGAGGATTTGAGAGGAGTAGCAGGGGTTCGACAGAGACCCAGGGGGGAGAGGCCTTTGGACGATCCAAGTGGCTCCCCACGAAGAGGTCTACAGACGTACCTGTCTCGGTTTGATGATGCCATGAAGCTGCGTGGACAGCTGGCAGTGGCCAGTGAGAAGGCGGCCGAGGAAGGGGATTCGGAGCCGGAGGAGTTCGATGTCTTCAGGATGTTCAGGCTGATCGGCAGCCTCCTCTTGGCTGTGTTTGTTCGGGTGTCTGTCTGCCAGTACCTGGTGAGTCTGGGCCTGTTCAAGTGTCTTCTGTACATGGTACCCTGGACTGTTCTCATGATTAAATATATTCTGTTGAGATTGTATTACAAATGCAATGTTACACTCGTGCAATAATTACATGAGCACAATACCCATTAACTGTATGATAGACCATTTATTTTAGAAGCATTTTTTGTCATATGATCTGAAAGTATCTTTACATCCCGATGGCAATCAATAAATCAAATGCTCTGCCAAAATAACATGAAAATTAGGTTAAAGAATGCATAATTAAAATTATGCATTCTTCCCAAAATCCCTACCCTACCCTTTAAAGCTAGTATTATTTTAAAGTATTATAGAGTGTGTTTTTGTCATTTTATAATACTTGTGGGTTAGATGGGTGCAAGCATAGGCTGCTACATTGTTCATTTTACTAATACTAATGTGTTTCTTTTTACTTTCTAGTCAATTTTCGCTCCCTTTCTTACCCTGGAACTTGCCTACATGGGCTTATACAAATACTTTCCAAAGGTGAGTTACCATCTAATTAACATCACACCCTTTGTGTTGTACATACTTCAAGTTGTGTATGTATGTGGTTGCTTGTTAAATATTTATTTCCAAGAGTCTTGGTCATTTAAGGTAATCCTTTATTAGTCCCACAGTGGGGAAATATGCATTTTATCAATTTCGTGATAGAAGCAGCTCAGACCCCCTTTAAGAAACACTGGACCATTGGTTTGACTAAGTTGTATGCCTAGCTAATAGAGTCTGACCTACGTGACCTTTCACCTTTCCCACAGGTGGAACGGAAGCCCCAGAGCACGGTGCTGACGGCCGCTCTGCTTCTGTCGGGGATCCCAGCCGAGGTCATCAACCGTTCCATGGACACCTACAGGAGGATGGGCGACGTCTTTGCGGACTTATGCCTCTACTTCTTCACCTTCGTCCTGTCTCACGAGATCCTCCTCATCGTTGGCTCAGAGACTCCATGATCGGCAGGGGGCAAGCTTGGTCCCCGCCTCCTGTCCATTTCCCCTCCCCTTTCCTGATTTATATTGGAACATGCTATTTTGCGCCTGTGGCTAGTGTTATAATCAGGGTGGAGTGGCAGCATCCTGTGTGTTGGCACAAACCAAGCCAACTAGTTAAGATGTAAATAAACTGAAAGGTGAAGTACTGCTTCATGAATGTTACTTTGCAGCTCCATTGGGATGTTTGTTTCATAGACAAAACTGGATGCAGTCACATGCATAACACATTTAGTCTTATAGTTGACTAAACACATGTAATACTTCTACACAAAACTTTGTTCTTCAAACCAGTTTTGGTAGATCATTTGGACTTTGCTAGAAACACTGTAATCTTTATATTTGCCATACCACCATGAAGTATATTTTGTTTCCTGTTTCAAGGTCCAACAAAAGGTTTTTAGTTGTGTTGGAATTGGTTTGGAATTTCTTAAATTACACTAAAAGAATGGCTCTTAAATCTGACTTACAGCACCTTTTTAACTAGGTTCGTTTTATTTAACCAGAAAAATGCAACAGTCGCCTTTAACAACAGTATTTAATTTATTTATTTCATCGTTCTGTGACTGCGTTCTTGTTTCATAAGTGTTTCACTTGGTCAAGGGTTCCGGCCACCTTGCTCAGCAGTAGGTCTGAATCTGAACTTTCAGAACAAGGAACAAAGCATTTCACAACTCATTTATCAGAGACTGATGGGACTTATTTCTTAATCCAAAGAAGATATCTATGCTATACTGGCATTGGTTATCGCTTTGAATGATGTTACCTATGTTTGGATGCTAAATATAATGTTCCCTGACTCGTAACCCCAAAGTAACCGTTGTGGCTAGTCCTACTGCTTTGTCCCAAAACATTCCCGGTTGGGATCAGTTCAGACAAACTTTCCCAAAATGCTATCATGGCAGTAGGTTATTCTTCTCGACAAAGGGTCGTGCGTGGGATGTATTTATTTTACTGATGAATGCTTACATATACAATAATGACCATACATATATTCATGTAGCATACTGGAATGTTCAATGTTTTGGGCGAATGTATGCGTGTTTTGCTCTGTGTGCAGCTGTTCAGTATATATCATCAATGTGAGGCAGATTTGGTACGCTCATCTATCTGGTAAAAAGTTCATGTCGTTTGTTGCTATAAACCAGCCTGGCTGATATATTTGTGGGATATTCCAGTCAATGACTTCTGATTTACTATATATTAGCCTACTTTATTTACAACTGTTTTTGATAATATGTATAATTGTGAACAACCGTAATCGTTTTAAGAACTATCGTGCAGTTTGCTTTAAAACAATTTAAATGAAGGCAACCAAATAAAGTTGTGGCTGGCGACCATCAGCTCTCATATTTCATTTGTTTTACCATGTAAGGCAATTAAGGTTGGCGACCAGAAGCTTCAAATGGAACATTATTTACCTCTTGGCTGGAGGGAAGGGACCACAGAGATCCCTTCATCTCTTCTAAACAGTTTTGTGTCAAAACAAATGATATCTAGATCTAGATATCAAAAGGGCTAGTACATAAGAATGTATCGTAGGATTTCTGGTTGGTGATACTCCACCACACCTCGAGAGCTGTAGTAATAGTCATAAACGTAATTACACCTGTGGGAGTGTGTGTGGTTGATGGCTGGTGCCAGCAGCCTCACCTAGACAGAGTCTGATAGTACTCTGGAGCTGGGTGAGGCTGCACACCTGTTGCACACGTAATCAGTGAGCAAAGGTTAAACCAGCCATCACCGCTCACGCTCAAGGAGATCTCCAGGGCGGTCCAGTGTAGCAAACGTCAATGCCATTCTCCACCTGGGGGACTTCCTTGGGCTCCTCCAGATAAAGGACAGAGGTGGCAGTGTTGAAAATTTGCAGTTTATTGCAAAATTGTTTCATACTGACAAGGGTGCTCCGCTGCCATTTAGGGAATCTCCCCCCAGTGTGTGTGGAGATGGCTGGCCTAACCTGTGCACACTGATAACTCAACGGGCAGCCTCATCCAGCCCCAGAGTCCAATCAGACTCCACCAAAGATGATTGGACGTCCGTTCGTTCGGACGTCTGGTCACCCTACGTACGGGAAACCCATCTGATTCCTACCTGTTCCACTGTTTAATAGCGGCGCAAATTGGTGGGCTATCCTGGCAATTTCTCTGCGTGAGAAATACGAAGTGTGGCGTGAGTGCGTGTGCAAGGGTTGAATTGCGTGTGTGCCTCATGCCGAATGCGTGAGACTTGAGAGCCCTCTACTGTTCTCTTGCATACTTCAGTGCAAATAATAAGAAATATGTAAGTGAACAGAAATTGCCATGCTTGCAGCAGTGTAAGTAATATTAAGAAGTATGCACGCCAAACCTCACCATACCCTTGACCTCAACACAACCCTGACGATAACTGGGTGCCAGCATTAAACCCAATCAGCTGATCTAGGTCAAGCGCCGCCCACTTGTTTCTGCAGCGAGCACCCCGTGGCCAGGTGACGACACCACTCCTCTGTGCGCTTGAGTCCTCCCGCCACACGGGGCGCACAACGCCCTCCAGACATCTTGGGCTCGTCGCACGAATTACACGCAGAAGCAGAGCCTACAGAGAACATCCGTGGAAGTTTGTCAATAAACTGCGTTCTATCATCGTTTCCTCATGAAAACCAGTATGGGAAGAGAATCACGGTACGGCTGAATTGTGCAGCCCGTTGTCTTATCTTATTGTGGTTTTAGTCAATGCTGAGATTTATATTATAAAGTGCGTTTGAATGGCTACCATGCATGCTAGCAGACACTTCTAAACGGGCGAGGAGCTAAAGCTGACCGCCTATCAACGCTGCGCGCGTAACGTATGTAATTTATTTATGTCATTGCGCACGTGTTCTTATAGAAGAATCTTATTTGATCCACAGGCATTACAGAAAACGGTCGTCCTCCAGAGGGCGGTCGGGTAGTCGGTCCAAGAGCCGCTCTCCGGACAAACGATCCAAGAAGGACGACCGCTCCGGGAACCGCGACAAGGACCGCAACCGCAAGGAGCGCTCCCGCAGCCGGGACCGACGCAGATCGAGGTCCAGAGACAGAAAGCGGCCCAGGTCTGTGTTCTGAGTGAAGTGTGGTGGTGACAAAGTAATGTATTGTAACAATAATATGGTTAACCACGTTCGTTCATGCAACTTTAGGCATTTGTATTCTTTATTCTCATTTTACCTTTTGTCTTTATCAGGCGTTCCAGGAGCAGGGAAAGGAGACGGTCTAGAAGCCGAGAGAGGAAGAGGTCCACCAGCAGGAACCGGGGTCGTAGGTCTCGAAGCAACAGTCCAAGCAAAAGCAGGAAGACTGATGAAAAGTAAGATTTGTTGTCATCAGATCTGGCGCGACTCAACCTCAATGTCCATTACTATTCCATCTGGTGTGCGACAGTGGTTCGGTGACACATCAATAACGTTTCAAACTGTAGCAGAGTCAGAAACTAATGTTGACTTTGCATGCTGAAATTGCTCTGTGCAGGTTGGACAGTGGAGATAATGGTTTGTGAGTATCTAGGAAAGCAGATCACCCATCCATCTATCACCCAGAGCATATAGATTTCACAGGCTGTTTGACCACCCATGCATGTACTTACAATACATAATTCATGTTTTGGTTTTGGTTTCTGTTCTACCTTGGTTTAATTTGATTTTAAGATATTTCATTAGTCATCGAACTTTTAACTTTGTGACGCTAACTTGTAATGTTCTTATGATTTCTTTGTCAGGTCTAAGAGCAAAGAGAAAGAAATCGATGTCTCTGAAAAGAAAAAGACAAAGGAAGAGAAAGAGGACGAAAAAGTTGAAGATGTAAGTTACAATTTATTCATGCTCGTTTTTTTATTGCATTTCTAAAGAAGGGCAACATGTTAGAAGTCAAAATTAAATACAGTGAAGTAATAGAATAGGCTTTTCCTGAATGTACCTGAGTTTGAGTATGTCAGTCAAATAATGGGCGCCATCCTATCTTTGTAATTATGATTTCACAGACCACTGATCCATTTGTGTTTTGTGCGTGTGCTCGCAGCAAGACTTTGACCAGAATAAGCTGGAGGAGGAGATGAGGAAGAGGAAGGAGCGTGTGGAGAAGTGGAGGGAGGAGCAGAGGAAGAAGGCCATCGAGAACATTGGCGAGATCAAGAGGGAGCTGGAGGAGAGAAAGCAGGGCAAGAAGTGGAGTCTGGAGGACGATGACGGTAGGCCAACGCACCGTGCACCCATCCATCTCTTTGACCCATAGGTCTCTGTTCCTGCTACAGGCACCTATCCTAGCAAACCTCTGACCTGAGTCAGGGACTACGCCCGCGCAGCGTCAAAACAGGATGCATTTTGAGAAGTGAATGTTTCTTTAAAAGATGACGACGAGGAAGGAGGTCTCGTTCCCATGGAAGCAGATGAGGAGGATGAGGAGGAGGAGGAGGGTGAGGGCAAGGAGGAGAAGAAGAAAGAGAGCGAGGTGAAGAAGGAGAGCGAGATAAAGCAGGAGAAGCCCGAGGAAGAGGAGGAGGTGGAGGAGGAGGAGGAGAAGAAGGAGACGCCCATGGAGCAGGAGGAGGAGCCGTTGGAGGAGGAAGAGGAGGAGGATGATGTGGACCCCTTGGACGCCTACATGGAGGGTGTGAAGGAGGAGGTGAAGAAGTTCAACATGGGAGGCATGCGGGGAAACGACAAGGTGAGGCTCCACTCGGAATGATGTATGATTTGGCAATATTTACTTCTCTCTGCATGGTTTAATTTGCAATGAAAAAAATGTTCCCTTCACTTCATTGTACAGAGGGGAGGCATGATGGTGACCAACGTGACAGTGGTAAAATCCAAGAAGGGGTCTCTTACCCACAAGAAAAAGGGCGAGCTGATGATCAATGACCAGGATGCCATGGAGGTGAGCGTTCCTGAGTACTAAAACAAGCTACGGACTAACGCAAATCATTATTTCTGATTGAAGATGCATATTCTGTCTTGGCAGTGCACCTGCACACTTTAGATAGTTGAGTCTGATTATTACTCACCATGAATGATCAATAGTTCCACTGATTGTTAGCTCATCGTGGATATGGATAGGGTTTTATGTTTTATGTTGCATTAAAATTAAAAACATATTGTAATGAGTTTTATTTATTATTATTATTACTATTTATTTTGTTCGATTGCAATTTACAATCAGCACTGCTTTAAGACCATCCTTAGTTGTTAGACCATTCACTCAACTCTTTGGCCTGGTGTTAATTTGTGTGTTCTTGCAGTACTCCTCTGAGGAAGAGGAAGTGGACTTGCAGACTGCTCTGACAGGCTACCAGACCAAGCAGAGGAAGGTGCTGGAGCCAGTGGACCACCAGAAGATCCAGTATGAGCCCTACCGCAAGAACTTCTACGTGGAGGTCCCCGAGCTAGCGAGGATGACCCCAGAAGGTTGGTGCCATCGCCTTAAATAAAGTCCCAGCAAAGGCCCCTCTCAGTGTAAAGGGTGGACGTTCTTCATCTCTCATTAACTCTTAAACACTCTTTGAAGGGAAACTCTCTTCATAGCTTTGAGCTTACTGTGCTAATGTAAAGCGTATAAATGGTTCCTGCTCTTAACGCCGGTTGTGCCTTTTGGCCGTGCTCAGAGGTGCACTGCTACAGGCTGGAGCTGGAAGGCATCACGGTCAAAGGGAAGGGCTGTCCGAAGCCTATCAAGACGTGGGTGCAGTGTGGCACCTCCATGAAGATCCTCAACGCCCTCAAACGGTCAGTCTGAATGAATCGCATGCCACCTCTGTTGTGTGTCCAAAAAGTCCTTGCCAAATAATGCAGGCTTATTGGTATATTGCATATTTTCATTAATGTTGATGACTCAATAATCTAAAATGTATTTATTCTGACCACCCTGGAACATAATGCATAGGAACGTGCTTTTATTAGAGCCCACTGATCCATTCTCTTAGGAGTTCAACTTTGTGTTCTAATATATGATCTCTCTCTCTCTCTCGTGGTGTCCAGGCACAGCTATGAGAAGCCCACCCCCATCCAGACACAGGCCATCCCCGCCATCATGTCCGGCCGTGACCTCATCGGCATCGCCAAGACTGGAAGCGGCAAGACCATCGCCTTCCTGCTGCCCATGTTCCGACACATCATGGACCAGAGGCCCTTGGAGGAGGCAGAGGGCCCCATTGGTAAGGGCCTCTTCTAGATCCACATTGTTAAATGACTTCTCAACCGGCTGTGTTTCTTTTCCTGTTTTTGATTTGACCCTTGTCATATCCATTTAAGTTTAATGGTCAGTAAACAATACAGTACATTATTATACAAATCTGAATTGTAGGATACCCTCCTTCAATCCCATTTTGGTCTCCTCCCCCAGCGTTGATCATGACCCCCACCCGGGAGCTGGCTCTGCAGATCGCCAAGGAGTGCAAGAAGTTCTCCAAAGCGCTGAACCTCCGGGTGGTGTGCGTGTACGGGGGCACTGGCATCAGCGAGCAGGTACAACGCTGGCACTGTTCATCACGCCATCATGTGTGCTTCTATCATCCTAGTGGTGGGCCGTGTCAGATGGCTTGTTATTTACTACGTATTTAGTAGGAACCCAGTTGTAATGGTTAGTAATATTAATATTACTAGGGGTCCTGTGTAATCCGTAGGAACCCTGTTGTAATGGTTAGTATTAATAATATTATTAGGGGTCCTGTGTAATCCGTAGGAACCCTGTTGTATTGGCTAGTATATGTAATTTTATTTTATGGAAACGTTACACCCCTCTTTTAAAGGCGTGTGTGTCAACATTAGGGCGATATTTCTAATCCTACGTTTTTCTTAGCCATAGCCCATCACAGAAAGTCCAGATTACTTACGAGGATGACTCATGTATTATTGTTCCTTTCCTTCCTGTGCTCAAGATTGCTGAGCTGAAGAGAGGAGCTGAGATTATTGTCTGCACACCTGGAAGAATGATTGACATGTTGGGAGCCAACAGCGGTGAGTGACAGACCTTCTCCCCTCTGACCCTTTGAGCTTTTTAAACACAAAATACGAATGCAGGACTTGTGAACCCAGCACATGTTGCCCTGCGTCAGTTCCCACTACTAAACTGTTTACGTTTCTCAACGCCCTACCGGAAGATAAGGGCCAGAACAGGTAGGTGCACCTTGTTCTGCCTAGTAACTGAAGATAGGCCTGCGACAAGTTGAACGTACACTGCCTGCCAATGTATCTGCTGGTACTTTCACAGGCAGTATACCGTATTATCCCACTGTGGGCACCTTAATGCTTCACTGCAGTGTTGTTTGATTGTAAAGCCCATCGACTAGTGCGCCGTACGTAGGCCTTGCATACAGAAATCGCACAATGGTCCGCATCTTGCATCTGCAATTTTGTGTCTACCCTGTGTCTAGAATCTTGAATCGCAGCAAGTAAAACAAGAGAAAGGAAATGGTTTTGATTCTTCCACACATGCGGGGTAATCTCTAATATGTTTCCCTTGTAGGTGACAGGGTGCTTGGCCACATAATGGTTGGTGGCTCCTTGTATTGTGTCTTGAGGCTGTTTTCTGACTCTTAAAGTTCCCTCAGGCCCCTGAGATGGTACGCAAGACCACAGAGATACCCAAAGGCATTTTTAGAGGATAAACAAGGCTAAACATCTACTATTTGTCAATTGTAATTTGGTGTGCAATTAATATGCTGTGCTGGAGCGAAATGCATTGGTTTGAAAGTATTTTAGCCAAGTATTAAATGTACATTATGTCTTGTTGACCTCATTGTTTTTATGAATATTGTTTAGGTTGCATGCATGTTGATATGTTTGACTCTGTATCCAGGGTGTTTGTTGGCTGACGGGTGGTGCCTGTGCTCCTCTTCCCTCCAGGCCGCGTCACCAACCTGAGGAGGGCCACCTACGTGGTGGTGGACGAGGCCGACAGGATGTTGGACATGGGCTTGGAGCCACAGGTCAGCCTCAGTCATGGCGAGTTAGTTCACTCTCAATAACTAAGCCAATACTAGTT
>JAOPJL010000146.1:7611271-7624427 GCA_027123545.1 Trisopterus esmarkii | reverse complement strand
ACACACACACACACACACACACACACACACACACACACACACACACACACACACACACACACACACACACAAATATTTTTGGATAGTTAATAGATTCAGGAATCAATTATTATTTACATTTAATTTGTAATTATTGCTATATTAATATATTCTTCTTCTTCTTCTTCTTCTTCTTATTATTATTATTTTATATTGTGTTTTCTAAAGCTTAACATCAATGTACATATACTTGCATATTAATTTCCAAATGCTTTGCCAATGCTGCGTTCCCATAGTTTTGTTAATTAAAAAACATTCATCAACATAAAAATACGTCTACCCAGTAGGGTGTTAAAATATTATAACCCTTCATGTTTCATATGCTGGGCGGCATTTTCTTTTAGATTCTATGTTTCGATTTTCCGAATGAATTGATGTAGGCCTATAATGAAACAGATATCAACACAACCTTTCAAAGATAAATAAACAAATTAGCTATTAAAATATATCAATGTCAATGAGGATATGGGCTGTCAGTTGTACACTCTTGGAAGGTCTGGATAATTTCTCTCTGACGCCAATTGCTCATTGCTTATTGCGGATAAATGTTGCTGATTGGTCTCGCGAGAAGACACCAGCAAATTGAAAGTCTGTTTTAGCTCAGGATGGTGAAGTTTGGCAGTTAGGCAGGTTTTCCGTAATATGTCTAACTCTTCTTCTGTCAGGGTTCTTAACTCTTCGAGCTTTTATTGAGATCGTGTTTATTCATTAATAATGTTTTAATGAACAACAGGAGTTTTCCTGCATGGCTGTGCCAAGTAGGCCTGTGCGGGATTGCGTGTGCGTGTGAGAGTATGGATTGGGGCTTGAACCCAACCTGGTAGGCACAACGTACCCAAAGTGGTGTTCGTCTAATAACCTGTGCACTTCCATCGTTGATGCTAGGCCTACCTACTTCAGCTGTTGATTGACTAGATCGATGCCTTTTCGCTGAATAGTCATAGGACAAGTTATATTATTAGTTATATTATTATCTATATTCTGTAACCACTAAATATATGCAAACTTTATCTTTTATGTATAATTCTTGTGATTTTGAATATTCCTCTCCGTGAAGGGAGACCTGTTGAAACGGCAGCCTGTTGAGTAGCACAGTACATTTACATTTAACATACAGTACGTGAGCTTTTTACCAGTATAGGCCTACATGAGCTGTTTAGCAGTAAGCTATTCACCAGTACAGTATATGAGCTGTTCACCAGTACAGTATATGAGCTGTTTATCAGTACAGTATGTGAGCTATTTACCAGTGTGAGCTGTTCGCCAGTAGGAGTATGTGAGCTGTGTAGCGGTAGGCCTACAGTTTAAGCTGTGGATCAAAAGGCTCCGGGGGCTGATTGCCTCTGGATCTGCTTCCTAACTGATTAGCAGCGAAAAGTAAACACCCTCAGTAGATACGGGGCTGAGATTGCATTCACGACATGTGGGACATGTAAAATGGTGAAATTGTATTTTCCATATAGTCTCATTTGTATAAAAGGTAACATTTATGGTACTTAGGCTTATAATAATTACAACATAAATGTTTCGCTATTAAAGTAAATTAGATGCGTGCTGGTAGGCCTATTAACCTTTAGGCCTACAGGCCACTGCGACCCCGCAATTTATGGAATTGTATTGGCCAAGCGAAATGAATTGATATTAACCGTCTCTAATTGATATTAACCTTCCCCAATTGATATGAACCGTCTCTAATTGATATTAACCGTCTCTAATTGATATGAACCGTCTCTAATTTAAATTGACCGTCCCACCGTCTCTAATAGACACTTTGAGGATGGATGGATAAATCAAACCCGAATGGGGTTGAATCGCCGAGCCGTCGGTCGGCAAGCATGCAAATTACAAACAATATTGTCTTAATCATATGAAATTAAATATGTTGCCCCAAAAATAATCTGAAGAGTAAAAATGACGTGGTATTTAACCCTAGGCTTCTTTACAGATTTCAGAATGTCGCGTGAATAACGCTATATGTAGCCTATATCAGGCCGCTATGAAGTCAACTGATGTTCATGATCAAATACGAAAGGGGCCTGATTAGAAATTATTGAGAAAATATGCTTCAGAATAAACCCATATTTTTTTAGTTTATTCAAACAAACATAACCATAAACACGCGGAGACTTTGCATCACCTTTGGAGGCTAAATAGTATAGACTAAAGAACTTACTTCTGCAAGTTTTACATTATTAACAATTTGTACAAAAACACGTTGCACTCAATTTAAACATGCGTGGTTTTTCTATTTCAATTAACAAGTAAAACGAAATTTCTTCAGCGAAACAACAACAACAACTAGGCATTAAACATGAAAGTCATGAACGGGACGCAAACGATTAAAACGGGCCCCTGGCACCCCTGCATAGAAGATCGGCAGGCCTAAAAACACATAAAGCGGTATAATAAGAGTCATTTCACTATGTACAATATAGAGCTTTCTTCTTTGACCGGGTCCAGATTGGTGTTGTGTTTGCGTTAAACTTTACAGTTTTCTCTTCCTAATCCGAGTGATGCGCCACAACATGTTCACATGGTGCGCGTCTCCAAAGCGCGCATTCAAATAACAGCACAGACATCCCTTTGTCTGCTTTTTAGATATGCCATGTATGTACAATGTAACACGTCTTCATCACTTAAAAAAAACTTGGGCGTTTAAATTGCTGTGCAAGTTACTGGTAAACACATACAACCCGCATAATCCATTTAGAAAAATTTAGGATTGCAACTAATCCAGTTTAGCTGACATTTTTTTTCCCAATCCAAAAGTAGGCTTACGTCGTGTCCGCTCATCGTGGGGTTTTCTCCGGGCCTGTTGACCCGTCAACTGTTGTATTGACAGGCGTTCAGACTAGAGCCCGGGCTTTGTAACCCGCTGTATCCGAAGGTCGGATGCTGCTTGGATTTCAGTCTCAGGGTCGCCAGGCTGGAGTTACACGTGTCTCTGTACACACTGTACGGGGACCCGGGGGGCCCGTACGGGCACGCCGACGAGGACATGGCCGAGTTAATCGTGGACGTGCCAATGCCGTTGAGATTGCTGATGTTGTTCAGGCCGGCGGTGGGCATCCCCGGGACCCCCGAGTGGCCCATGCCGGACGCCATCGTCATGGATGAGATGGAGTTGGGCGCTGAGAACATGGACTGCGTGGTCAGGGGGCTCATGGAGTTGAAAAAGGTGAAGTTCTTGGTAGATAGGGGTGCCGGAGTGAGCCCCTTGTTGGTCCAGTTGTTGTAGGTGTAGGCCGGGTACATGTCGTCGTAGGGCTGCATGAGGCCGCTGAACTGCGGCAGGTAGCTGTTCTTGCACAGGTCCATCTGCTGGTTGCGCTCACGCTTGCGCCATTTCGCTCTTCGGTTTTTAAACCAAACCTGAGGATAAATCGATAAAGAAACAGTTTAAAGGAGAGAATTAGGCAAACTAAATGTAGGATTGTTTCGTCACTTGTATTAGTGTTTCTCACGGCCGAATTATATTACGGTTTTAGGTAGGCCTATAATATTGCCAATGCCGTCGATTATACGTGACTTGGAAATAGGCCTATTTCGATTTTTAATTCCAGCTACAGGCTATTGGGCATTCTTTTTTAATTGCCTGACCATTTATATTGGATTGAAATATAAAAAGAATATCGCATTTTCAAAAAGATTTCATGCAAAGCGTTCAAAAATAATTATTTTGCAATGGTAAAACGGAATCTATAAAGAATAAAAACGCTGTCAATTCATAGCCGAACCCAAACCAGACACACTGCATATTATTGTTCTTAATCATAGTAATCCTGTTTGACTCAAAGACGAATTTCACACATTGTTGCAGCTTAATCATGGAGAGTCGTTGTAAATCAGGCATTTATTTACAACAGTGTTCTCCTTTCTTTATTAATTAATTATGTCTTATTTCAACATGAACTGAAACGCATGTTATTTGGTCTCTAGGAAAAAAAACATTAGCCTTATTGTTAATCGGTTATAGTAAATACACCACTGTAATTTACCACTGTAATATACCACTGTAATTTACCACTGTAATATACTACTGCAATTTACCAGTGTAATATAACACTGTAAAATACCACTGTAATATACCACTGTGTTTTACTGCCAAGAAACAAAGAAGTTTCCGTCATGTTTAGAACTAGGTTTAAGTAGGCCAACAGTTTTTTATGTCTTGTTTATTTAAACTAGCAAAATGACTAGTTGAAGGGAGACCATCCTTCATTAGCAGATAGGCTACGAAGTGTCACAACACGACCCCAGACCCCATATAACATGAGTTTTATGGCTTTATCACCTTTTCGTTTCAAGCACCGAGGTCACACTCAATTCACGACGATTGACAATTACAAATGTAATTCAACAATTAAGTTAAAATGAATGCAGATATAATCTCATCGTGCTGTTGAAGAATATTGCCGTTAATTTGACCTATTTGCCCCCCCATTACATCTCAATAAATTATCACATCAATCCCAAGGGAAAACATTAGTTGACCTCGTCACTTTAACTTTGATGTGATAGGCCTACGTAAAAATAATGTAATTTATTTCGATGTATCTATTGATTTAAATACGAATATATGAAAGGTATGAATGTGTTTGTCGAGCCTTACCCGGACCCGGGCCTCGGTGAGGTTGGTCCACACGGCGATCTCCTCCCGGGTGCTCATGTCCGGGTAGCGGTTCCTCTGGAAGGTGGCCTCCAGCTCCTGCAGCTGCTGGCTGGTGAAGTGCGTCCGCTGCCGCCGCTGCTTCTTCTTCTTGGGGTCGTCGGTGGTGCCGTCGTCGCTGCGGTGCTCCACGATCCTCTCTTTCTCTGTCGAGGCGTTAGGAAAAGAGGAACGCATGACAACACAGTTGAGGAAAAAGTTGGAACGAAATGATCGGTATAGTATTGGTCTAGGCCGACTAAAGTCCTTGTAAACGCAGGTTAAGGGTCAGGAGACCTTTAGGGGAAATAATTCGGCCTAAAATAAGCCCTTCAGGTCCCTCTCCTCGTTTTAGAATGAGCATGCCGTTCTCAGATCTGTTAGTTGTTTCGCTCTAATTAAACGAAGGCCTTCTTAACTAAATCCAGCCTATATTGATATTCGGCTCTTATTTAGGCCTAGTTAAATTTTTAACATTTCAAACATTCCTTTCGTCTCAATATCCTCCCCCATATATAAAAAATGCTTATTTTTGCGTTTGCCAAAATCTTTATATAGCAACAGATCACATACAACCAGCCCGTCGTAATCCAATAATAGCATCAGCTGTCTGTCCAACCAGACTAACACACATCCAGCTGTCTGTCCACCGTAATCCATCCAGCTGTCTGTCCATCCATCCAGACTAACACACATCCAGCTCTCAGTCCATCCAGACCATAACCCATCCAGGCCTATGTGCGACAGTCAGCCTGAGATCACGGCCCTACGATGCGTAAACATTCCATTCCAGTTTTTCCCTGGAATGGTAGATGAAACGAAAGGTTCTCCTTATATCAACATCTAGGTCTTCTCTAGATGTTTACTCATCAGCTGACAGACAACAACAAGGGTTCATTTTCCTTCCGCTCTGGATGACAGACCCGGGTACTCTGCCAGGTTACTTCACGTACACACAAATCCAACATTTGCACAAGTGGGTCATTAAGTGGGTTATTAAGTGGGTCTGAGGGTGCACGTGCAGCCCAATGCTTGCACGGTCTCATTTAGGTGCGCCTCTCGAGCTACACTTTTTAAACCCGGGGAACCCCCTCATCCGACACAGGAAGGACACCAACACGCACATGAATACAGAGGAATCTAAGAGAGGGGGACGGTTAAGCTCCACCGCGGCTCGGGTACCTGCTGCCAGCTCGGTGTCTGACGACTCGCTGCTGGAGTTCTCTAAGATCGCCCGCGCGCTGCTCGAACCTCTCGGCGGCATATGAAAGGTGGAGGCCGCGTCGCGCGCCGGCGGGGGTCTCGCGGCCTCGGCGATTCTGTCCAAATTCATTCCACCTTGAGGGAAATGGTGCGCATAAAAAAGGAAAGGGAGTCTGTCAGGCTTCGCGCAGCGGCGACGCTGAGGTAATTCAAAGGGCTGGCGAGTGTGAGCCGATGCATGAGAAAAAGAAACAAAGGTCGGTGGTTCTCGACAAGAATGTAACGTCCTCGGAAGAAGAAGAACAGCCCCTCTGGTTTGAGAAGGGAGGCCCGTGTGCTCCTCTTAGTGTCCGCTCGGAGAAATATGACCAGTGTGAACAGATCAGCTCTCGCTCTCTCTCCTAGAGAGAAGACACGCCCCTCCGGGTGGGTTCACCTCCATGACATGAGAGCAGGACCCGCCCACCAAGTGGGTTCGGGAGTCGGGAGGGGAAAAGCTTTGGGGGCGCGGCGAATGGTGCCTCACGGGAGCGTGCAACAGCACTCGCGTTTTAGTGGAAAGCGAGGGGTCACTTCTCCGTGGAGGGGGTCACTTCTCCGTGCAGGGGAGGTCACTCCTCCGTGCAGGTATGTTCAACATTGGTTCCGTGTAGTGCGACGCAACGGCCAGCTGCGCGCTTCTATAAACACGAGTACACAATGTGTGTGTCTCGGATGGGTCTGCTGAGCTGAATAAACATTTGCCATTCAGGCGCAGTTTCTTTTTCCATCACTGCGCGTGATATTAACGCTATTATGGCTATTTGTATGAATGAAAGGCATTGTAAACTGGCGCTCCATGAGGTTTTCTCCGACGTCGGCCTCTGTGCATATGCGCCGATATTTATATATATATATATATATATATATATATATATATATTATGATATATATATATTTATTTTTTAAAATTACTATTGTTATTATTTCACGAATAATGATACAAGACATTTCTAATGAATACAGGCGACGGCCGAATACATTGTATTATGTTATCTCTGAATGTTTTGAATGGAGCCTTTATATGAGTTCCTCCTGCTAACAAGTTTGGACTGAACTCTCTCATCAAAGCGTTGGTTGAATAACTAAATCAGATTAGTCTTCTGTGACTGATGGCCCAGGTGATTCATGGCTTATGTTATGACATACGTTGATGCTGTTATACATTATAGTTTAATTGATATATCTGACACCTGTCATTTGTCTAGATAGATACAATTCTTTAGATCAAACAATGCGCTGAGAGTGAAGTCACCCGGTATCAGCGTCATCGGGGAGCTTTGCTATAAAGATAGTTCTTTAAGTTTCTAAATCTTTTCTTAAATTCCTCAAATGGGCCTTCTTCCAAAAGCCTAAAACCCAGCGGCTCCTGCTGTTAAAGAAATAGCTGTATTTTATTTTTATTTACCAGGCTCAGCCTATTATTAGATTTCGTTGTTGAAATGAATAAAATTAGAATGATCTGACATTTCCGTGCTACTATACATTATACTGATTCCCGTGCTACTATACATTAATGTAGCTGTATTTACACTGGGTGCTGGTATAAACCTAAAGCATGTGTAGACCTGCTCGGCCACAGTATAACGCGCCTCGGACCCGGGCCTTTGTGCCGTCTGACTTTAAGCCGGTCACAGGCGCCAGTGCTCAGCAGTCTTTGTATGACGGGGACTTTTGACAGGAGACCCCGTCCGACCGGAAAGCTCCCCGAAGGCCCTTTCCGAACACATTCTGTGCAGCCTCTAAGCAATTATTTGCTTGCCCCTTTTCCTCAGAGCGATTCCACTCCCAGCGACCGGAGAACCTTGTAGTGTGCCATCTCTGAACATGTATGCTCTTGAGGGAACCGAGCGCGTTTCACAGGCTCCTGACGTCAAACGAGGCGCCATTACCAAATAAATATTAGGCTACAGTATAACCTTCAAGGAAATGTCTTCCTCTAATTCCGTATAAAGAGATCTAACGACACCGGCTTAATTATGGCATAATTAAGTTCGACTAGCCTAGGGTTTAGTTTACACTGACACGCAACCAGAAAACCCTGATGCTAGAGCTTTCTCCGAGTTTGGCGCTGTAAAGGAGTTCATTACACCACCACGTCTCGATGTGGATGGCGCAGAAATCGAACTGAATAACTCCACACCGTCAGCATTGCTTTATAGGGACATGTGTGTTTGGGCTAATGAGTGACCTGAAGGACACGGTCCTCAGGGGTCACCGAGTGTGGTCAGCAGGTGGAGGACCTGACCCGCGCCCGAGCTGATGGTGCTGCTGGGAGGAGGACAGAACGGTGAAGGGTCGCTGTTTGGGAGTAGGCCTACTTGGTGAATCATTCAAGGCCGTGTCAACACGATGGGGTCAACGAGATGTTTGGCTTCAAAAGTGGAGTTTGTTGTAGTTACACTTACAACTCGAGGCTGATTCGCGGTTCGGTGTATATTGTATAGGCCTCGTAATGAAGCTGAACGACAACCAGTGTCCTCTGCTAAACCATGGGCCTGTATGTCATACTGCTTTCGTGGGGCCACTGGTTTCGCGTGTGACGGATGATCCGAAAGCCTTTTCATCCGGCAGGATGGGTGAAAGGCCAGTGGCAACACAAACACTTATTTAAACCTGAAAATAAACTCCTCGGCCTTCTTTTGCTATAAAGGAAACACATACAGACCGGTGCAGCCCTGTCGTGTTTTCCCACTGACACCCACGGTGGCCAATTGAACCTCAAAGCCTTTAGAAAGCCACAAAAACATCGAAAATTAAAGCTGGTCTGCACATAGGCCTCAAAAGAAACGAAAGACGTGGGCATATAGATGTAAGTGGATACGGGGGTAACTGGAGAAGGACAGGGATAATAGCATTATTGCCTTGGTGATAGTTGTTCCTTTGCTGCTCTATAGTGGATACTTGGTCAAAGGCCTGCAATACTCGGTTTAAAAACAACTAACCAACAACAACATCCAAAAACCAAAATCAAAAACAATTAACAAGGATCCAGTATTGCAATCAAATGGGCTGGAATACAGTTAATAAAGAGGGACAAGTTGGGAAAAAAAATGCACGGGCACTGGTATAAGAATAAAAACAGAAGTCCTACAGCTGAAGGACAGGCTGCCTTGAAAGGATCCCCAACCACAAACGTAGGCCTTTAGAAACGAGTTGGAACCGTTTCATATCTCCAGATAGAAAACAACGGTTTGAATAGGAATACAGTCTACCCGTCTTGCCTATCAAGCTTCGGTCTTAAGAAAGCGCTACTTTTAATTTGAAAAATGTGTTCTGGTGGATTGTAGGCCTAATCATTGAATGTTCAGTTACTTTAGGTCTACAGATTCAAAAAATGTTATTTTCATTTATCTTCCATAGGCATCACTTTTAATTGCAACAATAAGCTGCAATAATTTGGCAATATGTAATGCTGGAAAAAAAGTAATGTAAAGTTATCGTTTCCTTGTCATTCACATGGGAAACACAAATGGAAATATATAACGCATTAATCTTTAATGGCAAAAAAAAATAGTTTCCCTGAATCACGTGGCTCATTTACAAATGATATTATTGTAACACAAAACTGTTCGGGCAACATAATACAAAATAAATATGATAAAAATGCCTACCTGGGTCTCCGCAAGAGACTGCATTCTTCGTCAGATTCAGTTCCATTCCAGTTGACTATGAATAAAATGAAACAATCTGCATTAGAAAATATTTAGTATTTGAAGACATGGCGAACACACTGGTTTGCGTCGGGTAAAATGCCTATTCTGAGTTAACTTCTGATCAGTATAGCCCGATCCATCAATAACCTCGATTGATTCCTTGACAGAGCCTTCCAAATGGTTTCCTCATTCTTACGGATTTTATATTTTAACCCCCAGCCTCTGAGCCTCTTTCCCCGTCAGTATACCATGCCAGAAGTATATCTGGCCATGCATAATGCAGTCTATATGCACATAACCCGCGTCCTGCAGGAACCCTCGGGCTTACTTTGTCCATAGTACATTTTGACATAATTCCGCTGGTCTGAACGCGATCACACGAGTCCACGCACTAAAATATTGACCTTTCTCCACCTCTTTCTCATGGCCCTTGAATTTAGTGAGTCCGGCAGACCCCCAGACACCCCGGAGACAAACGACCACCTTTCATTTGTCTGAAAGTAATCACGCATGACTTGGTGTTGTTGCCCCTCTATGTGTGATACACCACCACACACAGCCCATCGTCCGGTGAATATGCCTACAGGTGGTTTTAACTTTATGATGTCTGTGGGTTATGTTGGAAGAGGCAACATATCCAACGCGCTATGGACGCGCTTGTGATGTGGAAACACGCACAGAAAATACAATAACCGGCCCGCGATCCGTACAAACATCTACATCGAGGTATTATATAGGCTTAGCCAAGCTTTGGTTATGAAACACGCATCGAAAAGCATCACAGTGAAGGAGCCTACAGACGGTCGTCCTGACGACGCGTCAGTCAGAATGTACTAAAAATCGCAGAACATGTCCAAAGAAGAGGATCCAGGGCCACGATAACACTCACCGGTCGGTCCCCAGCGTACAGGCCTGATGATGAGTAAAGTCTCAGAGTCTCCCCATGCAGGTGCTGTTGAATAAATCCACGTTTGGCGCCGGCTTCACGCGCTGTGTCCACCGGATAATGGAGGCTGCAGTGTTCGCCTCTGCGCAGCGCCGCTTCGCTTTTCTTCTGCAGGCTCCTGCTCACCTCGCGGTGACGTCACCACTCGGCCCATCCTCGTCTTCAGCTCTCGAGGAAGCGAGGAAGAGCGGCTCAGCCTCCCCGCGGTGCGTGGGACGGCGGACACCGGGACTGTTTGGACCTGACGAGAATTCGTGTAGAAATAGAAAGGGATGGGTAAACAAGTTGCATTACGTGATACACTAAAAATAATAATGATACACACTTCCTATAGCGTGGATATTGGCTCCAAATCATGAAATGGTGAATACATATTTTTCATATGAAACCAATATGGCATAACTATTTTTGAGCAGGTGTTTTTATTTGTATTATTATTTAAAGTTTCAGTTATTCTCTCATTTCATTGCAGCCTGTTTTTGGACTAGGCCTGGTTATAGGTGTTATAGTGTTAGTAAAGCGTAATGATTCGACTGGGAGCATGTTACGGCCTTATATTTCCTTAAACAACAGCCCATAAAAGAAGACGAGGCGTGTGAAGACTATTCACTGTCTTAAATACGGGGACCTAAAAGAATAACGGCTACGCGGCCCGCATGACCTCTGTCAGCAGGCCTACCTCAATATCGTTTTAAAAACACCCCAATACGTTAAGACGGACGGACGGACGGTTACACAGAAAACGGATTTAGTCCACAATTTGTATATGCATTATATATAGCCTATATATATATTTTTTTTTATCTCCATCAACTATACATATTAATAATTGCAGTATCCTGATGCCGATTTATTAGTCCTAAATGAAATATATACATAGCTGCTTCTCACTTGCTTGCATATGTTATGGGCCTTAATAAAGTCATTGCGTTGGTAGGTCCTTTAAATTCAACGTTGCCTTGATCTGGGCATGTGTAGCCTAGGCTACATTTCGATTCGTTTGACTAGGCCTACACGTGTCTACATCGAAAATTATGTTTGATTTAATTTCATCTTAATCTTTTGCCTATTTTATCAGAAGTCGTGGTATGTTTCAATGTTTGCCTATAGCATACAACCGTGCCGTTATCTGTAATGTAGAAAATGTTTGCATACAGGCTCTATAGCCTGTGATCAGATAACTGCTCGTTTATCACCGCAGCTATGAACTTCATTTGTAAAAGAAGAAAACTACAAAGCTGTTAGCCTATTGGCCTATCAATTAATAGTAAACATAGGCCTACATATGCTAGATTATGAGTTTATATTCGATTTTGTTTGCTACAACACATTTAAGAAGTTGCTTAAATTAAGGAAACATAGGCTACGTAATATTATGAATAATTTAATGTGATAAAAGCTCCATCAAACTGACAGGCCGAGAGATCATGGGGCCTCACTGAGGTATTCCACAGTGCCCGCTGTGTATAGGGGATTCAAAGCGACTTTTAAAAGCCTACTTAAGTAGTCAACATTTATAAATAAGACCAACATTTCTAGCGGCTGTCTCGCGTCAAAACCTCACACAGCATCAGGCGCTCATGGCCCGGCATAGGCTGTAGCGCAGTAGGTAGAAGCCCAATCCTAGTGACAAAATGCACTCCAGAATTGTAAGCTTGTTGCAATTTGTATGGATGACACGCGGTCATTATGACCTGGGCCCGAGCAGGACCCGGGAGCAGGACCCGGTAGCGGCGCGTGAGGCGGAGGGCGCATTCACGGCACCACATTCCCGGTCTACGGTTACGATTGGTCTTTAGCTTCGGACGTGGAGGAAAGTGTGAAACTTGTCTCAGCATCGCACTCTTCTTTTGAACCCCGCCAAGAGCATTCGTGAACCACATCGCGGCTCTGTAAATGGATTGGAGGAGGATTAGAACAGAGCTCGTGGGCCGCGCGGGAATTGAGACGGCCCGCAGCGCCGCTCCCGCGCCGCGCGTCTGAGGGCTAGGGATCCATCAAGTCCATCAAGTCCATGAAGTCCATAAAGTCCTTAAAGTTTCTATTCTGTTCGCACGTCGGCTACCCCAAATCAAAATGGAAGCATCAATATTTGCCCCATACACACACAGGCCTGTTGTATAATGGCCTCCCTTAATGTTATATAAGAGCCTCCCTTAATGTAAGGCACCTCAGGTCGACTATTTCTAAGGCCTTCGAAATTATCTCCCCGGCTCTTATGGTTTGTCCTCTCCTGAATAGATTAGTCAATCATTACGATAAATATCCTTTCAGCCTCGATATGTTGTTTATTGTGACATCGTGTGAAATTAACTTGGAAACACAACCTTTCAGAAATGTGATTTTAACTAGTAAGTAAAAATCTATCCCTTTTAAAAGCAGTAGCAAACTAATTACCTCCATTAATTACTGAGGGCGTAAACAAAAAGACACTCCTTAAAAAACAACCTAATAAGGACCTATGTGACAATACTGACCCGGTGAGCAGGCAACTGTGTCCACAGAAATAGTAATAATATAGGCAGTGTTGGTATTTGTAATTGTCACTTACACACACACACACACACACACACACACACACACACACACACACACAGACACACACACACACACACACACACACAC
>JAOPJL010000146.1:7492379-7504222 GCA_027123545.1 Trisopterus esmarkii | reverse complement strand
ACACACACACACACACACACACACACACACACACACACACACACACACACACACACACACACACACACACACCTTTTAAAATATACATGTTCGGCACTGTTTAATACTATTTAAATAGAAAACATGACATTGCTTTTTGATTCATGTAATCATTGCTCTTTAATATGACCTAAAACTAACGGAGATATAAGTGGGTCTTATTGTTCCCGTGCAAAGTTAAATAAGACATATGGTATTGATAATCAATTGAGCTCATCGATTAACCAAGCTCCACCGCCTCGTATTAATGACAAACAAAATACCCATAAACGTTTTTGGTCTTCGTGCTTTTTTTTTTTTTCCTTCCGGGAAAACACAAGACCTATACCAATGATTACTAGCCTGATGCTAAGCAATAACATCCTTGTTGTTTTCTGCAACATCTGTGGTCCAGGTGGCCGAAAGGGTTAACGCAAACAGCGGCGTTTATTTAGCAGCGAGACGCTGACAGTCGCACTGTTCCCGCATGTGAACTCGCAACCAGATGGCATGCAAACCAACCTGCGCAATAGTTGATGTGCGTTTTTTCAGCTTGTTCAAAGTGAAAAGCAGAATTCGCATTCAACGAAAGACATCGGCCTAAAAAGCCCAGCTGATCTCCGAGTAAAACCCAACAACAGCCGCGCCTGACAGCTCCCCGACCGGTAGTGCCGACCAGTGCGGAGCGCTGTTGTGGGCAGCAATGATCGACATACTGGCCTCCATTGGAAAGAAACACAACATGGCAGTATGTGGGAAGAGTTCCGGGCGCAGGCGGTGCGTTCAGCGCTTACGGCGCATCGGTGGACGAAAACACGGGATGTTGAAAAGACCCAGATACATACTTACAGAACAGGCCCAGGCAGAAGGTCTATGGTCGGTGACAACAAGCCCGGGCAGCGTCCTCGACTCCCACAATCCTCAGCGCGCTCCTTGAGGTCTGGAGCGGGAGAGCGCCGCTGTGGCCATGCGTGTGATGGCGCGCTTTACTGGAAGTGGTTCACACCACAGACTGGAAGCACTGGGGAAACCTGACTACTTATCCGCTGCTCTCATGTCTCCGGACAGAACGCGGCGCCAGGGGAACCTTTATTGACATGCAGGGTTATTTATGTTGCCTGATCACATGACGTTTGATTTGTTTATTTCAGGGCATCGATAGTGCTGATTAAATAAGATTAGTCTCAGAAGGAGGCCTTTAGCAATCCTGAGGTATTATAGGTTCGATCAATAATGTTTAATCAGCAATTTAGCAAATCTCACTCAAAGCTTTACGTTCTGAATTTACAACCACAATGCCATTCCCGGATACCAAACCATCAGGATACCACCCATTGCTATTCAAAATTCAAACAAGTCCCCCTCCCAAGATTGGAAAGTGCGTGTCAACACCATGATAATACGTGTGCAATACCAATATGTGCCGCCGGAGGGCAGACATAATATGTACAAATAGAACCTTTCCTGAGCGTTATCTCAGTAATTTCAGTAACCATGGCCTTAAAGATAAATTTGTACAGATCCAGGCCCTAGGGCCTAGATGAATTTACAACCACAATGCCCTAGGGCCTAGATCTGCCCTTCAGAGCAATGGCCAAAAAGATGTCTGCACAAAGTGGAAAATTTAGACAACCGGTGAAGCACTGTGACTTGCATTGCAAATTAACACTATGCAAATAGGGATGATGTAATAATATAATAGTTAGTTAACCCTTGAGAAAAAACGTTTAATTCAAGAGAAATTTTATTCAACCAAAAAACATGAACAAATCTTTCATTGAAAACCAATTGATGGACAAAGCTAGTGTGGCTGTGAAGAAGCTTCGTCCAGCAGCCTGGCTGAGACCCCCTGTAGGACCACGTGATCCAGGACGCTCTGATCAGTGGTTCAGCAAAAGGGAATTAACTCCAAACGTCATACATAGGGAAACGTGAGAAAGTAATTGATAAAAATTTAAATGTTTATATTTCAAGAAAATAAACTCCCACGCACTGCCTGCAGTACCCTGGCCTTCAACTGGGGGTACACAGGTAGAAAAGCCCTGATCCAGATAGTCTGTGAAGGGTCAATTCACCTAGTTCTCCTGTTTTTCTTTTTTTGTGCACAATTACGGAACAGAGTTGTTACGTGGAGCAGGTAACTTCGGATAAGGAAGGACATGATGTTGGACAGTATGTCAGAGGTCAGGTTACGTTTCACATAGGCCTAAATTATGTTACCCTCTCACACATATAGGCCTACCTACATTAATGTTACTCTCTCACATAGGCCTCTCTCACATAGTCCTACATTAATGCAGTGCCTATATCTATCCATAATAATACATATCTGAAGTTAATAGCATCTTAAATAGTTTGTTTCGTCCACTTGTGTTAAGTTATTCCAATGTACCCAAACAGGCAACGCTTATATTCAACACATTTCAATCCTATTACATTTTTCTTTTTTATATTTACTTGAACATAACCATCATAGGCAACGTAGGTTTGCAGTGTGGAGTTCAACCTTTGCACTTTCCCCTGCTGCAATGCTGCTTTTTCAACTTTAACCTGAATGTTGAAGGTTTAGATCGGTCCGTGCTGAAGCAATTTCCCCCGCAGTGCGACCAAACTGAAGACCGCCATCAGGTGGCGCTGCCGTGTCTTTGTCTTGAGGGGTCAGCTGACCATCGCTGAACCAATCACATGGACGTATAGGACCGTATATAGAGGCTCGGGTCAAGGTAGCGGAGACCGAAGAACGACCCGGTGTCTGCTGTTCACTTCAAAGATAACTTTCGACAAGGATACTAACAGTGAGTGCCTTCATTTCCCTTTGATACTGCGAAGAAAATGATTCATTTGTACGACCATAGACACCTATTAGGTTGTTTACATCCAATTGCATATCCAAGCGCAGCCTGGGTGTTGGGTTCACTTGGTTTCACTTGGCGCTGAATCACCTGACGCAGCGCCAGGTAGGCGACCTGCAACACAACTTTAGATGAAAGAAGTCAAGAATATTAAACAGCGCACCTATATATCGATGAGCATATCGTTTTGTTGCGCAATTGTTTTCAACGCGCACCTTATACCTTACTTTTCACATAAACATATCTTATAACAACTTCATAATGCATAATCAAACCAAACGATGGACGAAATAAACTACACAATGTATTTCCTCTGGTGGTCCTATTCTTATTGAAAGCTTTCCAAGTGTCCGTGACTCTTTACCAGAGGATCTAATGTGAAGACTTAATGCTCTTTGTTGTCTCAACAGACAGGCAGGTGCCATGAACGGCCGTGTTAAACAGGTAAGATGACAACGGTACCAACCAACCATACTATTATAACGCTATCATTATTGTTAATTCAAAATGACAAAGGGGAATCGGTTGAATATGGTTCAACACAGCAAGTCATGTGATTAAACCCACTGTATTCATGTTATACTGCTATTTAAAATAGGCTGTATTAAGCTACAGGTTGTGGGCTGAAGGATACTTTGCAATAAGCAGAAGCATTATTATTATTGTTTGTCTAATATTTTTTCTAGTTTTTCTAGAGTTCTAAGTTCCGGTTCTTCTTAAAAAATGTTACTTGTATGCTAACCACAATTTCTCACACATAGACAGACATACACACAGACACAGAGCCCGAAAGACAGATAGACACACAGACACACAGAAGGAAAGAGACTAACTTCATCTTAATAGTTTAACAATAGGCAATGACAGAAAATAGAAAAATCAGGAACATTGAATGTCAAAATGTTTTCTGTCATGTCCGTAATAATAAATACTTGATGGGGAAGGGAAACCAGAAACTATTTTTGTTTTTGTATGTACTTGATTTCTAATTTGATTGTCAACATAGTGATCTATGCCGTTGAGAGACTCTCGGACACCTCGCACATGTGTTATACAACGTTGGTCATTATAACGCTCATACATGTGGTGAGTCGTATCCCTGGGGATAACCCTCTTCCTCCTTCGTAGAACTCCTTGCCCAAAATGCGGTCCGTTTTTCTCATAGTGGCGGCGTGTCTGAAAAGCTTGACCCTTTCTCGGTTGCGGCCGTCTTCACCCGGAGCTCCGCATCTCCACTCACAGCTCGCCAGCCGTGTCCCCTGGACGCGCGCCGTGAAGTGTACACTAAAAGACCCTTTAACCTCACCAAAGAGAAACCCCTCCGTTCGGAGCAGAGCGGAATGCTCACAAACTGCTTTAGACCGGCCCAACAGGATTTCACTCCTGTTTCCCTTCAACAGTGATAAAATTGAATATTTTGACAATATTTAAAACCTAAAACTGTTTGATTGATTCCTTTTTATGCAAGGAAACAATTTTGGGTTAACAGCTACCACATGGTTGTTCTCTCACAAAACATATCTTCTTTACGTGTCATGTCCCAAGGTGGGTTTCTTACCTCCGTGCTTGACTCATACAGAATACCATAGAAGCAGCATAACCTGACCCGCAGCATTGCCCCAGTAGGTTAGAATGTCGCCTTGCCTTTTCTCTGATTCCCCCAGAGGGCCGTGGTGACGTGACGAAACGAGCAGGGAAGGCCCGCAGAGCCGTCAAAGCCCAGACTTTGAATCTACTAATTCCTCAAGCATAATGTACACACCTCCTGGCACACATCTCCGTGTGTCTGCTAAAATAAAGGGCCGGATTCTGAAAGCAATAGAGATGATTGTGTAATGTGGTTCTCTTTGTTAATGAAGCCGGTAGTGGTTCAGGTGCGTCACCTTCCTATGAATACTGTTTGGGCTGTTTTGCTTGTGGTCAAGGGTGTGTTCTGAAATATCACGTTGGCTTGTGGCTCCAGTACGATGTGATGGTAAATGGTCAATGGACTGCATTTATAGAGCGATTTTCTAACCAGTGGCCACTCAAAGCACTTAATGTGTTTTCTTGCTTCCATTTAAAAGACGTGTAAATGTTTTTTTGCAAATCGTAGCATTACCAGAGATCTTATTGAAGAGGGTCCATCACTTTCCCTGGCATATTTATTGTTGTTGTGGTTGCTCTGCCTTGTGTGTGTGTGTGTGTGTGTGTGTGTGTGGGAGCCTCTCACACGGGGTGCTTGTGTCTCTGGTCTCCAGGAGGGCCAAGGAGGTCTGTGGGACTCCATCACCAAAGCCGCGTTCATCATGGGATCCGGGATCTTGCTGTTGGCCGCGTTCGGAAACTCGCTGACTTGGTATGCTTTGGCCCTACATCCATAATACTGCTTCTGATGTTCTCCATGTGAAGAGTAGCCCCCCCCCCCCAGTGCATCAGTTACATTTGTTAATTTACCATCCAACCATGCTAACAACTTTAATTTTAACCAACTTTTCTACTGCAGCTAGTTACTCCATCAACAATATCAGAACTAGATTGTTCCTCAAGAATGAAACCCAACCGTCCACGAGTCAACCCTCTTGCCCTCCTCCCCTCCTGGGAAAACCTCAGACAGTCTGAAGAGGTTCTAGAGAATACCACCCTGGGCAGGGTCAAGATGTGACGCCCAGTGGGCAGCCCAGCTAAAGGTCTCCTCCTGTCCCAGGCACCTGCAGCGGTTCTGGGGCGCGTCGGGGGACTTCTGGCAGGACATGTGGACCAGGCTGTACCTGCAGTTCGAAGGCCAGCCTGCCACCCTGTTCTACCTGGGTGAGTCCCGCCTCCCTCCTCTCGCTTTGAGCCGCAAGGGGAAAAAAGGGCTTTCCTGGTGGGTTTGGTACGTGGTAGAGAGGAGCGGGACATGCCCCGCCTCTTGGTTTGATGTTAGCTCAGGTCAAGTGCAGGAAGTGGCAACCATGGGGACCGTGATGGTGGGAGACGATCCAGACAAACAAGATCATCTTTGGGTTGTTGTCGCAAGCGTGCACAGCGGACTACGACATGGCATGGAGCAGTTCATCTGACTGATGATACAGAGGGACTGATGGGATTCTCTTCCTCTCTGCCTCACTTACTCATTCGCTCTGTCACACTCTTTTCACTCTCTCTCTCCACCCTGTTCTCTGCTCACTCTCTCTCTGCACTCTCTTCACTCTCTCTCTCTGCACCCTGTTCTATACTCTTGCTCTCTGTCTCCACCCTCTCTCAAACTCACTCCCTCTCTAGCTAGATTTATCAATCTGTCTAAGCTGAGGCTGTTAACTTGTGATTTCAAAGGAGATTATGAGCATGAGTTCATCCATTATGAGTAAAGCATTGTTTCATGCATCTTAAAGTCACAAGACACATGTTAATGGAAAGGATTTTAAATGACTCACTCCAATTCGCTAAACTCTAACTACACTGTACGGTAAAGATTAGAACTATTATTTGAGTCTTGAGCTACAAGTAGCCAATTATTTGAAACTAAAGCTACAATAACATCTACTGATTAATATGAATTAATCCATATAGCTATGTATAGTTTTCTTCTTATTCTTCAAAAGTCAATTTGACTGAATTACATGATGGGAACATAATGCATTATAGTACTATAAACAAGCTCACCTGTGTTTCACCTCTAAAGATAACACTCCTGTCATGAAATTGAGAGTTATCACAACATTATTGATATTATCACAAGATATCACGTTGGGAATCACGCTGCTATCTGCCTGAGGTTTTGGGGATTGGGTGATGGGAAAGCTTACATGCTTACCTTCTTTGTTTATACTTTAAAGAGACAATTCATTGTGCAATTGTAATGGCTAACAAGATTTGGTCACGTTTTTTTTTAAGATCCAGCAAATGTTACAATATCCCCTCATTCCTCACATTAAATAGGGGGTGTGTTGGCTGTTTGTCGATCATTGCCTCACCCTTACAGGGACTATGTTGGCCCCCCTGGTGGCTTTCTGGGGCACCAACGGGCTGCTCCTATTGGTGGACGTGACGGGCTGGCCCTCCTTCATCACCCGCTACCGTGTGCAGGCTGACAAGAACAGCCCTGTAAGTGCAAACCCTGTTTCATTCCTGCCTACTTCATCGTCCTTGTCATGACCAGGACACGTCTAAGATGATTCAATGAGCCAGTCAATAGGTGTTTGTGTGCGACATTGTGTGTCATGCTGCTGGTACAACTATGTCCACCTGTCCGTCCGACCTGTCCAAAGGTCTGTGTGTGTTTGGTGAAGATAACCTTAATGACAGCTGCTGCTGATAGCAGGGAGTTGATCAGTGACAGGCTGAACGTGCTTACCAGCTCAAAGATCAAGCCAATCAAATCACTTTGTCTAACAACACACTTGTTTGCGTTCAGATTTTTATATTAGTGAATCACAGATTTTTTAATAATTTGAATTGCGTAATAAGCCAAGTTATAATACGATATTAGATTTAGAAACAAGGTATTCAACTAATGTCGTTGAAATACAAACAGTACTGTCATGTACAAAATATTTTCAAAAAGCCTTATAGCTACAGTGTTTTACATGAGTGTTTTACATGTTTAATATGGTGTCACCAAGTCAGAGAGGGTTTCTAAAGAGCAGGTCTTATCACTTATTTACAGCCACTAGTCATAGGATCCATACAGATAGGGTTAGGGACAGACAGATATCTGTAATTCGTCCTATTACGTAACATATCTAATCTTTGATTCATATTTGTTTACGTACTACACACACGTACACACGCGCACACATTACATTGTGCAGGGAAAGATTTAATCGGTTCTGAGATTAAAGGTTGAATTAAACCACCATTCAGTCCAATCAATGTAATGAAACAAAAGTTGTTGACGGTCCCTGCCTACATTTAATCGCTAGTCCTGCACTTGTTCTGTTATCGGCACGCTACGCTGGGTTTTAAACGGCACCACAAGACGCGATGTCGATCTGTGATAAAGATTGCAGTGATAAACTGCCCTCCCCTTGGCAGGTGGACCAGGGCAAGCTGTGGCACGCCATCCGGCAGGTGGTCTTCAACCAGGTGATGGTGTCGGGCCCCATGGTGGTCGGGATCTACTACCTTTCGAGCTACAGGGGGGACCCCCTCAACGCCGAGCTGCCCACCTTCCACCGCGGCCTGATGGAGCTGGCTGTGTGCAGCCTGGTGGAGGAGCTCATGTTCTACTACTCCCACAGGTAGAGGGGCCGCTGGTGGAGCTGATGGAGGCCATGGAGATATAAAGATGGCATCTACTTTACTTTGCTTTACTTTTTACTACCCCAGGAGGTTCTCTAGGTTAGATTTGAGGTATTCTGGCAAAAGCGGAGCAGAATGAAAACCCTTATGGATTGATACGTGGACGGGCGTATTTAGTCTTCAAAATCGTTCTAGTTCAGATATGTCTTGATGGAGGTAATGGCCGCCGTGGAGAAGTAACATAGTGAAGGTATAACTGCATTTATCTTAACAATAGTACTTTGTGTTGTACAAAGTACTCTTGTGCATGCGTTTTGCGTTGTTTCTTAATAGGATACATTTGCAGTTTAATATTGCCGTTCATTAAAACAGAAAACCTGAGGATTCAGAGATTACCTGCTCAACACTGGGAACTAGAGCAGCTGTGGTTTTACGCACATGATGGAAACCTGTCAGCACGTGAGATCATGATGGTGGTGCGGTAACTTCTAAAGGGCTGATTATGGTCCCACGTTCACGCAACGCAATGACCGCTTCGACGCAGTCGGGTTTTAGTGAGCGGACCAATCACAGCCCTTGTTGCTTGCGTCGCCTCGAAGGAAGGTTACAATTTTTTGGGAGGTGCACCTCAGGCCCTTGCGGTGGACGCAAGGAGGGTCCACCAGGACGTAAGGGGTCCGTAAACCCCCATGTGTTACGTGTACGTGGGACTAAAATCAGCCCCTAAAGGCCTACACCCAGAGTTGTGGTCTGCAGTTGTAACAGAACAGGATGCTTCTCCTCCCCTCCCAGGCTCTTCCACCACCCCACCCTCTACAAGCACATCCATAAGCAGCACCACGAATGGACCGCCCCCATCGGAGTGGTGTCCATCTACGCCCACCCTCTGGAGCACGTGGTGAGCCCCCCCCCCCCCTCCGCCACCCTCCCTCCTCCGCTAGAAACGCTCCGAGTATCGGAGACCACATTCCAGCCCTGATTGAGTCATTAGATAAGTAACACTATGTTATGCAACAAAGCATCGCACTATTTCTAAACTTTTCACCTCTTCAATCTTTTAAATTAATGTTTCAATCCATTTAGTGGATAAATTTACGACGCAAAGATGCCAAATATATGTAGCAATCTTTGTGGAAGAATGTCATTCGGAATAGTATCATAAATGAGTTCACATTCCAATTGAAACCCAGTCCATATCCATGTCTCTTCCCCCGCCCATCCCCAGCTCTCCAACATGTTGCCAGCCGTGACCGGCCCGGTGCTCCTGGGTTCCCACCTGAGCACCACCAGCCTGTGGTACTGCCTGGCTTTCATCAGCACCTCCATCTCTCACTGTGGCTACCACCTGCCCTTCCTGCCCTCCCCAGAGTTCCACGACTTCCACCACCTCAAGTGAGTCTCCCACCGCACAGGAGGGTCACGGTTTGGATGGGAAGACGGCCAGTGGGTCAGCGAACGGTTGGGCTATCAAAAATCGGACTATAGCTCATCTAGTCTGAGGCCGGCTGGCTCTAATCTGGGTTGAGGAGACGTTTCACTTCCGTGTGAAACTCGCCAACAGAGAGGCTTCCTACGGGTTTCGACCAGGGTTCTGGAGGCGGGGATCTGTTAGTTTAATTCTTTCTTCTTCCAAAGGTCCTTTTCATTCCCAATGTGAGTCATTTATCAACAGCTGCATTGAAGTAGAATGGAAGAGGGCATCATTCCCTGGTGTTCCTCTCCAGGGTATAAAGGTAGAAGCAACTGGGCCTCATTCCCTCATTCCCAGGGTATTAAGGTAGAATCAGCTGGGCCGCAATCCCTGGTGCTCCTCCTCAGGGTATTAAGGTAGAATCAACTGGGCCTCATTCCCTGGTGCTCCTCCTCAGGGTATTAAGGTAGAATCAACTGGGCCTCATTCCCTGGTGCTCCTCCTCAGGTTCAACCAGAACTATGGGGTTCTGGGCGTGCTGGACCGACTCCACGGCACCGACAGCAAGTTCCGGCAGACCAAGCAGTACGAGCGCCACAGCCTGCTCACCAGCTTCACCCCGCTGACAGAGAGCATCCCAGACCAACCCAAGAAGCTCCAGTGATCCAGTGACCCGTGACCTTTGACCTCTTACCTCAGGGAAGCAAGGTTGTCCCAATATCGAGGGGTTGTAAACAGGCTGCTGGATGTTGAAAACAGCTGAAAAAAAGAAATAATCCTGTTAAATTAGTTTAGTTTTGATCAGGAACAAATAAGTCAGGAGAAGCCATGGAATGTTTTTTTTTTTAAGGAACTTGGAAAAGAAGTAAGGGAAAAAGTTCCCAACCAGGCAGACCCCTGGTCGTGGCATGGCCTAGTGGTGGATACCTATATATATATATATATATACCTCTTAGAAGGATCCCACGATGTAAGGTTTTGGGAAGCCGATGGCTGGCCAGTAGGTAATTCCTTTAAATAAGATGGGACATTTCAGTTCCAACTATTCTGAAATAGAAAACAAGATGATTGAGGAAGGCTGGAGTATATTGTCACTATATCTATAAATAGGAGGGACATGCCTAATTCTTCAACCTCTGGGAGGATTTCTTGTAGATTTTAACAATTACATGAGGAACGCTTAATGTTCTCTCCTTGTTTTTCCGTTCACTTTGTAGTTCATGGGCAATAGAATCACTCATTTAATTCATATTCTAAACTGCCTTTCTTAATCCTTTTACTTTCCTTTATTAAGTGATGTCATTTTTATTATAATATAATTTCAGATGTTTGGTAATAGCACTTTCTCAGGGCCTGTCCACGCTGCTCTTCCATCGTGCTGGACTCGACCCAGGTCTTAAGACTGACACCTGCTGAGCTAGAAGTGAAAAGGGGCTGGGTTCTTTACCCTTAACAACTTCTTAGTCAATTGATGGGCAATAGATTTGCACTTAATCTAGGAGGAACTTAATGTTTTGAAGGGTGATATTATGCACGAAAATGAACCCTTTAATCCGGTTTCTTAAACTTTTTGGGTCTAAATTGAAGAATGGTTTAACCGATCAGGGAATGTATCCCTCTGTGACTTGACCAATCCAATTAAAGACAGTATTGATGGAGCAGCCCAGGATGAATGGGCCACCAATGGTTTTTACACTTCATTGTAATAAAAGTAAATTAAGAGAAATAAACACTTTTGTTGTGAAAAGGCGTCAAGAGTTGTTGAGTAGCCATCAATGCAAGCCATTGCATGTTCTTCAACTAAATGCCAATCTCAAGTCGGTGTCGTTAGTCACCAACATGAGATTGGCATTTAGGAATATCGGGGTGAAAACGCACTAAATAACCACACGGTGACAGCAGAAGGTAGGGTTTTTTTGTCCATTTTGTGTTTTTTTTTTCTTTATTAAGGAAAAGCATAATTACTACAAATTACAAATAACACTAATAGCGAATCACATCAGCCTACAAAGCAGATATTATGAATATTAAATGTTATAATACAAGATCTCATTCAAGTATTTTACATTTTTCCATTGTTTTTTTTGTTCCTTTTTTCCTCATTTTTGTCTTTTTTTGTTCCTCATGACAAGCCTAAGATATTGTAATGGTAATGGTCTATTAACAGGTTTTAATGGTTCATATACAGCTATTTCTTATTTTATATGGCTTTATGGAATTTTGTCCTGTTCTTTTTTCCCAGTCTCCAGTCGTCATAGCCAGCCTTACGCCTCCCGAGGTCCACAGACTCCCGTCAGATGGATCCTCTTCCCCCCCCCCCCCCCCAACCACCAACCCCCGGAAATCACATGGAAAAA
>JAOPJL010000146.1:7388912-7400705 GCA_027123545.1 Trisopterus esmarkii | reverse complement strand
TGTGTGTGTGTGTGTGTGTGTGTGTGTGTGTGTGTGTGTGTGTGTGTGTGTGTGTGTGTGTGTGTGTGTGCGTGTGTTGGGGAGATACAGAGATGGGAGAGAGAGTGGCAGTGATGGGGAGAGAGAGCCACAGTGAGGGAGAGAGAGAGGCAGTGAGGGAGAGAGAGAGTGGCAATGAGGTAGCGAGAGAGTGGCAGTGAGGGAGAGAGAGAGCGGCAGTGAGGGAGAGAGAGCGGCAGTGAGGGAGAGAGAGAGCGGCAATGAGGGAGGTACAGCGGCAGTGAGGGAGAGAGAGAGCGGCAGTGAGGGAGAGAGAGAGCGGCAGTGAGGGAGAGAGAGCGGCAGTGAGGGAGAGAGAGATATGAGGAGAGAGAGAGCAACAGTGAGGGAGAGGGAGAGGAGCAGTGAGGGAGAGAAAGAGATGGGGAGAGCGAGAGCGACAGTGAGGGAGAGGGAGAAATGCCAAAGGGATGTGTGTCAGGCTGACGTTAATGAGAAAGGAGCGTAACAAGGACAGAAGGTACGAAACATCAGTGAAACAAAGCGTCTAGTGCTGCTATTAATATGCAGTCCACGTCAAAGCAAGGCTCTGTTCTTCTAACTTATGGATGTGCTGTATATCATTGACAATCAGGTTAAATCGAGAGTCCTATGGGGTTAGAGGTTAGAAGGTTAATCTGTTGGTTTGTTCGGAAAAAGGGATACCATGGCTATACGCACGCCAACAATGAGGCCATTAGCTAAGCTACACAGTGACCATGAGCAGAGCTATGGTCATAGAGATAGCTCCGTGACCATAAGCTAAGCTGGCACCGCGCCCGGGCTAGCACAGTGACCATGAGCAGAGCTAGCGGCGCAAGCGCATGTGTCAGCGTGTGCAGGAGTGCTGAAATAATCTGGAAGGCAAGGGGGATGCAGAGAGAGAGAACGAGAGAGAGAGAGAGGCAGGGATAGGGATGAAGGAAGGGAGAGAGAGAGAGAGAGAGAGAGATAGAGACAGGGATGGAGTGATGGAGGGGGAGGGAGAGATAGAGTGAGGGTGAGACAGAGCATGTGACCATCTCACGATGATGTGTGGTCTGTGGTCTAAGGACATCAATGTGATAGGCTCAGTGAACGTAAGCATGACATTTTTTACTTTGCTTATTGACACCCAGTCAGTGCTCTCTGGTGCAAAGTCCAGTGGCCGATCTCTTTTCATTCCTTTCCCCAGATCGCCCTGTTTGGGACCTCATTACGTCATCTCTCCTAAAGTTCAGCCTGATGAATGTGGGGAAAAATGGTACACGTGTTGACCCTTAACCCCTACCTGGCAGCCGCGTTCATGATTGAGTCTAGTATTTTAGAATGATTGTAAGACAGTGCTCAATCAATTCTAATTCTTGACCCACCGAGGACATAACGCAAATGATTGTCATTGCGAGGACTATATCGACTAAATCTTGATTACTTATTACAATTACACGTTAACCATCATTTGAGAGTCAATGCTCCTTGGATGGAGTCTCTCTCATAGGAATGAACCAGTGGTCGTGGGCCTTCATTGGATATTTCCGAAACACTATGAAGAGCTGTCCATTCATCCATTCATTGCCCAAGGATTTCTGAGGTCACAGTATCGCAATCCCCAGAAATCAACAGATATTTTGTATAAGTTTGAGTTTATGAGCTGTGGCTACGTGATGTTAGCTCTTCTCACGCCTCAGCACTTACCAACTCATGTCAAAGAGTTTTGTGGTTCTTTCCTGTCTTCTACCTTGAGGGAATCTGTCCTCCTTCTCCCCATCGCCCCTGCCTACCCAGCCCTCCCGTAACAGCCCTCCCATTTGACCGTTCTCTTCTATGTCCTAGTGGGTGGCTTCCCACACACCTCCGCTCTTCACTAATGGAAGGAAGGCCAAAAGTCTGGACACCCACTCACGTCTGAGAATGAAGTTATGGCTCTTAAATCACGACACGCCACGACATACCCACTCTCGTGATGACAGGCTTCAAGGTGCATGATTCATTCTGGTTGTATCTCTCTCGCTTTCACACCCACACACACACACGCACACCCACGTGTGCACACGCATGTACAAACACACATACAGTACATATACACACACACACACACACACGCACACACATGTTCCCCTGTCTATCTCACGATCAAATTAATTCATCTGTTGTGTTTGTAAGTGACCAGAGAAGAGCAGAAAAACAAGCTTTTGATTGTAATGGATTTGACTGAAGAGAGAGAAAGAACTCAACACTTTTCATAAGGCCTACAACATGTTACTGTTATAGGGGGCTTATTTTGTGATGACCAGCAATTTAATTCATCTTCCGCAATCCTATATACAATAAATACATTAACATCTAGACGTGATACATCAGGCAGTGTTGTTCACTGAAGACAGGGCCTCATTCAAATATAGGTGTTTAGGAACACAGGAAAATGCTAGTACTTTTATCATATAATTGATGACACACTAGTATAAAACTGCCAGTGCTATTGCAAGGTGTTCACGATGTGTTAACAATGTGTCAACATCGTAACAACCCACACTCACGCCGTGTTCACACTGTACACGTCCCTAGACGGATGACAGAGGGCATGTCTGATGTATAGGGGAGTAATCTTTGTACACACAGCCTGCAGCCAATCAAATCGCTTCCTGCTAACAAAGTCGTCTTTTTCCTGCTACTTCTTGCTTGTTATTGCAAAATGGAGCAGTCGCAAGGATATGTGTGTGTATATGTGTGTGTGTGTGTGTGTGTGGGGGGGGGGGGGTGGTTGTGTGTGTTGCTTTGCGTAGCGTAGCAAAGCAACACACCGCTGCCGTATATTTGCATAACGCAATCTGATTGGCTGAGGGATCCGTCGCTGCCTGAAAAGTTTACATTTTCTAAACTTTTTGACGCAGGCAACGTAGCCGACGGAACGGATGGTCCCACAATGCATTTCGAGAGCGCCCCATGCAAAGTCAACGAGATCTGTCAACGGACGTGTTGCAGTGTGAACGCGGCGTCACCCACATACTCAATTGAAAACTTGAAAATGTAATAAATCCAAGAAGGAAAGTCAGTTGTGAGTGGTGACTAAAAGTCGCAGAAAGCACTCGGCTCAATATGACACGTGTAATGACTCTACTCCTAGCAGCACACAGTGAAGATTGATGGCTACACACGTCTACACATCATACGCATACACACACACACACACTCACACACACACTCACCCACTGGTATATTCAGTTAAACATTGAGTTAAAGTCCATCTTCTTTGTGAGTAATTAAAGCCCATTCTGTCCCAGGAGCCATATAACGTCAAGGCAACAGCGTTCCTAACAAGGTCAGAGCTGTTAGATACAAGCTACATGCTAAATCGCTATGCTACCCAAACTATTCCCTGTATGTATTCAGTGAGTGGAGATGGGAAATGGGATATGTGTGTGTTGTGTGTATTCTGTATTTGTTGGTTGACAATCAGGGTAACGTCGTACAACCACTCAAGGACTTCTGACCTTTAGCTCAATAGCCTCAGAACACAATGAAAAGAAATCCCCCGAATGATTCCTCCAAGCTGAAAGCTGTTTTCTGTCATCACCTGCACGCAGACTACGTGTGTTTCTGCTGCGATTCTGTTTAAATGCACTAAAGCCCAAAGACTAGTCATAGACATATCAGCTATTTTCCTGAAGCACAAATGATAATTGTGTTTTTTAAATAATTATTTCGCCTAATTTTTGGGAACTATCTTCTCCATGTGTGTAGTGTTGTTTTCGTCAACAAAAATGATGACTAAATATAGTCAAACGTAGCTTTATCACGTGAGGAAAGCGAGACGAGACACAACGAAAATGCTGGTCATGTGATGATAACGATAATTAAATATATAATGCAATAATGTAGAAGAATAAAAAGAGACAAAACGTGGTTTACAAAATAAAAACGATGCTAAAACGTGTCTTAATATTCGTCGACCAAAACGAGGCGAGACGAAATGTTCTAACGTTGTTTCGTCTCGTTTAGTCGCTGTTATTAACGACGTCCCGTCGTGGAGAAATAAAGAAAAAATCAAAACAACAACACTACACGTGTGTTTGTATTAGGGATGCACTGATCGTGATATTCATGTTTAAACTCACGATTTGTCCGACAGCCGATGTCGATGTTTGGGGATCAGCAGCCGATGATTCCCGGTGAGCTGACTTTTCTTGTCGGGGCTTCAAACAGGGAGAGAAGTGTGATCAAGTTAGGTCTGCAACTGGTGGAACATGGAGGGCCATTTGTAAAATTGCTTAATAAAAGCTTGCTTTGATAAAGCAAGATGTCAATTAGCGGGAACTGCTGTTATGGGAGAAATGTGCTCACTTAGAGATAATATGTAATTATCATCTTGCCTATGCTTAAATTGAGTCTAATAAGTGTGGGGAAAACAGTGAGTAAACACGGTACCACTCTCCCCCAGAACAGCTAAACTTTGAGTAAACATGGTACTATGCTCCCAGCACAGCTGCAGTATGCTACTATTATAGCTGTCAAGAACTGAGGTTTACGAGTGCCGTCGGCCTCTGGAGAAACTCCAAGCTTGACATGTTTAATGTGTGTCGCTGGCTTGTTCCATATATGGTGAGACACAGGCTGTGAGTCAGCAGGATGTCTAGGGGGAACTGGTAAGCAGTTTAAGTGCGAGAAAGGTTGCATGGGATGAGGTGATGACATATTGAAGATGTATGGGCAGAATTTAGCAGAACGACAGGGGTCTAGGGAGTGGTTCTTTGGTACTTTTGCAAGCGTACTCAGCTTTGTTCTTAACTGTTCGCGAGTGATAAATGCGGTTTATCCACCACGCTCCGTTTGCACCATTTAACACATTATTGGCGAAGACAAGCGTAGTCGCATCATGTAATTGTTTTTTTTCCGCGTCTCAAGGGAATAGAGGCACATAAATAGGAATCACAGAGGCTCAGTTTCACAAGTTACTACCAATTACCACCACTAAATACAACAACATAACAGTATGAAACTGGGCCCTGTGTGTGGATGATGGCCGGTGTAAGCAGCCTTACCTGGCCAGAGTCAAACAGATCTCACTCGGGGGCTGGGAGAGGCTGCTGAAACTAGCCATCCACTCCCACTCCCACATATATGCTTCCCTGTAATCAGTTTCATTACACTCACACCACTGGCTCCAGAAGCCGTTGCCCTGAATGTGTCTCCTTGAGTCAACACTGTTCTATAGACATGCGCTGAGTGGGCATCTTTTTCCTGTGTACTCTGATGGCAACGCTAACCAGCCATGGAGGTGGGCTATGCTGCTGACCCACTGGAAATGAGCTGAAAATGAGCACAATGTAAACACTACAAAAATAAGTTTGCAAAAAATAATTGTATTTTGTTTTTTATATTAATAATAATCTTGCTGCTGGCGGTTTTTCTGACTTTAGCAGCCAGGGTTATGTAAATAGAAAATTGGTTTATTATTATTATCATTACTTCTTCGAAGCAATCCATCGACACACTCTTACAGCCAACCGACAAGGAAACACATTTTTGAATGACATTGCAGCTCACTCAATCTATCTCTCACTCCATCTCTCCCTCTCTCTCCCTTTTATTCCACACTGAATAACTTGGCACGCTTAACCACAGCCTGCAGGCAGGTGGTGGGCTGTGGTCCCAAGTGGTGCCCAGGCTAAATCCACTAATCTGCCCTAGTTGTTGTGATGATCTGGCCTTCAGGGTTCAAGACCTGGACAGAGACTTGGGGGGGTAAGGGGGGGTGGGGTGGGGCTGGGGTTGGTGTTGGTTTTGGTGTCTCTCGAGCAGATGGGATATCCGGCTAGAGGTCAGGGACATGCCGAGATGCATCTGTGGGCTGGGGAGGATTGAGATGTATGGATTATTTGAGGCGGATGGATTTGTTGTCGAGGGGATCGTATGGACGGATGTGCAGAAGTGTTCGAAACACAAATAGATAGAAGATGAGTTGTGTGGCTGAGCAGATGGTCAGGCTGATTGGTGAAGGATTGCAGTGAGATATGTAAGAAGGAATGGCAAGAGAGTGCAGAAGGGTGCAATTTAGAGAGCAGAAAAAGTTATTCTTGTAAATACACCCTCTTAAGGGTGACGCAGTAACGCAGTATCTAGGAAAACTAAAACGAGCTTCAATGCACGGAGGGCTCATTCACACCGAATCAGGCGTTGCTCTGAATTCCCGTGTCACCTCATTGCCCGCTTGTGTGACATGTTGTGAACTTGAGCCACTCCCCCATGGGAGGGTTGTCCAGTTCTATAAAGGACAACACAGCGGCAATCAGTCTCCCTCCCATCCTCACAGCTGCTCGGTAAGCAGCAGAACTCTACGATGCTAAGGTCACGTGGCGAAAGCTTCACACCCTAAGGTTACACGTCTTTTTTTCTCGACCCCATCCGTCCCCCCACCAACGCATCAAACGCACGACCCCCCCCGTTCAAAAGACCGGCTGACCTGGTGTTTTGCGCCTCAACGCCAAAATAAAAGCGCACATGCACACACATGCATTACCACGAATGCATGCATACGAGCATGTGTTAAATGTTCCAAACCAAACCAACAATGGACATGCAATATTCCTCTTTTTTTTTGGTTTTACATGGTATGATTTACAATGTGACGGCCCAAGGAACTTCATTCTAGATCATCTACTAATTAACATAACTTTCTCCCAACACCCAAAAAAGATTTACACCTCCTTTACAACCTCCCATAAACCATTCTTACTGACTAGTCCCTCCTGGGCAGCAGAGGCCTGAGTGTCACGGGGGGCCATTAAAGCCTTACGATAATGCCATCCTCCATGGGTGTAAACGTGCTTCAGGTCCTAGTGAGGGAAGCAGCAGAGACGCAGGCCACCTTTTCTCCCCAGAGCCAGTTAATCGTGAACCATGGTGTGAAGGAAATAAAACATTTGCATAATGCTTGCTTTCTAGGCCCTCCCGGTGAGGTTAATTAAATTGTTTTAGAATACATTGCATTTTTCATGCAATTATAAACGAATCTGCGTCTGCCTCCGTGCACTTCGGAACATAACCTACTTGGAGAAACCCCCGCTGCCCACGTCAGAGACAATAAATGCCCGGCTTCTGATTAATGTTAGAGAGCTGCGTTGCCACAAGGATTTACACTCAACACGCCTTTGAGGTTGGCTGCAGTGACACGTACAGCTTAGCTTAGCATATTAGGCAGCAATCTCGCTCTCATCGCCTGGTAGCATTAGCTCTCAACAAACTATCAGGAGACTATCAGAGCTTAACTTAAGTTCCCTCATCTCTGACATTCATTTGAATTATGCATAATATTATGCACAATTATTTCCACTATTGATTAATCTTATGTAGTCCTTAAGTGTCTGTGTTCAGTGTTAGAAATGAGAATTATGCAAAGTCAAAGCTGTAAACCGTGCTATGGATATACAATAAGTTTATACAGAGCTGGGAGCCATATCTCATATGGCAAAAAAACGAAGACCGTAAATTGAATACTAACAAGTAGAAAGATGTACTTGATTTATTTTGAACCATGCAATCGAATTCACATTTCCAAGAATGAAGGCAGGAGTCCAATACAGATTACTGGATAACACAAAGTTATTGTAAATATAAAGGTTATGGCTTCTTATTTGATACATTTCATATCAGGGATGGCTTTGCTAACAACCTTAATCTATTTGATTGCAGCTGATGGTTAAAATAAGTTATATAGGAGCTGAACCTTTTAGAATTCTTTATTGTTGGTTACTTGATTGTGATTAATGACAATAGTTTGAGTTTAGTCTGGTCTTAAATGTTTCCAGGTGGTATTACCGATGAAGATTGCTGCTGCTTAACTCCTTGACTATGAGTTACGAGTTTATTCGAGTTTGTAGTCACTTGCAAATTGAGCTAGCTCCATTGAGTTGTTGAGTTGAGAATATAATATTTTTTAAGATTTATGTTTCTGTGTGAATGCATTTTGAGGCAAAGCAAATACAACTGCGATTGTATTTGCCTGTGTTGGTCAGCCCACATAGATAAATATGTGAAGGCTTTAAATTAGGAAAGTCTGTATGAAAAAGACATGTAGCCATCTATAAAAAACCTAATTGTCACTTTTTGTAATTATTATAATACATTCTGTTCAATGTCTCAAGGCTGCTATAAGACCCTCTAACCCTTTTATATATATATATAAACATTCTTTAAATGAAGCAACTTTAATTAAGTTAGAACGATGTTTCTATCACTTGTCCACAAATGCTATCTTCTTATTCATGTTCTTGTACATGTATACATTTGCATATTAGTATATAGCCTTATATTCTAGATCAGTGTGTCACTAGGTCAGTTTTTCTAATAGTGTACGCATGCAGTGTGTGTCTAATGATCCCCAAGTGTACATATACTGCTGGTTGGATCCACGGATGAGGGATTTATACAGGCTTCCTATCGTGGGACCTCTACTCAAAGCTCAAAATACCCTGGTCTGCTTTGACTGACGCATAGTCCAGATGCTACTGAGATGTTGTAAGTATGGTCATTGGCCCAGTACTTTGGAGCTCCAAGAGTAATGCAGTTTTTTGGGCTTGCTGGGAATAGTCAACCGATTGGCCATCATAATGCTGTTTTTTATGTAGTAATGGTTATAAAGCATGGTAGTTGTATAAGGTGCTGCATGAACAAATCAAATGCATATAAGAAGGAAAACATACACTAAAGTATATTTTCCAGCTTTCAATAATGAGCTATAATTAACTCATATACTTTGCCTATGGTGCTAGATTAGCACAGGATATAGTGACCTTTACCCAATATATCTCGCCAGCCTCCAGCTGTAACACATCAAGTGTCTTAAAGTCCTTGGATATATATAGCCCATTAAGATCCATCCTCTACTTACTGCAGTTAAGATTTAAGTAAATTCTTCCTCTGTTGCCAAGGATTTGTTCTGACGTGATGTGAAGCAGGATGAAGTAAATCATCCATGCTTGGAAAGTGTCTACATGCTTGTTAACCGATCACCACCTGAGGCCACCTTATAAAGGTAGGCATTGTCCGTCTTGCTCCCACTTGACTCCTTGGCCTATATCTCAGCAGTTTTTGCTTGTTTGTAAACTTTAGTGGGGAGACATCCCCACTAAGGTGTAAACTTTAGTCGGGATGTCTCTGCTGGCGTGGCACTTCCCTTGTTGTGAGCAGCTAGCGATGGCTGCCGCTTGCTGCTGATGCTCCAACGTAAGCGCACCTCTCCCTCAGCTGTGATTTGTGATGCTGCCTTATTGGAACCAGGCCAGGTTTTGTCAGCCTTAAAAGCACAGAAACACTGCGGTTTTTGTCTGGAGACTGTTGTGCCTGGAGACTGTTTTGCCTGCAGACCGTTTTCCTGGAGACTGTTTTGCTGATTGTTTGCTGACACACTGCTTTGGCTTTGAATCTATTTCCAACATTTCTGCTTTGCCACGCTTCTACCCGCTTGTTGCAATCTGCATGATTGGGCTGCTGCATGCTTGCATTTCTGCTCAGTGCTTTTGCCTTCATCACGCTATAGCGTGCAGTCCTGAACTGGGATATATGGGATAAATCCCTTACTTTGCCCTCATTGTTGATTTGTGTGTTCATCATAAGTTAAATTGTGTACTTTGTCTTTTGATTTGTTTATTTCTGTTAATCATTTATTTTGCCTTTGCATACTTTTGGTTGGTAATTTGAGCAAGTTTTGGTTTATCCCAGTTTATTTAGTTAATTTACTTTTGTTTGGCTGTATCCAGTGCCTGCCCCATTTAGTGTGGCTTATTATTTTTGTTTCATTTTTATATCCTTGGTTAAATTTGGGTTTTCTCTAAATGACATCGAGGGCATACTGATATGCTAAAATAGTTTCAGGAACCCGATGTATTAAGCAGTGTTTCCTCCTGAATGACCCCGAACCTTCAGTCCCAGGGACTACAATAGGGACTGCTGACTGCGGCCCATGAGGGACCTACTGGTCCCCTGAATTAAACAGTTAGCAGACTGGAATACGACTTTATTGCTTAGCAGAATAATGAAATGTAAAAACAATTTTATGCATGCAAGAGGAACTACCAAATCTGTGTGTGTATCGGGGATCAGACAAATATCCCTTGAAATATGCATTTTGTTTACTTACTTAATTACTTTTCACTTTGCTCACTCAGGCATCATCTTTACTTTTGTGAATCTAAAGTAAAGAAAAAAATATTAGGATGCCTAATTTAGTGATTTATATAATAAAAACATTCACACTTATATTGTTTTGTTCAGACATTTTGATTGATATCAAGTGCATTGGTGTGGCATTAAAGATGTTACTAGCTACAACACCGAATGTCCCCATTAAGAATGAATGAAGGCAGGTGTTTAATACGTACGCATAGTGTCTGTTCTCCTGTTTTGAATTTTTTGGGTTCTTTCTGATCTTGAAGGTGAGAGCCTGTATCATCTTTTGGGATAAAAAAAAACATTTCATCGCCACAATGTTTCCAAGAATATTCCATTAAACAACTGAATGATAACCCTACATTTGAACTTGAATCATGAAGTGGTCAATAAATTAAAAGGAGTGGATGGTAAGGTATATTTTATCCTTGACAGTGGAGGATGCCCTAGTTCTGTTGCCTCATCTTAATCTCACACCATCTGGAGATTGCTGGGATTTGATTAAGTTACCTTTGTTTTTTACCTGATATTAGGAAATAGTTTCAATGTGTTTATTTCACAAGCCAACACATTCTCACTCCAAGTTCGCCAAAAATCAACGCCAGGGGCTTTTGGCATTAACTGCTGACGCAAAGGGTGCAAAGGGTCCTTGTGCGTCTTTGTTCGATGCTGGGGGTTTGTCATCCCTCCACGGCGATATTTGACGCCCAGGTAAAGTGCTCCCACGGGTGCATTTAGAGTTAGGGTAATAGTGTTTAGGGTTAGGGTTAGGGTAGTAGTGGTTAGGGTTAGGGTTAGACACTTATCACTGTTCGCCGTGGAGGGATTACATTGTAATGAGTTGAAAACCCCCTGCGTCGAATGAAGACGCACAAGGACACCCTTTGCGTCAGCAAAACGCCAAAAGCCCCTGAACAAGCATTGATTTTTGACAAACTCGGAGTGAGACTGCGTTGTCCTCGCAGGAGGTGTGTGTGACATTTGAATTGAAAGAAGCAATAAATTTGCTGTTAAGCAAGTGTCCAAGTGACAAACTGACAAACGGTTGTGGTAAAGTCCCAGCAGGCGACGATATATTTTACAATAACTGATCTGTGTGTAGTTGCCATCTAGTATGAATATTAATCTTCAAGAGCAGAAAACATGAATTAATTCTTGTAACCAATGCCTTGCCTCCCTGCCTGAGTTGGACACACGGATTCAACATGTACTTAGTGCCATTAGCACAATGTTATCTAGGGCTAAACCTGAAGCACAGAAGTGTGTTTCCTGATTGACATGTGGATCCTGATCCGTGACATCATGTCTTTCGCAAGTATCAGACATAAAGAGTAAACTAAACCCACAAAACACAGGAACTCACACAGCTTACCTAAAACAAAGCTGTTTCTGATTTGTTTCAATCAGGCTCAGTGTTCGGGCAGAGCCCGTCTACAGAGAGCCTTGGCATTCTATTGAGCCCCATTCATAGACTGTAAAATATATGGACAAAGCGTCTGTGACGTCACACGTAGATTTCTGAAGAATGCAAATTAAGCCGTTTATGGGGGGTCTGGGCTGCGCCATCTTGGGAAATCTTGGGAAATCCATCAGGATCAGGATCACGATCAG
>JAOPJL010000146.1:7296760-7316607 GCA_027123545.1 Trisopterus esmarkii | reverse complement strand
AAATAAATTGTCAGAAATATTTATGGAATCCTCGCTTTTTTGTCACTCTAAAATAAGAAATGAGACTAATGCCTTTGGCTTAGAATGTTGTATAAGAGCAAAGGAAACACAGAGGGAAAGGCTGTGCTAGTGTATGTGTATATGTGTGTGTGTGTAGGTGTATGTGTCTTCCCATATGTAAATATATTCATTTTTCCATTGATCTGCAGAATCCTGCTCTCTCACTGTGCCCGACCATTGACTGATGGTTGGCGGCTGAAATGAGCCCCGGCATTGTAGTACATTGTTTCCCCCCACTGCTAAATCATCCTTTGTGTCTGAGAAGTCGTTACCGATGTGCACTGAATCGTCTCCTCCCCCCGAGCTCATTTCTCTCTTGAGTGGCTCTGCTGGTGACAGCGCGAGTCCTGCAGCGGTGAGTGGGGCTCTTCTGTAATTAAGAGGACCCAAGTTTAATCCCCAAAACTGCCAAGTATCCATCAACAAGCCCTTTTTTTTTACCGTTCCCATGTCCTTGAGTAAGATACTTAACGCCTGGATCTGTCCCCTGGTTCTCAACCTGCTCCCCACCAGCCAGCTGCAGACTGTGTTAGGTCAATGAGCCTCATGGTTCACCACTGCTGCTGCATGCCTGCCAGTGTTTGGTGTTGTTTGGATGAGCCCTTCTGTGCCACATGGGGCGTTTATAGTAAATATATCAAGCAGAACGCTGAACCTAATCTTACCAACATTGTGACGGTAATCATAATTAATATCATCATTAGCAGATTAGTAAAAAAAAATGGTGAAAGGGGAAGCAGAATAATAGTCGTGTTTGAGGGTCTGAACTAGCTGTTCCTTTGAAGTGATTCAAAGAACTTGAACATCTATCATCAAAGTTACGGGCATTATATCTAGGAGTTAATGTGGTCCCATTTGAGTCGAAGCTGAGGAATTCTCTGTAGATCTCGTATGGCTGTAAGTGCCTAGGGAGTCACGACACCCAAGAGATGAGATGAAGGCATTTGCAACTTTCTCCAAATCAGTACCGAGATACAAACTTAACTTTATTCCAGTCAGCACCAATTTAATCAAAGCTTACAATAATTTGCAAACACTTTGGTATGTAAATTGTATGTTTTACAACCTGCTGTCTGTCCAACCAGCCATGCCTGAACAGGCTGTGAGGAAAAGGATCAAATGCAGTTCTAAGGGGAGCTGAACAGAACTGGTATCAAATGTGACATAAAGGCATACCTTGGTTCATTAAGCTGCTCTGTTTCTGGTGATTGAGTCTCATGGTTGGAATGAGACGATCTTTACATACCACCTCAAGATCCTCCTCAATCTCTCACTCTTTGATTTGGAAATGATCGAAGAGAAAAGCTTGGTTCAAGTCATAGTAATGTCTTTCAAGCTGCTTTAACCAACTAGGGCCAAACTGGGCCCGTAGTCAAACAAATACATGAAAACCTATGGACTCATTCTAAGCTTTCATCAAAATTAAGTGGGGCAAGCAGAAGTTGCTGATTGCAGCTTGGAAGACATTTATAGAACTTCAACAAAGCTTTTCTCTTGGTGAATGCCAATTTAAAGTGGGAGATTGAGTTGGAGCTGGACAGGGTAGGTAAAGATGTGTAGTGTAGCCAACAGCTGGTGGATATGTTGTGCGATGGGATGTTGTCCCTGATGGATTTTTGGGTATTATTTAAATTGACTGTTAAGGAGAGCTTGGACTTAAGCAATGCTTCATTTCAGTTAGGACCACTTGCATTAAGCAGATGTTATCAGACTGAAACCAGCAGCATGGCAATGCTCTGGGAACCCATGAGCTATCCAAGCAGCCATACCTGAATGAGCAGGTCATTCATCACATCTCAACAGTGGATACACATGGGGAGGTAGGGAGTACCTGGAACAAAGTACAATTTCCTGGATCAGAGATTATGAGCTTTGCAGAGGGGCACTGTGAAAAGGGAAATGCAATTACATTAACACTTGGAGCGCAGCTATGCTTATCTGGTCACTAACTTAAATTGGAACAGTTCTCAACACTGTTCCTCAACACTGGGTGTAATCATAGGGATCACCAAAAGGGAGACTATAGATTGAAGAGAGTCTCAGAAATTGATCCTAATCTAATGAGATCAGATCTTTGGTTAACACCAAATCACACATGTCCATCTGCAGCAATGCCAATGGTTGGTCTTTGATCTTCAATAGTGCAGTCTGACCCTAGTGGAGAGATGAATGGAATATTTCAGAGGTTAAACTCAAACAAACCAGCCCCTCTACAATCATCCTTACCTGCAACCCAATGGACCTCATGGACAGAGCCCCACCAGGGCTTTAAAATCAGGTGCACTCCTAGGTAAAGGGAAGGACAGGCACTCAAAATTACAGAACTATACATTGAGCATTTGATAAAGGCGTAGTTGGGAAGGATTGATATAAAAAGAAAGGTAAATCACGCCTCCTTTAAACCCATGCCCTTCACAAAACCCCCATATAGAAGCACTGCCATTGGACGGGGTCTGGTCAAAGGGGCATATAATCATGGCGAAGTCTCCAGTCTATGGAGTGTTCCATAGAGGCTTTATAGGGAAGTGCTCCTTTGTTTGAGACACCAGGCCAGAGTCTGGAGACTAAATGAGTAATTATTGGATGAGACTGGATGTGTATTTAATGTTCTCTATAAAGACTAAGCATTTATGCCAGGAATTTGTTTCAATCTGAAAGTGAAGTAATAGACTTTTGTAAACACCTGCAATTACGGAGCAGCATAGGGAGTCTTGAGACTTAATAGGGGAGAAGAGGAAGATGCTATGGTAAAGGCCTTCTTTAGCCCACCATAAAGCATGGAGCCTCAATATTATTGAAAAAAGTCTTTAATACGTTTCTCGTTTGGATTAGGCACCATATCCTTTATATAGTATATCCTTTATGTCTATCCTTTATCAGCTCATCCTTTGAACTGAATAATTCTTGCACTGCATGAGGATGTCTCTTACTGACGAGTCTCCTCACTCACATTTGCCCACTCCCCCCTTCTTTCCGATTTCACATATTTCTGCCACACTCATTTGACTGTGTGTAATCCACCAGTCCGTATTGTAGGGCAGCTTCTATCCTCATGAACAGCATTCTTTGCCAAGTAATCCGCTCCCTCGATTCCCTCCACAACCCTGTGTGCTGGTACCCGAATAAAGCTACCTCACACCCTGCTTTGGGACTTCCATACAAGGTTTGATAAATCTCTGTCAACAAATAAGCTCTGCACCTGGGTTCCTGGCATTGTTGTTAAAGCGGCGGCTTAAGCCCTGCATATGTTGCCTGGCTTATTGTCCTCTACCCTCCAAGGTGGCTATAATATTGCCCGCATTTCTGCTGTGTACACTGACATCTGAAGACACGCGAATGCATGTCCATTGATACATTGCACTGTGACCTACAGTGGCATCAAGGTGAACAGTGGAGACACTGGAATTATTTGGCAATTTATAAAAAATGCCATAAAAGAAAAAGATTCAGAGGTGTTTTTTTAACAAAACTACTAAGATACATTTTTTCAACCCAAACCACAAACAGATGAGAAAAAGCATGCTTGTCAATATCTTCAAACAGCTCCTCTTCAGCCTTCCTCAGTCGGTAGCCGTGCCTCTGCTGCAGAGTAGTGCCTAGCTGTTCAGCGGGCCCTGGATTCAGTTAAATACGATGTACTTGGGATTCCCTCTGTGGAGGCAGACATCCGTGCTCGGTCATGGATGGAGAGGATGAAAGACTGGGGGAACCTTGCCATGCAAACCTTCCAACTCTCAGTCCCTCCCGTCTCTGGCCAACGTCCCAGCTGAGGGCTGCTCTCACGCGGCTGCAGCAGGGGGGTGGGTATGAGCCAGAACGGTGCCCTGCCATGGAGAATCTATGTGTTTACAACTCAACACTCACGACACACACTGCCCTTGGAATGATGACAAAACACATGAAACACATGAAACAAACACATCCACTTGGGTCTATCTCTCAGCAGGATGGCCTGGAACAATGACAAGGCAGGTGTTTATACCTGGGAGAAACTGGGAGATACTCGCTTTTGTTTATTTCTAGGGGTTCCCATATAATATGTATTGTATTAGAATATGTCTATGTAAAAGCTAAATGTGTTGTTAAAACAAAAAGTTCAAATAATCTTTTAAACATTAATAGTCTTGGGGACATTTTCTCTTGTAACCGTGTTTAAGGCATGACTTTTGCATTTAAATCAGAGTGGGCTTTACTGTTGAAAGTGGATCAAGTGTTGAGTGGAGCTACAAAGTGTGAAGTAATCCATCCCTTCAAAGGTTCAAGCTGTCAAAAAGAGCAAGAGGAATGGATGCAGCAGTGATTTTTGCGTGTTTTTGAGCATTTGTGAATATACTGTGAATAGGAATCATCGCCAACCATAAACATCTGGCTGTATTCAGCAGAGTGAGCAGACCGTTCTGAGCTGAAGGAGCTATTTGGTAGCTGTGGTGTTGGAGTATTTAACACACTGGCGAGTATGTTGTGCTGATGTCTCCAGTGATTGAGATATAAGACTCATGATGGGTTGCAAAATCCTCACCTGCCATTTCTTTTAGTTCAACAATAAATTAAAAACATATTTGTACTAAATTATACTACAATGTCATGATAATTTGCTCACTATATTGTGAGAAAATAATTGTTATATTGTGAACTCTTACCAGGCCAACAGACGGTTATTATATTGTATTAAACATTAATGCAGGATAGTATAAGACAGGCCTTTCACTCTGACATTTCATGCACAGTACATTTTTTATAGAACAAAAGTAGAAAAATACTTTTTCAACTTTTGGATGAACTCAAGGATGATGAATGATGAGATACTAGCATTGAATACCATCCTCTTCCCCTTCTCCTGCAGTCATATCAGCATGTTGTCTGCAACCCAGCAGGGGGGAGGGGGGGGGTCCGAGATTCAAGGGTATCTGAAGGTCGGTGCTTTAGGGCCAGGTAGGAATGAGGAGGGGAGGGGCTGTGATATGGACCATGTCACAGGACTCACATGGACTCCCTAATGAGGCCTTGAGGGTGCAGGCGGCAGGACGTCAGCAGGTGTTGCAGGGAGTGTGGCACAGTGGAGGCCCGACCAGGGCACTGATTGGTGACAGGGACTGAGAAGGCAGTGTGGTCCTCTAGTGAGTTTTACTACAGACCTGATCCCTTGTCCCTGAAAAGCTGTCTTCCTTACCCTGAGAGCTACTAGCACATATTATATTAGAAATGGTGAGAAGGACGTTTCCAGCCAAAGCAGCCTGTCAAACGTCGTAATTCCTCTGTCGGTTGTTAAGCAGTGTCCCACTCATGCATTATTTACTTTGTACTGTGTGTCCAGGTTGTGTAAAGTATCTCTTCAGCAGTATTGATTGCCCTCTGGGAGAACCGTCAAGGAGGATGCGATGATGAGCTCTTCTTTTCTTGTTCTCAGTGGCGTAGCATCGTCGCATGCAACGTAGCAACCGGGTGAGCGTATGTTTTCATTTACACCCTTCTCCTGTCCTGGTGTTAAAAATCCATGCATGCTTTCTTTTTTTCTATGTATGTGTATTGTAAGTTCATATATATGAATCGTCTGGCAATATTTGTATTGTATAGTTAGTTATTTGGTTATTGTATAGTAAGAAAATATCTGTAGGCATATTGTAAGGTAATATGGGTATTGTATTGTAAGTTAATTGGGTAAGCTGCCATTTTACATCTTGGTTCTGCTGCTAAGTGAATTGTAAGGCAATATGCATTGTATTGTTAGTATATGGGTGTTGTCTGGAGAATAGGACACGCTCTACAATCTATCACCTAAAGTACCTCTCTCTCTCTCTCTCTCTCTCTCTCTCTCTCTCTGAGCGCATGTGCGAGTGAGTCGGCGGAGTGCTGCGAGTGAGACGCGTAAGTGCTGGGCCGCTGGGCCTTTTCACTGCTTTCTCTATCTTTTCTCGTTCTTTACTTACTTATTTTTTCTTTTTTGTATGGCTTGTTTTTTTTTGTGTTTGAGGGTTAGTTTGGGTGGGTGTTTGTGAGTAGTTCGTTTTTGTTTTGTTTCTTTTACCGAGGCGTCTGCCCCGACCTGGGAGCATGGCGGCCTTAGGTACAGGTGTGTTTAGGTCTTTAACGCGGCGGCATGCCATTAAAATAACAGCTAAAGCCAGCGTTGAAGAATGTAGTTTAGCAGTTGGTGAGATGATCGGTCACGACAAAATTCTCTCCGCGGCTCGTATGAACAGGGCAGTTGTTTTGTTTCTCGAGACGGTAGAACTTGCAAATGACGTGATTGAAAAGGGAGTAGTAATTGATGGTGTTTTCACCCCAGTGCTCTCTTTATCATCACCCTCTAAAAAGGTAAACATTTCCAACATTCCGCCCTTTATTAAGGATGAAATCCTGATTGAATCGTTATCCCGTCATGGCAAACTAGTATCACCCATAAGGAAGATAGCGATTTCAAGTAGCAATCCACTCCTTAAGCATGTTGTGTTAATAAGATAATAAGGATCTAGATTTTACTCTGAATGTGCCAGTAGATGGTTTTCATTATTTGGTGTATGTTTCTTCCTGCTTAATGAAATGTTTTGGCTGGGGCCAAACTGGCCACTTAGTGCGGGCTTGTCCTGACGGAACGGGCACTCCTGCTGATGGCGAAGGGGAATCTAATAAAGAACAAACCCCAAGTGTTGAGTTTCCCAATAGGGAGGGTGCAGAAGCTAATGCTGTCGGGGGGGATGGTGGTGATGCTAATGTACAGGCAGTGGGAGAGGGGGAAAGCTCCTCGGCCGAGGTGAGCCTCCTGCGTACCCCGGCGGAGCCAGCAGGGGAAGATGCAGAGCCAGCAGGGGAAGACGCAGAGCAGGCTGAGCCCGAAAGCAGAGATGTTTCCCAAAATAGTGTAGCTGGGGATGATGATCTGACAGATGGGATTGATGCAGAGAACAAAGGTTCTCAAATAGATGCAGAGGATGAACCTGTTGTTTTTAAAGTGCCCCAAAAAGGTAAAAAGCGAACACAAGGTGATGAGACTGTGAAGGCAAAAAAGAAACTTGCGCGAGGCCCAAACAAACCCGCTACAGTGGAAAGTGATGTAGAGTCTGACTGTAGTGTGGATTGTACTTTGCGCACGAGTGGCTACACTTCCCAGGAATACACCGTGGATGATATTAAAATGTTTCTGAAAGAAACCAAGAATGCTAGAAATATTCAGATCGACAACTTTTTCCCTGATGTTGAACAATTCATGGCCAAAACAAAGCAGTTAATTTCAGACTGGCTTTTTTCTAACCCTGAGGGTTACCGTTTAACCAAGTTTATAACGAAGTTAAATACCCTTTTGGGTAAGGACAGTAAATCAAAGAAGGCAGCACGTTCCAGACAAGCAGCAAAATGTTTATGATGCCGTTTATTTTTATTTTGTTTTTGATTATGGGGGATTTTCGTGTAGCTTCCCTAAACATTAATGGGGCTAGATATGCAATGAAAAGAGCCCAGTTTCAAATTTTGTCACGTATTAAGCGTCTAGACGTTGTGCTCTTACAAGAGACGCACAGCGATGCTAAGAACGCAACTGATTGGGCGCTAGAGTGGGAGGGTATTGCTGTTTTGAGCCACAACTCCAACGCTAGTGGGGGAGTCGCATGTCTTTTTGCAAAGAGCTTTGCTCCCATTTCTTATGAAGTGGTGGAAGTTATAGAGGGAAGATTATTAAAAGTCAGAGCTGTTTTCGAAGATCATGTTTTTATTTTTGTTTGTGTGTATGCCCCAACTACTGCAGCAGAAAGAGTGGCTTTTTTAGAAACGTTGTCTACTGTTATAGCTGGATGCAATGGTGATGAATACTTGTTTATTGGGGGGGATTTCAACTGTACAGAGCAGGACATTGACAGGAATCATGTTGAACCGCATATGCTTTCACGCAGAAAATTTTGTCAATGTATGCAGACACATAACTTAAGTGATGTGTGGAGGATTTTTCACAAAGACCAAAGACAATATACTTGGACTCACGTCCATAGTAATATGATTTCTTTAGCAAGGCTTGACAGGTTTTACTGTTTCAAACATCATCTTAACATTTTTAAGAATTGTGCTATTACTCCTGTAAGTTTTTCAGATCATAGTTTGGTTGTGTGCAGTGGGTTCCTGAGCTCGTGAAGCCAAAGAGTGCTTATTGGCATTTTAACACCACTTTAACTTTGGATAAAGAATAGAGGGATGTTTTTAAAGCCTTCTGGGATGGTTTTTGTGAATGCAAGGCATCTTTTATCTCTTTACAACAGTGGTGGGATTTTGGCAAAGTGCAACTCCAACAGTTGTGTAAACAGTATACTCGAAATATCACAAGCGACAGAACCCGGTCAATTGAAATTTTAGAAACAGAGTTAGTTGAAATTCAGAATTTGGCTTACTCTACTGGGGATCATGATGACATTGACAATTTGGCAACTAAGAAAGGCGCCTTAGCTGAGCTGTTAGGTTTTAAGGCACAAGGAGCGTTGATTCGTTCACGTTTTCAGTGTGTGGATCAGATGGATGTACCTTCAAAATTTTTCTTTAGTTTGGAGAAGAAAAATGGGCAGAGGAAATCTATTCATTCTTTGCAATCTGAGTCTGGAACTCTTTTAACCATTGTGCATGATATTCGAAATAGAGCTGCACGGTTCTATAAAGAGCTATACAGGAGCGAACTAAGCGATGAACAGGCTGACAGTGTGTTCATGGAGGGGTTGCCACAGGTTTCAGAGGAATCCTTGGCCGAGCTTGATTCCGCCCTGACGTTGGGGGAACTAGAGAGTGCACTTCAAAGTATGGAGTGTGGCAAGGCTCCTGGCCTGGATGGTATCCCTATAGACTTTTATAAGTCTTTCTGGTCTGAGGTGGGGGAGCATTTGCTGGAAGTGCTTAACGACAGTCTTGCTGGAGGTTTCCTGCCGGTGAGCTGTCGTAGGGCAGTCCTCACGCTTCTACCCAAAAAGGGTGATCTCACTGATATAAAGTGCTGGAGACCCGTGTCGCTCCTGTGTAGCGACTACAAGTTGTTATCCAAAGCACTGGCTAACAGACTGGGCAGAGTGATAGACCAGGTCATCCATCCAGACCAGACATACTGTATTCCCAGTAGATCCATTTTTGACAATGTGTCTCTAGTCCGTGATGTCATAGACATGGCCAACATTTTGGGGCTTGATGTGGGCTTGGTCTCTTTGGATCAAGAAAAAGATTTTGACAGGGTGGAGCACAGCTATCTATGGGACACTTTAGCTGCCTTTGGATTCAGTGAAGGCTTCATTCAGAAAGTCAGGGTTCTGTACAGCGGTGTGGAGAGTATTCTCAAAGTCAATGGTGGTTTAAGTGCTCCATTTAAAGTTGGCAGAGGTGTGAGACAAGGTTGCCCTCTATCTGGTATGCTATACTCTTTAGCAATAGAGCCTCTTTTGCAGCGAATAAGACTAACTTTAAGGGGCGTGTCTGTGCCTGGGTGTAATGTACCCCTTCGGTTGTCAGCCTATGCGGATGACATAGTTATTTGAATTAATGGGGGAAGGGATATAGAGATGGTTGTTGACATCCTTAAGGAGTTTGGGTTACTCTCATCGGCCAAAGTTAATTGGTCAAAGAGTGAGGCTCTTTTGCTGGGTCAATGGGTGGAGGGAGTGCCAAGTCTCCCGGAAAATTTGAACTGGAGGAAAGATGGTTTCAAGTATTTGGGTGTCTTTCTGGGGAGTGATGAAATCATGGAGAAGAATTGGGAGGGGGCAGTTGAATGGGTTAAAGGAAGGCTTGAAAGATGGAAGTGGCTATTGTCAAAAATGTCATACAGGGGTGCGGGTACTCATCATTAACAATCTGGTAGCATCATCCTTCTGGCATAGACTAGCCTGCATAGACCCTCCACCTGACTTGTTGCAAAAGATTCAGTCTGTTTTGGGAAACTTTTTTTGGGATGGGCTGCATTGGGTACCTCAGTCTGTTTTGTTTTTGCCTGAGGATGAAGGGGGGCAGAGCCTCACACATTTGCATAGTAGGACTGCAGCTTTCAGACTCCAGTTTGTAAAAAGGCTCTTGACAGGACCTACAGATGCTGCATGGAGGTGTTTGAGCTGTGCAATACTGAAAATGGGTGGGAGTTTGGGGTTGGACAAATCTTTGTTTTTAATGAAACCAGATGGAATGGTGTTTTTAAATCTGCCACCGTTTTATCGTTGTTGTTTGAAAGTTTGGGCTTTGTTTAATGTCAGAAGGCTTAGCCCTGCAACCTCCTTATATTGGCTCCTGCAAGAGCCTGTGGTGGGAGGTGCACGACTGGATATCTCCTCAGACAATTTCCCTTCACTTCAGAAGATGCTGTGTGACGCCAAGATTGTCACATTGAAAGATGTAGTTGACCGGGCAGGACCACATTTTGGAAATAGGAGGGGGCTTGCTGATTCCATGGGCCTGAGGTCGCTTCGGGTTGTGTCGCAGCTCCTGGAAAAATGGCGTGCTGCCTGCACGAAGGATGTAATTGAACTTCTTGTGGGTTACTCTGCAGGGAGGTGTCGTCCTGATGAGCAAGACCTTTTTCCTGGGCTGGTAGTTTCACCCAAATTGGATGGGGGTACTGGTCCGCTTCTAACACCTGGGAACCCAAACACTATGTTGCTGAATATGGTCACCGGGAATCAGCTGTACCATGCTTGTGTCAAAGTGTTTAATAAGAAAGGTTTAGAGAGCAGGGCTGACACACCTTGGAGCGCTGCTCTCAAACTGGATAGTGGGGTGAGGCCTGAATGGAGAGCACTGTATAAACCACCATTGGCTAAGAGAGTGGGGGACCTACAGTGGAGAATTCTTCACAGAGCAGTTGCTGTCAATGCTTTTGTTTCAGTGATAAACACAAATGCTAGTCAGGAATGTCCTTTCTGCTATCAAAGGGAAACTGTTTTTCATGCTTTTTCGTGTTTAAGGTTACAACCTTTGTTTTGCATGTTGCAAGGTTTATTTGGTGCTTTCAGTGGAGTTCTCCAAAGAGATGTTTGTCCTTGGTTTTAAATATGTCAAAAAAAGACAAAAGGTTTGCAAACTGTTGAATTTTATCCTGGGTCAAGCCAAAATGGCTATTTATGTCACTAGGAGGAATAAGGTTGAGAACCAACCTGGAACTAATGTTGTTCTGTTTCCTGCCCTAGTTAAAGCCAGAGTTTTGGTTGACTTCCATTTTTATAAGCTAATGCAAAATCTGGAAACCTTTGAGGATGTGTGGTGTGTCAAACATGCAATATGCACTGTGTTTGAAAGTGAATTACATTTTAGCCATCTTTTATAGTTTTCTTTTTGTTTTTTATTTTTTTAATCTATTTTTATCTCTAACGGCAATGATTGATTGATTGTCCTGTTTTGAAACTGGAAATAAAGCATGTTTTTTTAAATAAAAAAATCTCTCTCTTTCTCTCTCTCTCTCTCTCTCTCTCTCTCTCTCTCTCTCTCTCTCTCTCTCTCCCCCCAGCCTCTTCTATATTTTGGCTAGGATGCAGATGGCCCTTGCCCACTGGTTACCACCAACCTGCAGGAGCCCACCTGTTTGTCTGTTATTCTCTATTGTCTCTATATAGCTTTGTATACCGTTCTTTGTGTCTGCCCGTTTTGTCTCTTGGTCTCTCTTTCTGTCCGGTCTCTCTGTGGCCGTTCCCTTCGCATAGTGTGAGATTGAATCCCACACGAGCGGCACCCGTGTGTAGCTCCATGATGTAATGTAAGGGTCATTAGCACTGCAGCATGGAGAGGTTACTTCTACTATAAAACCAGGATGTGTTCGGCTACTAGCAGCTCTGTCTGGGTAGCGGTTGATTTTAAGGGCTGTGTCTGAGAGAGGGTTGGGCATCTCAGGCACATTCAGTACTACACCAAAGTGTGTGGCGCATTTAACAAAGCTAATCATAACGCTCATACACAATGAATGTACTAGCTTCAAAAAAAGTATCACAACATTTGCAGGGGACGTGAAAAGTCCCCCTACATTCCTGCAACTCTCCCAGTTGCCCAGGAGGCATTTTCTTTTATCACATCGTGTTCATTTTTGAGCTGAAACAGAGTTCCCTCACACCTTCACATCTCCCTTGCAGCAGCCTGGGGAGAGCTGAATGGCCATCAGGGGTAGAAATGGCATTTCCTGAGTGTCTGAGTGTCCATCCCTGGGAATAATAGCAGGTGGAGGAGGCGGAGGAACTATGAAGGATGTCTGAGAGTGAAGACACTGATCAGAGCCTTGATTGGCTCAGTGATTCCACCTGGTCCCCTCATGTCAATGGGGCTGCAGGCCAAGGGGGGGGGGGCTGCTCTTAAAGGGATAGGCCAAGGTATCGCCTTCGTCTTACCCAGATTCAAATGATTGTTCAATTCCAAGCTCATCATTGTGCGTCAAGAAGGTTAGTTCGCTGGGTTAGCATTTGCTTTCGATTACATTTAGATTGTGGGCACTTTAGCAGACACTATTATCCAAAGCAACAGATCATACACACATTCACACAGTCTTCAAACCATGCAAGGCGACAGCTAGCTCATCAAGAGCAGTTATGGTAAGGGGTTGGTATGTTTAGGCTATAGCTATTATGAAATGGTGGTGGAGGTGTCCAGGTAGTCTACCTGGAGGACCTAGTGTTGAAAGTACTGCTGATATATCTGTGTATTTGTAGACTACAATCTTGTTGTGTTTGTCTCATTTTAAATAAGCTATTTCAAATAAGCTATAAGCTAATAAGACTATTCTGAACACATTGGAAATCTTTGGAAGGTAATGAAAAGTGTGTTCCCGCACAATACCTCTGCCAGTCCATTGAAGTGGCTACCGGAACTTAAATGCTAACCCAGCAGCTCCCCTTCTGATGCACTAGCAGATAACTCGGTGTGTCCCTCTAAATGGTTCAGAAATGCAGCCACAAGGGATCACTGGGTTCAATAAAGTCAAATTTACCTGAACTGCATAAATAAATAAAACAGGGCTGTTCGGAACATCTGCCTGCCAAGAGAGAGAATGTGTGTCTGTGTGTATGCCTTGACCTCAGTTTTCCTCGGTCCAGATCAATATTTGAGTATGTAGTATCTATGTCAGAGTGACACAGAGATTACTATGTAGTACAATGAAGAACAGAAGCCAGGGATTCACAGTAAAACGTTGATTGGTTCACAGACGTACACAAAGGCATGAGGACACCATAATAAAGGAAATATAACAGGTTAGCTTCATATACCTTGCAACCACCTTTGCACACTAAATCATCGCTAATCACAGCTTATCCAATCCTAACAAAACAATAATTTCTGTCAATGTTTAAACATAATTAGTTCATTTTTATAGACACGCACTACAGAGTTAGATACAAGCTAAGTATTAAACAGCTTGTTCTCTAACCTTCCAGACAGAATGAGTTGTTTGTGAATTTGAGAGATTCACATTAAGGAAGTCAACTAAATGTATGATGTTTTTATAGTTCTCAGTGGAAATAGAAAATATATATATTTTAAGATAGCTTAATTTCTTTCAGTGAATGTAGAATATGATCTTAAGTTTTTCAGTTAATGCATAAATTAAGCAAAATTTTTCTAATTTTGCTGTTTTAGTGTAATTCAGAGAAACTATTTGATGATTACATTTGGTAACATTTTGTTACATTTTTGAGGGACCCAGGATGACATATTCATTCTTCTCATTTGGGTAGCTTAGGCTAACTGTGAAAGTTTAGACTACAGGATGTGATTAGTAATTAGCAGATGACTTGAGAGTTGAGGACACTTGGGAGCAAGTTGGAGATGGGGTCTGTTTTTGTATGAAAGCCTAAATGAGAAGATTATACATTTGGAGGCTCTAGCCAGACAAGAAGTGATGCATATAGTACATGGCCGAGGGGTTTGAGACATTTGGGAGTAGGCTCGAGCTTCTGATGACCTCCCAACAACCATTTGCATCACTTTGATCATTTTTACTAACATTAACACCATTATGGAATTAACCCATATACTAACCCATTTTTGAAGCTCTGATTGGTTTTGGTTTCCACCAACGTGCGGGTGAGGTGGCCGCTCTGTCTGCCAGCCCGAGATGCTGGTTACAAAATGAGAACAGTTATTTTGCGGTGCTCAGACCTAATCCTGTGTTCCTCCCCAAGAACATCAGTAGTTATTTTGAGTGGAGGGGTATTGCCCTGAAGGCTTTCCACACCCAGCCTCATTCTAGTGAGCCAGGGGGGAGCTGTTTCCTCTGTGCCCATTGGGGGCAACGGCGATACTTGCAAGCAGGAATTCAAAACTAAATGTTTTTCATTTAGATTCGTTCTCAGCAGAAACTTTGTTTCCATTCCGTTCTAGTGTTCCCAGGCCTCTCCTCTAATTAATAACTGGTAAGAACCTCACAAGAGTATGCTCGATAACATTTTTCAAATGTCATTGCTGTTATAAAATAATATAATATAATAATTTCTTTTTTTTATTATTATTATTTAGTTTTAATCGATAGCAGGATAAAATAAATAAACACACAGGACTCAGACTGGTGATCTGTCTTTTAGTTCCCTGCATCAGATCACTGTAATTCGGTATGTGAATATCGATTGAATATGTAATATCTTTGTAACTTAAAAAAAATCACTTTCAACCTCCTCTCCACTGTTTTTCCCACGTCACATTATCCTACAGCTGTTTTGATAGTCGACTCCTCAAATGTTAAGTAAGCAAGTTAACCTTATTTTACTTGCGGCTACTTAATGAGAATGAATTGACGTAACATGAATAAAAGTGACTTAACATAACATTAATAACACTTTCACACATCAGCTCGTCCGTGAACAGGATTTCTGCCTGAGGCAAGTTAGATCGAGGTTCATTGGCAATTGTGGTGTAGACACACACTCCCCTGTTCCCACGCTGCTTCACACGTCATCAAATTAAGCCTTTATTATTGTTTTGATTGAGAGAGCCCTAGTGGCAGAAATTACATATTTTACCCTTAGGGCAAAATTATCGTTTTTGCAGATAGAAATTTGAGATTTGTGACGTGGTGGTTTCTTTGACCAGCCAATGCCCCTTTTCCACTGACTGTACCAGCTCAACTCGCCTCGACTTGGCCCGCCTTTTTTCGCATTTCCATTGGCAAAAAAAATACTTACCTCAATGAGTCGTTTTGGGTTCCACTGACAAATTACCTTGTAGAGTGTGTGTGGATGATGGCTGGTTTAAGCAGCCTCACCTGGCCTGAGTCAGACAGATTGGATTATTAGTCCAGGTGAGGATGTTCTTCGTGGAGATTCAAAGATTCAAGATTCAAAGGTTTTCATTTGTCACATACTCTGTCTTAGTGACTGAGTTCAAGTCTCTCTGTGCGTGATTTGTGACAGTGCAGGCGTCTGCCTGACCTGAGGGTCACAAAAAGTATGTTACCGGGGTGATGGGGATCCTTGATAATCCTTCAGGCTCTGCTGGTACAGCGTCTGGTGTATAATCAATGTGCCATCAATGTGCACAAGTTAAAAGGAGCACCATTGTCGTGTACCATTGTCTGTGTAGCGGGGTTCACTCTGCGTTTTTAGTGAAGACATTAAGACGACAGGGTAGATGATGGCATAATTATTTTCACCAGCCTGCAACTTCTCATTCAAAGTCCAGAAACAGAGAGATGAACAACAAAATGCATGAGAATTGTAGTACAAAGCATGAACTAGTTACAATTATCATCATTACCGTTGATGGTGAGTGAGAAATATTATTTACAAAGCACAGGAATACCAACCTTCTCATTCAAAGTCCAGAAACAGAGAGAGCCTAAACTAGCATGTTACCAAACTTCCCTTAGTTCGGCCACTCTGCTCCTTCAAAATAAGAGAGCTCAAAAAAAGAGTCTCTGCTTACAATCTAGCGCAACAACATCATACTACTACACTGCTACATCTGCAAACCTGCTCTCAACACCACCATCATGTGTCCTTGTCTGGATGGGCCCAGTAAAAGTTACCTAGGTGGGGTGAAGCATGGCCATTGTAGGTTGGAGATCACGTTTGTATGTACACAATGACATTAAGTAGCATTACCGATAATGCTACAGCAGTAACACACAACGGAGACCTTCCAATAATGAGAGGCCACAAAAATACTTTAAATGTCATAGGAAGCCTCATTTGAAGCTTAGTTGGCTTACCTTTTTAAATCCACAATAAAACTGCCAATGCAATCATGGTCCACTAGAAAAAAGATGAAAGGCTAAGGTCAGTAAAATACTTTCCTTCTCACAAGGAAAGTGTGTGTTCCATTTAAGTAGTTTATACATCTTTTATTCTCCCCTTGTCCTATGTGTGTATGGGGTATTGAAGGTTTACGAACGTCAGACTTTCAGCACCTCCATTGTTCACATAAAATCCTCCAACCTGAAATTCTGCCTAGCCCACTGATTTATCTTCAGTTTCACACTACCTCAAATGCATGCCAAAAGGTTGAAAGCACAACATGTTGTACAACGAATGGCTTGTGCTGTGCAGATATAGACCAAACCTAGAGTTAGAAAAAGTGCTTCCCTGTTAGTTTTTATCATGTTTCTCTCTCTACAGTTTAAACAAACATGAAGCATTGCTATGGTAACAGAGGGGCTGATCACAGGAGGAGAGGGAAGATTATTAATATGTATTATTATATCAATCGACATTTGATGTAGTGGATTTGAATGAAATTGTGATAAACAATTCACTGAAAATATAGATCCGATTTTTAAGGGTACAGTAGTGTTTTTTTTCCTATTAAAATACATAGACAAGTTCAAGGTGCAATTCAGAGTCATGGCAATGCAAGTCACTAACACAAAGGATCTGCCAACACACACGTCAATGACAAGTGTGGCTTCAATCTCAAAAAGATACATTACATGATGAGATGGTTGAGCAGGAGAAGTTGAGCTCTCCTTAAAGCTGGCCCCTGATCCAAAACACCCCCCACCCCTCGGACATGGGGGCCTGGGTCGGAGCGTCGATGACAGCGCCGTTTTCCTGTTGTGTTCTTGTGTTGTGAAACCCAGCGCAATGCCACCGTGAACCATGGGCGGGGGGGGGGGGAAGGAGAGGGTGTTGGTTCTAAAAAGGATAAACGTGTTTTTCTCTCATCTCCACTCTGCCGGAGCAGCCTGCCGCTGTGAGCGTGTGAACTCCGCCAGTTTGGTGTCAGCATGAATTTCTGTTTCTGTTCCCCTCCACCACCCACTACCTCCGCCACCGTCCCTGAATATCTACTGTGTTTGGGCCTTTGATGCCAACTAATCGCTGACATCACTTATGTGGGTAGTATTTTATCTAGGATTATGAATATGATACACTTTTAGATTATGTATTATATATATATTATTGTATATCACTTCATCAATCTGCCAAGGCTATTTGAAAAGCAATGGTTCCTCCAGTCTTGTGTGTATTGTGTGTATTGATGTAAATTAATCTATGAATCTATAACCTCAATAGACCACACAGTATTAAAGCTAACATTATAACCTCATTAGACCACACAGTATTAAGGCTCACATTATAACCTCATTAGACCACACAGTATTAAAGCTAACATTATTATCTTATTAGACCTGACACAGTTTTAAAGCTCACATTATTACTTCATTGGACCTGGCACAGTATTAGAGCCAACACCAACAGAGTGGTCAAAACAACTCTGTAATAGTGGAGATAAACCGACCCTATAGTTGTGACTTCTTCACCATTCCATCCTCACCAATGTATACTACAGATAATCCTTTATCCCACAGGTGCTCCATGAAACACCTCCAGAGTACAGGTCCATTTACCTTGTGTCTCTGAATAAACCCTGTGATGCTTGGCAGGTCAAAGGTCATAATTTATGTTATTCGTTTTTTGAACGAAATAACACATTTTGAATGGTAGAAGAGGCAGAAGCGTTCTAGAAAATATTGCAACAGCAAAGCCTGGGGCAAATCAGCTTTGGTTGCTGGGTGCCTTTCTTCCTGATCTCTTTTTGGCTGAGCTTTGGCAAGACATTATGTAGCCGAGAGTGTTCTTAGATCCATCACATCAAGCATGACATTTATGTTGGGAATGGAGAGCCATGCTGGCTAAAACAGCCTGGGGGTTGTTTTATTTGTTCGATAGTCCAGCTCAGAAGGACTAAACGGGCAAATGCACCACTTTTCAGTTATGTGTGGTATTGATTTAGTTTATGAAATTCCACCAATTGAGAAACTGATGGAGTGTTTTGTTATTTTACAGTATAGTGCTCTGTAACTGCACATTCAATTTCACATGGAGTGAGTGCGCTTTTCCTCATATTATTCGCGTCACATTATATCTTCACCTTGTTCAAAAAACAATTCAAACAATTGCATCTTTCAAACAAACAAACATCGTTGTTGAGCAACGACATTAAGCATAGTATAGTATTCACTGACTTTTAACTGCTGGCCATGAAGATACATTGGAACTGATCATTTTCTCTTACCACAGCATGGGGAGACTTACTCAGGGTTTGATCTCACAACCTGGTTTCAAGGCTGCTCCACTGTAACCTTCGGGCTGTTTTGCATGAAGGAACATCTGCACTGGGGCTTAAGGTAGCTCAGATTGGTTTGATAACTTCAGGCAAAATGCCAGATTCATGTAATCCCCTCAACAGATGCTACATTAAATCCTTCAGAGATGAACCCCCCCCATCCCTCTGTATTGGCCAAAATAAATAGCCTATGGTGTGTGTCTGTGTGGGTGTGTGTGTGAGTGTGTGTGCACGCGTGCGTTTGTGTGTGTGTGTGTGTGTGTGTGTGTTTGTGTGTGTGTGTGTGTGTGAGAGAGATCATCATCTGTAATGAGCGTTCATTTGAGTTCATTCATCATTAGATCATTTGAGAATACATATAATAGCTGTGGCCTCTATGGAATATATTCTTCTGCAAGAGAGGATGCAGAGCAGGCGCCCTTGAAGGTCCCCTGCTCACGTTCTTAAAACTAAAAACTTCACTAATATTCCCTCTGCCTTCCCCCTCGAAGAAAATAATTAAATGTATCGATATGCAATTTAATTGGTTGCTGAGCGTGCTAATATGCGTTAATACTGTATACTACTGCAGTTCTGTAGGCTATCTGTCATGCTGTTAGGCATGCCTGTCTGTATAATTACCATATTTGGCAAAGAGCACCCGATAATCAAACAGCTTCAGGGTTTTTGGACATGTTGTCCATCTCTTGACCTCTGGGCCACTTTGAAGATGAAGATGAACACAAGGTAGATGTGTGTCATATGAGGGTTCATATGACACACATATTGCTCTGTCTATATTGTGGAAAGCCTCTTTCTTCACTTTCTGTGATCACAGGCATGACAGTGTGTGTGTTTTCATGTTCAAGGGTCAAATGCACAACAAAAACAGGCAGTAGCAGTCATTGCTGTATATTCAACTCTCTCCTCAACGATGCAAGGGACAAAAGTCAAATGGAAAAGTAGAAAGCATTTAATAATGTGTGTATCACGGTCACAACACAAACTGTATGTTTCAGCATAAGCTCCAGTTTGTTTCTTTCACTCCTCAAAATGAATGCAATGACATTTCATTCCACCTGTGCTATTTCCTGAGATGTGAGAAGCAAGGCCTGGTTGTCACTAAAAACCACAATGGTAAACAACATGAATATGAATGATGACCCAGTAATTTATCATCAGCCGTTTTGCCCGTCCTAATATTTATCTTTTACTTACAAGGTGGTCAATAGGATCAGAATCATAATATGAATCAGATTTGTGTGTTGGTGTGTGTGTGTGTGTCTGAGTGTGTGTGTGTGTGTGTGTGTGTGTGTGTGTGTGTG
>JAOPJL010000146.1:7225796-7236306 GCA_027123545.1 Trisopterus esmarkii | reverse complement strand
CCCCCCCCCCCCCCCCCCCCCCCCCCCCCCCCCCCCCCCCCCCCCCCCCCCCCCCCCCCCCCCCCCCCCCGCCAGCGAGAGAGAGACAGAGAGAGACACCGACACAGACACAGGAAGACAGATTGACAGACAGACACAGACACATACAGAGAGAGAGAGAGAGAAAGAGAGAGAGAGAGAGAGAGAGAGAGAGACCCAGAGACAGAGACAGAGAAAGAGACAGAGAGAGAGAGAAGCAGACATATACAAAGACAGAGACAGAGAAAGAGACAGAGACACAGAGAGTAGAGAAAGAGAGAGGGAGTGAGAAAGAGACATAGACAGAGGTTAGAGAGATATACATATATATTTTTATACATAGCATTAAGACAAAACCAATATTTTCTTTTCTAACACTAGTATCACCTGTTGACATGTTTTTTTACAACAAATATTGAGTGGCATTATCCAATTCCCTCGTCCCTCTTGAATGTTTACTGCCAATAACTAATAAACGGTCAAAGTGTGACTTGAATTGATCGACAGTTGATGAGTCTGGGGCTGAGAGTGGGTGGTTGTCCACGGTCTCCCACCAGAATATCCCTTTATTGATATTGTTCCTCCAGACTCACCTCCCAGAGCCCAGAGACATCCTGCCCAGTGTCCTCATCTCTGTGTTGGCCTGCAGTCGACACTTGACCAGCTCTGTGGGGCAGAGCACCACCGAGGAGACCACTGCGGCCAGCGAGCCGGCCAGGGCGCTGTGGAGAGGGCTGGGGGAAGAGGTCGGAGGTGAACAACCATGTGTGTGTGCAACACCTAGAGATGCATGCATGCATACATATGCATATTTACAGATAAATGATTTAATAAAAGAAAGAAATTTGTACATGCATGCAAGTGTACATACAAAGACATGCTTGCATGTGTGTCTACACGTATACATGTATTTCTGTGTGTATTCAATTATTTATATTTATATGTATGTATGCATGCATGAATCTCTTGGTGGTGCACATTGCATATATTGCATATACATTACATACATGCAGATATTTCTAGAAAAACATTCACACCCATACAGACACATCTTGATGACAAGAAGGCCATCCATCTTGATGAGCAACCATCTTGATGAGCAGTAAGTATCCTCTTGCTCATTGATCAATAAGTATGTACACAATGGTGTCACACAGGCACTGACCTCAGCTCCTGCTGTGAGTCCAACCCCAGTGTGTGACTGACAATCTTCTGACAAGTTCCATAGCAGGCAAACAGGATGGCATTTTCCCCTGCATTGGCGAGCAAGGCAGCCCCTGTACCTTGATATAAACCTTCAGGGGACCAGTGGGTGAAGGGTAGGATACACCATCCATGAGGAGCCCAATCCCAAGATATGCCATAGAAAATGCAAAACAAAAAATGTTATGCTAAATCAAGAAGTCAGAAAATGTATTCATCACAAAGGGTCAATTAGGGTTAGCTTATTACAAGAAAGTATTTTATTTCTGTCTGGTTCTGGTTATATCTATCAAGGGTAAGCAACCTATGGCACGTGTGCCACAACGGGTACACGATGGGCACACAAAGTGGCCATCATGAAAGTGGCCACAAAATAAGGCTAGATAGCTAGCTATGTTTTATTATATTAAAGTTGATAATGGCAGTAGCAAAAAACTTCATAAGAGTAATTTCAAAGATGAGGTGGAAGGAGTTAAATCAATGAGGAAGGCCGTGGCACAGTATGATCGGCAAAGCAGTGGGTTTACAACTCTATGTGCCGTCAAAGATCAAGTTACAGAAAGCAGTTATAAAGTCGTGCAGTGCATTGCTAAACGCTGGAAGCCCTTTGATGGAGAATATATACATGAGGCTTTCCTCAGCTTTCCTCAGGAGGTTATATTTAATGGATTACCGAAAAAAGACATTATCTCCAAGACATTTCTGCGTGAACTGTAGAATGGTGCATTACTGACATAGCTGAAAACGTAAAGCACCAGCAAACTCTTGCATTAATAGGTGCGTATAAAGGACATTCTAAGTCAAGGGGTGGTCGCAAGCAGTGTTGTGCAGGTTCACACTTCACATGAACTAGTTCAAAGTTCAGTTCGTACAAACAAAAAAAAAGAATAAATTCACGTTCATACTTCACAAATTCAGTTTTGAACTAGTTATGTTCAGTTTATTAAGAGTTTTTTTAGAAACCGAAGAAGACCTGTTTCATTCATCACAACTAAGGCAGTTACTATAATCAATAAACATGCCATCTGGACCTAAGCATCAATTCAGAATGTCACAAAAACTAGTTCAAGTTCAAATTCTTTAGTTAAAAATATGTTGAGTTCAAAGTTCATAGAAAAATGAACTTGTTCAATGAACTAGTTCTTTTGAACAAAGTCATGCACAGCACTGGTTGCAAGATACTACCACTAAAGGGGACGATGTGGCAAAAATATTCACTGATCTTGTTGAGGTGAGAGGGGTTGATATCAGATATGCTGTTATGATCAACATAGCACCCCGACGGGGTGCTATGAGGGGAAGCAGAGGGGAAGCAGAGGGGAATCGCTAATCAGAAGATATTTTGCCATTGTCACTCTAGACGGGAAGACGAGCACCAGCAGTAACGTTATAAATAAATAAATGCATATAATGAAAATCTGTCAGTGATTTTCTTTTCAAACATTGTAAAGTGGCGCTCTGATGGATCTAGAGCATACCCCTGATCTAGATGGAACCCTGCTGACCCCTGAGCTGGATGGAACGCCGCCAACCCTAATATAGATGAGACTCTGATGGATCTATAGCATACCCCTTATCTAGATGGAACGCCGTCGACCCCTGATCTAGATGGAATCCTGATGGATCTAGTCTAGATCCATCAGGATTCCATCTAGATAAGGGGTCTGCAGGGTTCCATCTAGATCAGGAGTCGGCAGGGTCCCATCGAGATAAGGAGCATCCTTTATCTCCTTATCTAGATGGGACTCTGCCGACCCCTGATCTAGATGGAACCCTGCAGACCCCTGATCTAGCTGGTCGACTTAAATAAAGTTTCACTGACCTCGTACTCCTGTCTGCTTCCACGTTCGACAGAAGCAGTCGGCCACACCCCTGTAAAGAGCAGGAAATGTCTGCAGCTTCACCTTTACTGTATCACATGGTTGGCCGATGATCACACAGGCCGCACCCCCTGCAGAGATGCATATGCGTATGTGTCTGTAAATGACCCTGTACCAAATATATATAAATATCAAACTATTACCAAATGTAAATATTATTATAATAGTATGATTTGGGCGTGCTCCAAGGTGCCAAACAATCAAATAAATGACATCCAAAGCCAGAAACGATCCCAATAAGATGCCCAGAAGGACATCAGTTGAAAGCCTTCTTAGATATTTTCCAGATTACTAGGCTTCCTGTGCTGCCCTCACAAAGAATGACTACAAAGACATACATTTAAGACAGACCAGATTTTGTCTGAAAACACCTGAGCACCTACCTGCTGCTCCTGCTGTGAGGTCTATGATTCCATCGATGACAGGATGACAAGTCCTCTCCTTCGCTAAACTCTCTCCTTCCATACGGACAGAAAGATTAATGGATGAACGACGAGCAATTTAAAGTCAGGTCCAAACCGATCAAGCAAATATGTAAAACTCTTGTCTGGACTTCCCTAGACCATATAACTTCCAACCTACAGTCAAACGTATGAGAACATTGGAAATGAATACATTGGTCTCAATAAACTAAAGGACTTTGCATTCATAATGCTGCAGGGTGACCTAGTTCCTGCTAGAACTCCACTGTAGACTGGGTGTAAAGTATTCTGTTCCACTTCTTCTTCTTGTGACTAAAGGAGCAGGAATATGACCTTTGTTTCTCTCTTTGTTTGCTGGCGAGAGAAGGAAAACAACTGAGATAAATAGGTTGACCCCGAACTCACCATTGGATCATTTTGAATCGATTAGTTATCAGCGCTTTCTGATTAAGGCCGGCTTACACGGAATGCATTTATTGAGCAATTCCTTAAAAAGTATTTTCTTAAGGCTGGTAGTTACTATTGGATTAAGATGTTCTGATGTTGAGGTGAATTAATGTTAGATACATTCATTTAAAATTATGTTTTATAACAGAGACATTCCATCTCACACGTCATCCTTTTAAAGCTACGGTATGCAATGTATTTAGAAGAAGTATTATTTTTTTCTCCTCACATCTCAACAGCAATCATTGAATCAAATAATCAGAAATGGCTGTAATAAGCTTGTCCAATCATTTCAATCAGACAGAGTGAAATGATTCGATGGCCTACCTGTCTGTCTCCCTACCTATCTGTGCACACATCGCCCGTGCCCTCATTTCACATGACCGGAGCATTCCACAAGGCCGACCAAAATGTCTGAGCAAGTCATGTGTTTTTGGGAGTGGCTTTGGAGACCTGGATTTTTGGGTTTGATATATATACAAAAAGCCTACCCTAGCCTTTAAATAAATTATTTCACAACACACACACACACACACACACACACACACACACACACACACACACACACACACACACACACACACGTGAAAGTGAGTTATGTATTCCATGCAGAAGTAAGGTACTGCTAAGCACCTATCTAATTTATTCTCTGTAGACCCTAGAGCCGGAATGTGGATGTGTGGATGTGTGGATTTGTATTGCATTGATGTGAATGTGTCCAATGGATCCATGTCTGTATCTTTGACGGTTGGTGTTTTGATGGATTTTGTGACATCCACTACCTGAGCTTGATTCAGGAATGTTTTTTGGATAACACTTCAAAGGGGTGGCAGAGGAGCAGAGGAGTAGTGTCGCTTCATATAACAGGATACCAGGGGCCTGTTATTATGACAAAACAGAAGGTCACAGACTCCTTCTTCCAGTCCTCGGCTGCCTTTTATTGGACGGCTGAGCAGGGAAAGACTTCCGCAGGGTATCATCACTTCAGGTCAGTCTCTTTGTCTGTATCCGAAAGATACAGACATAGGAACATTAACATTTGAGTCTTCATTTATAAATCTAAACACTAATTAAATTCATCATTTGATTATAGACAAAGGAACATTAACATTTGAGTCTTCATTTAGAAATCTAAACACTAATTCAATTCATAATTTGGCCAAAAAATAATAATCATGCAAATGGATTTGATTTGTTATCCTTTTTATTATTCTAATATATCAAGATATGGCTGGGCTCCAGCCTCTAGTCTCTGTCCTCTGGACATAGAGGATGGGGACAGGCCTCTGCATAGTACACCATCAACATCTGGATCTCTCAACCTATCCTGTTTCTACCAACAACAACCTTTCTGCTTCAGAGTATGAGCAACCTCCTTTTAAGGAAAAACGGTTTGTATTAATTCTACACACCACCTTGGTGGCTGCAACACTTCACCTAGATGGCTTTTCTGGGCTCTTCCAAACACAGGACCCAGGGTGGTGATGCTGAAGCTGTTTTATTGTACAGTTTGCTGGTAATGGTACCTGGCCTCGTGCTCCATGTTTGCCATCTAGGACTCTTCCTGAGTGTGTGTGGAGAGATGGCTGGTTTAACCTGCGCACACTGACTTCCCAATACACAACAGGTGTCCAAACAGTCTGACTCGGGTCAGGTGAGTGCTTGGCCATCATCCACACACACTCCCATACCGTAGTTTACGGAAACCGAGCATTGAGCAACAAGACCCGATCTGGCGGAAATACCTGGATTATTCCCTAGCTCTGTAAGCCTCTCTTCTGAAATAGCTGTTTTGATCAGCACTTAAAAAGGGGCATATTTTACCACCAGGTGTGAGTGTGATTAGCCATTACGTTTTGAAAATGTGCCGCTTCTGACATCACAGGTGGGCGTGTCCACCTGGATGCGTGCAGGACAGATCAGTCTACCAGCCTACCCAGTGGACTGTATCAAACAGCATGTTAGCATCTATCCAGCACACATCTAGGTGGCCACGCCCACCTGCGGCACATTTTCAAAACGGCTTGTAATGGCTAATCACACTCACACCTGGTGGTATAATGTGCCCCCTTTAAGGGTGGCGTGGTGCAGCCAGCAGGACTCCTCGCCTCCTGAATCTGTAATATCAGGTGACGCCTCACCATCTGTGGAGAGAAGGAAGCCTCTGCTCTCAGGTGCAGCAAGCTCTACTGGGCTCTGAGGAGCGCACAGACGGACCCCAGGGAGTTGTATGGTGGGAGAAGATTGACAGAGATTATTCAAGCACATTGAGGCTGGATTTGAATTGTTTGAAATAAGAGGAATGGCCTATCCCCTCCTCATCACGATGGATATACTGCTCTGGGCGGTCGAAAAAACCCATTGAAATGTTTTCCAGGTGTGTGCCATTACTTGTATCGCTATTGTAAGAGAACATAATTGAGAGACGGCATCACTGATCTGGACCAACGACACACACGGCCCCGAAAAACAACAGGGTCTGTACTGGCTCGTTCTACTGGTGCAAACAACATGGTCCGTACTGGTTCTAATGTTGCTTGTCTTTAGAGGGACCCATGTCCTTTCTGTTTACTGTCACTTATTTCACTCTACTGTGCTTTCATCTACTGTTGATGATTGACTGGACAACAATATGCTTATGTTCATCTATGATTTCCTGTGTTTCAATATGGGGGAAAACATAATCCCTGGTAGAATCCCAGTCACCCCTGCCAGCCTCATATGAGCGTCATTAATGAGACGGCCGTTACTTTGCGTCCTCTGAAGGATTCTGTTAGTGTCGTTAATAATTAGCTTACAGGAAAGGCTTTGGTGCGTGGCACATGACAAACTGCCCTTGATTTCCCTTATGGCGTTACCATGGTGATTACCTAATGGACAGCCTCCCTGCGGTTGTGATTTATAGTGTGTATTTGCATTTTTGTGGTCTTGCATCCTGTGTGTGTGTGTGTGTGTGTGTGTGTGTGTGTGTGTGTGTGTGTTTGCGTGTCTCTGTGTCTGTGTTTGTGTCAGTGTGTCATGTCAGTGTGTGTGGGTGTGTTTATAATTCCTTTACTCTCTCTCTCGTTCTATCCCTCTCTCTCACCTCTTCTCCCACTCACTCCATCCTCTCTCTCTCCTCCTTCCCTCTCTCCTCTATCTTTAAGGATGCAAGGCACAGCATCCATTTTTCCTCCTCTGGCTAAAGCCAGTTGGCTGCAGAGGCAAGCAGGATGAGGGATTATCCCTCAGTGGTTCTATCAGTCACACACTCTCATAAGCCCCGTATCACTCTCAGGCTTTGTGTCAGCAACTTCACGCCACCCCGACAGGAGACCTCTTACTCGTTGGTGGAGAGTGGGGGAACTGGTTACTCAGGAACATTTACGGGAGACAAATTAAGACATTGGCAACACGCAATAATAAACATTGATTTTGGACGTCATCAAATAATAAATATCATTCCACAAAGATGTTGTCATCTTTAATGCCATTAAATCAACATGTATGTCTGAGTAATGAGCAATGAAATGAATAAGAAATGCAATTGTAGCTAATGAATTGTTCAACATCGGCACCTGTGGTTACAGTTAGACCAACATTAACTCATGGGCAATGGTCCCACTTGTAAATGGCTGTTTCAATGACTGATGGCTGTGTTTCATCTGTGTTTCAGCTCTTCATAGAGCTGTGACGAAGGTCTGTTATTACGCCGTCTTTGTGTTTTACACTGAACCAAACAACGGTAGCTTTCCGGAAGCAAATGACCCTGTGACATGTAGCACAACCGCGGCAGCGTCATATATGAGGTATAAGATAGCGTCTGATGCACTTTGGGTTGAGCTTCTGCTACCTGCGTACCTGTGGAGTTGTATGCGTGCTCAGAGGGCTGCTTCATGAGGAAGCGCACTATTAGCACAATTCATGAAGCTTTTATCGGTAGCGGCTTAAAGTGAAGGGTCATGCAGGTGGAAACGCTTCCTCCTAGCCGCTGCTTTCAGGAAGCTGAGGGCATTGCGGGACCGGAGCCAGAAGCTGAACCATCCTAGCTGGGGAACCAGCTGACTTTCGGGAGCGTGTACCTAAAGCACACAGGCAAGTCCCTAGAAGACGCAATAGGAGTCGTCGGTTTGTCTTGTTGTTTTTATGAATCTAAATATAATGGGTTACATACGGCCTCTGTCTCACAAGCGGTAGCTGGTCTGTTCGTGTTATCGGTGGACGTTGGAACATGTGGAGTGCAAAGGCCCAATGAGTCAGACGGGAGAAGTGACTCTCTTAATGGTCTGAAAACCATTTCAGACCATTCAGTTCTTAATCTCTCTGTCATGACTTGATTGATTACTTGATTGACCACACTCTGTAATGGTATTTATTATGGCCGATTCAAAGCCCCAGTAATTGATCCCTCATGGGATACATTGAGATGTCTCAAAGCAATAACAGCGGTTACAGGAACAAGTCAATAAAGCAATTGACTGTGTCCTAAGCAAGACAGAACGGCCATGTGCATTGTAAAGCATCATTTGACAACATTGATTTCCTGCTCCTTGTTTTATTGTGTAGAGCCATCGGCACGCCCAAAAGTGTGTGTGTGTGTGTGTGTGTGTGTGTGTGTGTGTGTGTGTGTGTCCAGTCCATATATACTTTTCAATAACAGTGATAAGCAGGACCAGTGAAATCCAAAGATCTAGTAACTTTAATAGGCAGAACCACTTGCAGTCACATATTTTCCTTTATTTGAATTCTGACCATGCATGTCTATTCCCAACCAAATGATCCACCAATAACAATCAAATCAATATCAAATTTCTTCCCTTACCAGACAAGTCAGTTCGGCCCAGGGTCTGAAAGCTATTTAGCTATCAATGTCTATCAGGTGTGGAAGTAAATTACGCTATTTATCTCATATGTTTCTGATTAATCAGAATGAATTCAACACCAACATTTGTATTTAATAAGAGTTTTTGATTGTCTTTTAGTAGGCATAAAGCATATCGCCACCTGTTGGCGGAAAGACAACATTGCAATCCCAAAAGATTCAGATTTCAGTTGTCGCTTTCACTTTCTGCGACACTTTCTGTCGCTTTCAAGTTCTGGCTGCTCTTTGTTCTGGACATAACTGTGCATAACTGGCATGTAAATACCATGACATGTATGTGTGTGTGTGTTTGTTTTTGTGTGTTTCAAAATAAAATACATTGTAAAAATAAGCTCACAAATCTGTCACATAGTCTGCGGGCATGCGTGTCTCACTGAGCCTGACTTGGCCCAATCTTGAAATTAATTGAAAATCATTCATGTGTGAAAAGAGGCTATTAGCGATTACAGAGGCTAGTGGAAAACATGGTGATTCTAACTTGCCTTAATACGAGGAAACTCAAAAGACACACTTTCCGTCTTTACTTGATGGATCGGTTATTAAAAGGTCTTCTCCCAAACACAAAAATGCATGCTGTGTGGAATATGCAAAGAAATTAGTATTGAAGAGTGGGTTTGTGTTTGTGTGATAAAGTACATGTGTGCATGTGTGTGTGTGTGTGTGTGTGTGTGTGTGTGTGTGTTTGTTTTCGTGTTTTTGTTGTGTTTGTGTGGTAGACTCGAGTACATGTGAAGGTGTGTGTTTGTGTCTCCGCATGATGGAGTACGTGTGTGTGTTTGTGTTAATGTTTGCATTAGGGTTACATGAGCCTAAGAGTAACATAACATAACCCTGAGAGTACATGAAAGGTGTGTGTATTATGTGTGCATTTATATTTGTGTTTGCACGATGTGACACGATGTGACACGATGTGAGAGCACATGTGACAGTGTGTTTACGTGACATGTGAGTGTGTATGTATTGTGTTTGCGCTACATATGAGTGTGTTTGTATTGTCTTTGCATGACATGTGAGTCTGTGTGTATTGTGTGTGTTTTTGTGTTTGCGTCATAAAGTACATGTCAGTGTGTGTATATATTGTTTGCTGCTGAGCCAATCTGCACTCTGCCCTGCAATGTATGTGTAATGTGTAAATGTAATGAGAAATGCTAACAATTTGTTTAAAATTGTCCAAGCTTGCTTTTTCACCCCATAAAGCATGATCAACATTGAGGCTTGATTCTTATTTCAGTGATAGCTTGAATTAAATATTGTAACGGAATCATGTCCAACTTAAAATGTATTTCTCAGTCTCTTTCTTCTTGTTCTTGTTCAGTTTGTCCCCCTTCATTCTAGGGACATCTGCCGGGGGCTAAACTCCCCGCAGAAGCTCAGAGGAGAACGGAACGAGAAGGAGACGAGTGGACTTCCTGGATCCGCTAATTAGTCGACTGGTTCACATGTTGGCTCTTGTTAATTAGTGTCTTGGCTGACCGTCAGCGGCACATGTACAGGGAAGATAAGCTCATCGTTCTCCTGGTGCTCCAATAAATCATCAGCACTGAGTAGGGGAAGAGACAAGCAGCATTTAGGAGTCAGAACAGGGAAGGAGGGAGGGAGAGTGAGAGCGCGCGAGAGAGAGAGAGAGAGAGAGAGAGAGAGAGAGAGAGAGAGAGAGAGAGAGAGAGAGAGAGAGAGAG
>JAOPJL010000146.1:7191988-7206326 GCA_027123545.1 Trisopterus esmarkii | reverse complement strand
GTGTGTGTGTGTGTGTGTGTGTGTGTGTGTGTGTGTGTGTGTGTGTGTGTGTGTGTGTGTGTGTGTGTGTATGTCACCTAGCGTATCGTGCAGCACAGCGTGAACAGTGCACACACACACGGCCCTCAGCCCAGATAACAAACGCAGGCAGGCTGCAGCGAGCGGCCGGGGGCCCCTTCAGGCGAGGAGCTCCCTGGGTGCACATGAGTAATGACTGGAGGCCCGGAGACCGCTTTGAGGCCACCCTGTCCCTCGCTGAAGGAGAGGCAGGAGGCAGAAAATTGCGAAAACAACAAGAGCGTGAAGATTGATTGATTTCCTCATCTTCCGCTTTCTCCTCTGGCTGACGTGTGTTTGCGCTGAGCTAACTGTTAGCTGTTAAGTGCTGTTGTTTTGGGGGCTGGCTGTGAGGCGTGCTCCTGGCTTTGCTATGTTATGCCATGTTGCTATGCTAATGCTATGCCAATGCTATGATATGTTTCTCCATTATGTTATTATTTTATATGCTATGCCCGATTAGGTTATGGCCCTGGACGTCAACCAACCGCACAATACAATGAGCATATTAGCTGCAATTGTTTGATCAATTCACCTCTACGGTTATGCTACAGCAGAGGCACCATGTTTGCCTTTCCCCTGGACTGCTCTGTTTCATCAGTGTCTTGTAGACATAATGTGGGACAGTTCCTTGCTCCAGAGCTGCTGTTTATCCTGGTCCCTGCCTTCATTAAAACAAACCCCTCACATGATGCCCCCTCCACTACCACCGACACAGTCCTCTACCAGTGACACAGTCCCATCATAACACCCTCCTCTACCCGTGACACAGCTCTCTGCCCATCATAACATCCTCTCATGATAGGGTTATATACATATGATTATGTACACGCCACATAAGGAGGTAGTAAAAGTCATTAACCCAGAAGCTCTCCAGATACAGGAGGTCCCTTATGAGAGAACAATGATATCCTGAAGATCTTTCCATCGGCTCTGTAAGGGCAGTTTGAGGGCTTGCTGGAAGCCTTGGGGGTATTGTGGACGAACCCAGAATCCCTTGTCTGCTAACGCATGAATTAATGAAGTGTTTCCTACCCTAAAACGATAAGCTCCAGGGAAACACTCTCGGCCCTAGGTCTAATCACAGTCTAATGAGCAGAAAGGACATTGGCTCTCTAATATATCCGCTGCTATTTATTCAGTGAAATGAGGATCCTGGGGGATTACTCTGCCCACAAGGAGGGAAACATTTTTTACTTTAATATACATTATATCATTGCACTTATTGTTTATATTTATATATGTATATATTATATATGTATTATTATGTATTATGTTTATATTTTACATAGTGTATACAACGTTTACATTGAACATAGTGTATATATAGGTTATAATATATATGGTGTATATAGTTTATATTGTACATTGTGTATACATATGTTATAATGTATATACTGTGTATAGTTTATATTGTACATATTTTCGAAGGTATATTGTGCATATAGTTTATAACGTACAGTGTATATAGTTTGAATTGAACATAGAACATTGTGTGGTGGTTGTAGTTTACACATTCTTCATGGGGGAGAGGGAGGGAGTGGGAGAGGGAGAGGGAGAGGGAGAGAGGGACAGAGAAAGAAGAGTCTCATTGGGGGTGTGTTTGTGTGGATAGCATAAAGAAGGTCATTTAGACTCATTGTCCATTGGCTGACCATGTTGCGGTTCTCGTTTGGTTTTGGATCTTCAGATCAGAAATGATATGACCTCCTGACCTTCCAGTTTATGAACTCATAATGTTTGAGCCAGTGTTTGTGAGGAGCGCATAAGAGCCAAGCTGCCACAACAAACAACAACAACAACAACCACAACAACAACAACAACAACAGCAGCAACAGCAACACCAGGCCAGCTGAGGGGCTTACAGGGCTTAAAGAGGTGCCATACATCAATGAGGCACGGTGGGATTAAGCATCGCTCTGCTCTAAGCCCATTCTGCTCGCATATGAGTAGCTGGGCCATTCTGAAGGATTACTACCAGCACTAATGTGAAAGACAATGAGGGGACTATTTTCTTTCAGTCAAAACAATATTTGGATTTGATCTTATTAGTCGTAGCATAGATTACAGGGTAAGGTACGGTAAAATCTGGTGCGAAAAACGAGTAATCCATAACAAGCTGTGGTACATTGCTTTGTGTGCGACTTAGGATTTCTACCCGGGAACACAGCACTCATCACTGGAGCCCTGCACAACCTGTCAATCACTCAAAGCTCAACATAAGCTCCGAGTCGTGGTGCTTGAAGGCCAGGTGACCATGGAGACGTGAGATGTGAAGCCTCACCAATGACCTGATGTCTCTAGCGAAGGAGGTCATACCGGTAACCAACAGTGAGTTGGCAGATGGATTCTGATCCTGCTTCTCTGATCCGGCTCCAGCCCTGCCACTGCCTCACTGATGATTCATTCCCATTTCCCCGGGCTGCTCTTAAAGTGCTCTGTAAATATTGTTCAAGCACAATTCCAGAAGCACAGATCACAGTTGGACCTGGCACGGATATTCCTACTGTTCCAAGTCACCGGCCGATTCCTAGTTTGGACTTAAATACTAGAAAGATAGAATATGCTAGAAAAATATATTTTAATAATTAAAATAATGAACTTATTTAGGTTATTGGTTGCAAAGTGCAAAGTGAGAATGTAAGAAATCACAGACGGTCGACACCTGATGGCTCTGGGATAGAAACCTTCAGTCTGCAGCCAGACCGCAGAGCGGTATAGCCTGCCAGACGACAGCAGAGTTACTGTATATGTATGTGCTGGGTGGGAGGAGTCCAGTAGCACAGGGAGCTCTGAGCCAATGTGTTCTGCAGACGACTTTTGAAAGTCCTAGAATCCTGAGAAAGCCAGACCTACCGCTCCTTGGCTGTGCAGCTCTTGTACCGACCTGGTCAGATTGCACTCCCTAGTGCACTGTTAAAGTTTGTGAGGATGACTCGATCTACACCCAACTTGTTCAGTCTCCTTAGGAGGAGGAGGAGGAGAAGGAGGAGGAGGAAGAGGAGACGTTCCCGGGCTGATTGGACTGCCTCGTCTGTGTGAGCAGACCCGGTGAGGTCAGCGTTGATCCCACCAGGAAGCTGAAGCCTCTGACCTCTCTGACCACAGGTCAGCCGGGGTGTATGGGGTCACCGCCCACCCTCCCGTAAACTCCCGGAGTCCACAATCCTCTGCTTGTCTTGGCTGACTTTTGATCAATTCAAAACCTCTCTCTCAACTTGGTTGAGAGAGAGGTGGGTGTCTTGAAAGCATGCTTCCAGGGTAACAACCTCCCATCTGAACGGCTGGCTCGTCAGTGGTGAGGCCCACCGTGATCGTGTCGTCAAGACAACTCGACTTTGAGGTTGGAACTGTGTGTCGCTTCATATCCGTGAGTTACCGAGGGGAACTCAATGCATTGTAATATCATTGCCATGTTTACATGCATTGACACATGTTCTTCTAGTACTTTTGACTCAATCCACCAGGCCCTAAACAAACACATGCGTCCACCATGGACACCCCCCCCTCCCTCTCTTCTGTGCAATGGCCTTTGCTTCTTGCCAGAAGGAGGGTTGGGGCAACATTGAGTTATGCGTGCCTTAACTAACAAGACGATTTTTTTAATCAAGAAAAGGTGAGATACACACACTGAACGATGCATGGAGATACGTTTATGGTCTTTAAGTGTATAGGAGGCAACGATTTCACAGCACCCCCGACAGTCACTGTGTCTGTGGTGATTCCCCAACAATCATGTGCTGATTCTCAAAGCCAGAGCACAAGCAAATGCAAGTGCAATATCGCAATTTAAAACATGATAAACAAACACGGCAGCTGTCGTCATGCTATGCTAGCTCTATTAGCTTTGCTGTCATTTTTTCTGAACATCCTAAGAAATAGTCTAGAAATATGGACAAGAGATGGAGACTGAGACCTGAGGCATCTGTAGTGATGCCGAGTTCGCCGTCATCTTCCCCACGGGCCAATCAATGCACTGCATACTACATCCTTTTGTAAACAAACAATACAATTTGTGCTTAGCACCAACACAAGCTGCTGATGTATACATCAACACAGCCTGCCGATGAGCGTCAGCAGGTTGCTCCTTTGCTTGCTCATATCCTGAGGGTAGGTCCGATCCATTACTCACTTCTTTCTTTTGATTTAATGGTTGATTTGCTCTTGATTGGTCAGATGATTCCAAAAGTCCAGGTCAATTTCTTATTGGGCCACCATATCCTCATGTAAAAGAGAAGGTTGCTGGTGAAGGCTAGATGGTTGTTGATTGTTTTTTTGTATTTTTACAGGTTTCACAGCCATGGAGTAGTAAGTAAGTAAGGCCTAGCTTGCTGGTGTGCAGCTCCACCTCGTAGGCTCCTCCGTGGCTGCTGCTGCTGATGCTGCTGCTGCCCAGGTCGGCTCACTTAGCCATCCTCTAGGGGTGGTTGTGAGTGACCCCTAATGACCTTGGTCTTCCTAACGTAACCATGAGGCCCAGCTGTTTGACGTTCTCATTTGGTCGGCTGGTCTTATGCTGCCTTTACGTTTGTGTACTCCTAATAGGCATTGCCTTATCGAGGCTCATTACCTGTGAGAATGTGAATTGTGAATTGCCTCATCCTTTGTCGTGTGTTAAGTGTCATGGGATTATCTGAATCGGATATGGATCTTGTATGTGCTATAGAGTAGTGTTTACTGATATTATACAGATAACAGGAAGGTGTGTGCTGCAGTGCTTTGTATAATAGGCTGCATGAAATATGCATTTCCCTGGCAGGCAAGACAAATTCAAAGTGGAGAACATTAACATAAGAAAGGATTTATTTTTCATATTTTCCAATTGAAATACTGATTGGGTACTTTTGAACAAGCGTGTAATTAAAATTATGCTAATGTGGCTCTCCAAATAGTTGGTTCTGCGAATTGGCAATTGTCTTGCCAATTTCCCATTGTGTTTTTTCTGTCCGTGCGCGTGTGTGTGTCTGTCTGCCTGTGACTAAATATACGTGTGAATGTACAGTATGATGACAGCTTGAAATCCACACGACTGTGGCAGTTTCACAGCAGTGATCATGAACAAAACAATCGAGAAAAGAAAGGAATAAAAAAAACAACCTGTAATGAATATCTCTTATTTTTTCCTCCGTTTTTCCCCAAATTCTAGCAAGTCCCACTCAGCGAGTGTCCCCGCTGATGGCCCCATTAGTGAGAGTGTCCGCCTCTCTCAGCCCCAGCAGGCTAGTGGTCAGGGCAGCGTCCATGGAGGTTGGGGGGGGGGCTAAGTGACCGGTGAACCAGTGTCAGCCCTCGGAAAGAGGCTGGTCCCTAGAGGCCACTGGCGCTGACAGATCAGTACATTACAGCCCTCTGGAGCAACCTACTTCTGTTCTGTATAGCAGCGTGGAAACAGGAGCCCATTGCCAACACCGAGGCCAGATAAGACCCCTCTGGGGCTGGGGCCGTTGTCCCTGACTGGGTGGGAACAGTCTGGGACAGTGTGGTGAGTGTGAAAGTGAACAAGTGTGAAGTGTGAAGCTTTTGTAGGATTTGTGGAGCATCGTTTTGCGTATCAGTGTTTTATAATATGAAGTCATATATGACATAGATTACAGATACAGATATAAGATGCCTCTATTTATCATAAATGTCTTATAGCTCATATATATTTATATATACCGGTAGATGGTTCTGTTGTATATCTTGGGACGAAAGGTGTTGGAAAATTTATGACATGTTTGGTCCAATCAATCCGATTCTTAGATGAAACCAGGAGACTGAAGTAGTATGCATGTGTTGATAGGACCCAAGAGAATAGAGGTTCAAGATCGCTCTTATTGAGGCCTCTTCTCCATATGATAACTTCTACCAGCCTCAAGGCTAACAGGAAAATAGGCCTAATGTGACGTGTCCCTCTTATAGTGATAATACATCCTCCACCGAACCAGCGTGCAGATTTCCTCCCAGAAAGATCTGTCGTAATTTTAACTGACCATGAGCTCAGGTTCTCCTAGTTGGAAATTTCAACCTAGATGTAGATTTTGTCTTAGACTCTACAGCTATGAATTTTTTTTATCTACAACGTACTACACACACTTGATTTCAAGGAAAAGTCATTCTTGAAATCTCGTTGCGTGGTTGCAGGATAATTCCATATTGTCATTACAATCTCAACTCCCCATCACCCAAGTATTTTAGATAACACTAAGCTGTAGTCTTAAGTCACACACAACACAACTCTAGCTCTCACTATAGTAATTAGTTAGATAGTAATTCTCTGTTTGGATCCTTTCAATAATGTTAGAATATAATCTTAGCCTGTCAGTGCCAAATACCTGCTCACATTAACCCATTGCCATAAAGTTCTTAAAACGGTTGTTTACTTGATATTTGTGTGATTATGAACTGTTCTTTATCAGCGGTCAAAAAAACATCTAGAAAGCTGTGTTCATCTAGAAAGCTGTGTTTCAGGTCGCAACCGACATCCCTTTTTTTTCTCCAAGTAAAATCATTGAAAATATTGTGTAAAGACCAGTTAACCAATTCCGTGAGAGAAATACCAACAGGCTTCAGTTCCAACATAGAGTAGGGACGGCTCTGTTAAGGCGGGCACGCACCAAGATGACTGCCCGATTGTCGCCAGAAAATGGAGTCGGGCTGTTAATCACAAGACTCTGTCAAGAAAGTGTGAAATACACTCCTAGACGACTACAAACGACCCCGTACATTCTGCGCTTGCGCGTGATGTAATGTCTCGCGCAAGTGAGATAGACCTGATAAATTGTTCCTCGATTTCGGTGTGTGGCTGCTTTTAAAGGTCTATAGGACCTTCAGGTAACCATTCACAGCATTGGTGTTGCTGTTTTGACAGCACTTGACTGTTATATTTGATACAGCGGATCATAGTGATGTTACGCCCCAGTAGCTTGTTTTCAGTCATTTGTATTAGAATTTTCAACTAGCAGGGCTTCAATGATAGCATGGCCGCCAAGCTCAGCCATCCTTATAAGGGTTAACAAAGGAAGATCAAATAAAGATAGAAGATAAAGGGTCACAATTAGCATAAGCGCTGGTTGTTTTCACCAACCTTAGAGCTAGCTTAAAGCAACCTTAAACGGCTGAATGTGTACGTTGCATCCAAATCCTTTTCGAGTCCGCCCCGCCAGATTATATCAGTTTTATTGGGCTTTGACCTTCCCTGTAACACACTCACAAACACACACGCACACACACACACACGCACACACACACACACGTACACTATTTATTTCCTGCATCAAGCGCAGCACACGGTCATGGCAATTACTGGCTTCAAATGGTACCGCTTCTTCCACAACCTACGGTCTGCCCACCTCTCTCTCTCTCCCTCTCAAACTCTCTATCCCTCTCTAACACTCTCTCTCTCTCTCACTTTCTATCTCACTCTCTCTCTCTCTCTCTCTCAGTATGCAAGACAACGCCTACTCTCTCTCGTTGACAGGCCATATGGGAGCGCAGACACCTCTGCACACACTCACAGAGTGTGAGTGTGTATGTGTGCATGCGTGCGTCCTTGTGCAGTGTGTGTGTGCATGCGTGAGTGTGTGTTAGTGAGTGTGTGTGTGTGAGAGAGCATGTGAGTGGGATGGAGAGAGAGAGCTAGGTCAGAAAGGAGGATTGGCAAAAAGCAGTAGATACAAAATGATAAAAGTGATGAATTATAAAGGTTATGACTCACAGCAAGCGACACAAGTAATATCAATAAAAGTGAAGATATATAGATCTATGTTATGTGAGATTCCCCGTGACATTAACACAAAGATATTTTCAAAGACTTTTTCGAAGAACGGTGTGAAATAAAAATGAACCAAATCCAATATTTTCTTCGTTTTGGGTTGCACACCCGAGATATTTTGAGCAATTACTTGATTACACAGTTGAAAAGGATGTCGTCAATATCCCTGAAGAGTACACCGCAACGGATCTGAATGCACCTGCTCTCTGGACGGGTTCCCCTTCGTCTTCCCGGGGCCCGTACGTGAAGCTGCGTCCGCGACGGCACACAGCCACTCAGCGTCTCTCTGGCTCTCACAACGCTGACACGCAGAAACCACTTCATCAATAATAAAGGGCTTTTAATATCAGATGAGGTTGGAGGTAAAAAACACCTCGTACATCTTTACACGCTCTGGTGCTCTGGTCTTCTGTCACCGCAAGACCGGACTGGAGTGTGGTATTGCTTTGATATGCAGATGAACCGTGTTCTTTGCCCTGATACAATACACAGTGCAGGTGTAGCCACCGTAACCAGTCAAGGGCTTTCTGCCCCTGTAGAAAATCCCCTGCTAAGTCATTAAAAAGACTTTCAGGGGTTAAGTAAGTGTAGCTAAAAATTCCGGCAGAAAATAAAGACTGACATTTCCATGCAGCAATGTTCTATTAATATTCATCTGTCGAATGTGAAACCGAATTACATGGTATCAGAGTGCAGGGAAACGTTAGAAAACCAGCTAGCTGTGTTGGCAGGGCTCTGGTTTGAATCTGGGCTCCGTATCCTTTTCTTTATCTAGGGTAAAGCTCAGATTAAATGCTTTTTTTTTGTCATAATTGTTTAAATCCTTTGGACATCCTATTGTTAAATTAATGGGGGTCTCAGTTGGATACTTTCAAAATGCAGCTTATTCTGGCTAGTGTCTCCAAAATTGCAAACCCTAGCTTTACGGTTAGAAAACAAATAGCGCTCAAACTAAACGTTTTCTTTTTTTATTTGATCATTTTTTATTAATGCCTTTAAGCATGGCTGAGCAGCCACGCTAGACGTCTGCCCCCCATGGCCCACCATCTCATTTAGGAGTCAGGTATAAATCTGACAAGCCCCAGGTGCAAGCAGAAGCTTTCAGGAGGAGAGAGAGAGAAGTACTGCCTGTGGCTTTGGCAGCATTTACATTACATTACATTATTTTTCACAATTCAAACATGCATTTACAAGCATTTACAAAAAAAATATGAAAGGGCACCAAAACAGTGAAATGTAAACGCACACAGAGCGCCGCTAGACTTTAATAGTGCAGTAGAGCGAATCTTAAAGGGCAGTTTAAAACAGCTCTGTTTACCAAGCTAAGCACGTGCTGGCTGACTTCTAAAGGTTAGACGGGTTACTTTTTTACCAGTACCACTGTTGCATTCATCCTATTACTGTGTTGATAGGTGGCAGTGGTTCCAGCGCCATGAAACCCAATAACCTGACTTTAATGTTTAGAAATACAGCATTCTGTGCACAGCCAGAGGAATTTTACCCCACGGTGTCCAATAAAACCAAAGCTGAGAACCTTGTCGCTTTCATTCATGTGTGTTGACATGGCTTGTATAATACACAGATTCTGTCAGATACCGTTGGCCTACTTTAGGAGATCCGGAAGGGAAAGCCAGGATAACATCATTTAAGGAGACCCTTTAACGAAGGAGACGGTGACCAGGCCATGCCAGGGAGGTACAGCACATTGGGGATCGAACTCAGAACCTTCCGGCAGGGAGACATGAACACCTAGCCACCACGAGCCTCTCCTACTTCCCGTTTAGCATTAACACAGCGTTCTCCAGACAGCCAGTGTTTACCTCCTCTACAGCCCGGCCCGTCTGCCAAAGTCAGGCTCTCCTGCTGTCGTTTGCTAGCTTAAGGTTCCCCAAGCAGACATGATTTGCGTAAACAGGATGCTGTTGTCAAGGCTTAGGGGTCGATAGAGACGCAATGACAACAACGGAGGAGACCATGTTGGCTAGGGACCCCTGGGGGCCCTCTGGTACAGGAGAGCGGGATGAGGCAGGCATCCAACGGAAGTAAAGTGAAAACCGGAGAAAAATGTAAAAAAAAAACGTGTATGTAATACATGTAAAATGTATACAATGTAAAATCCATCAATTTGGGGTCCAGTCTGGCTCAAGCGCCCACACACACACGCCTGCTCTGAACACACACACATTCTGGGGTGATAAATGGTTATACATCTAATGAATTCCAATGAGGGAGGGTCTCTGGAAACAGAACTCAAATGTGTGTGTCGGAGCACTGACGGCAGCAACCCAGCAGGGATGGAAAGAGAACTGCAGTTGGGATGGTCCCCAAAACAAGGGCGCCTGGACTCAGAGACCGCAAATAACGAGATAGAATGAGGTAGATAGAGATTTACCCTTTTAATTGTGTTCAGTTTAGCTCATGTAAACACTATGCGCTAACAATTGCATACTTTTGTAGCAAACCCTACATTTATTATTAGTTTGGTATTTCCTATTTTTCCGTAATATTTTTTTGTATTTTACATTTGATGTCTCATATTCTTAAAGGGGAATTTCACGGGTGGAGACATGAATCTGTATTGAAACTGGTCATATATGTAGTCGGATAGTAACATCAATTTCTAATTTGGTGCCTTCTTGACCGAGAGCAGACAGTGACCTTTTGGTGCGTTGACGCGTTGAAGACGACAACTCCCACAATGCCAATCAGCGTTCACTCCCTGAGGGACGTAACACAACAGCCAATCAGCGTTCACTCCCTGAAGGACGTAACACAACAGCCAATCAGTGTTCATTCCCTGAAGGACGTAACACAACAGCCAATCAGTGTTCATTCCCTGCAGTCCATAGTGAACTGCAGCAGGAGGAGAAGTGACTGTTGCCGTTTGCGGACTCCCGGAGCTCTATATTTAAAAAATATAATATCATATGACAAATAGGTATCCATATAATATAATATAATGTAATATATATTATCATGGCCAAAAGCTGTTTGCGCCGCTGGATGATATTAGGAATTAAAAACTGTGTCGGGTTCTCGATATGAATTTATAGCGGGTCTGGTCGGGTGCAGAGTGTAATTCGGGCGGGTGTGGGTTGGAAAAATAAGACCCGTATATTGATTCTCGGCCATGGTGGAGAAGGAATTGGGGGAAGAAATGTTGGCTTTGACTCTCTGAAGTCCAGATTTAACCGTGACTTCAGATGGATGTGGAAGGACCTGAGACGTTGGAGAACCCGACACAGACGTTTATTCATAATATCATCCGGACCGGAGGTGCACACAGGTTTTGGCCGTGATATTATACATTATGTTATAGATGTCTATATATTATATTATATCATTTAGATATATAGCTCCAGGTCTCCCGCCAGAGCTCCCGGTGAGTTCTAGAATATCAACACGGGCAAAAGCTGTTTGCGCCACATGCTATTCTGAATAAATGACTGCATCTCTGGTACTAGACTACATCATTGCTTCTTCAGCACTCGTGTGACCGGTAGATCACACGAGTAGATCACACAGTGCTGAAGATGCAATGATGTGTTTAGTACCAGAGACGCAGTCTCTGGTACTAGACTTGCGTCATAAACGTGCGTCATTTAAAGCAGGAAGTGTTAGAGGTAGATACGGATCTCTCCTGTCTCCGGGGAAAATAAGGGAATGATACACGACCATTCAAAAATATGACATGGTTTCTAACGATACAAAGCTTAATTGCAAATGGGTGAAGTGTCCCTTTAAGTAATATCATAATAGTTATTCATACACATTATTATTTCTTATTATTGTTGTTAGTCATTGGCCTTGGCTAAATAAATGTTTATTTGACATGCCAACATGCCCTTGAGAGGGAGACAGAGAGAGAGAAGAGATAGAGAGAGAGAAGAGACCAAGAGCGAGAAGAGACAGCGAGAGAGAAAAGAGACAGAGGGAGAGAAGAGATAGACAGAGAGAGGAAACAGAGTAAACAAAGATGGTGTGAACACCACTGAACCTCTCGATGCATGACAGGGAGAGCACCCTATGGTTTGGCTTATGCGTAATAATGAATGTTTTCTGCAGTGGCAATCAAATAAAAATGTTATACTTCTTTATTTATCAGTAAGATACATACTTACAGATATATTGTAGATACGTACATAAGATACTGATATAACACTATTTCAGATTCATCAGTAAGATACTGATATTAGACTATTCTAGAATAATCTGTAAGATACTGATATTAGATTATTCTAGAATCATCAGTAAGATACTGACATTAGACTATTCCAGATTCAACAGTAAGATACTGATATTAGACTATTCTAGAATTATAAGTAAGATACTGATATTAGACTATTCTAGAATTATAAGTAAGATACTGATATTAGACTATTCTTGAATAATCAATAAGATACTGATATTACAGTATTCTAGAATCATCAGTAAGATACTGATATTAGATTATTCTAGAATCATCAGTAAGATACTGATATTAGACTATTCTAGATACATCCGGTTGGCAAAGATGAAAAACTACCCAATTTCCATTTGATTGACGTTGACTTTGTCTACACAAAGAGAGAGAGAGAGAGAGAGAGAGAGAGAGAGAGAGAGAGAGATGTGTCTGAGCATTAAGATGCTGGTCTATTGTGTGGCCATATATATTATCATTAGTATTACACAATATTCACAGCTCTGATTGGTTCATGCAAAACAAACCCATGTTTCTATATAACAAACACATGTATTAAAGCGTCCCTTCTCTAGCTTTCCTTTTGTAATATGACTGAGACAACGCTACCCTTCCACCATCCTCGAACACAAACCAAGTAACACACGCACATGGGATCCACTCAGACACGCTCCAGCACAAGCAAAACCAGACATCTGGATTAGCTAAACATCTGGACTGGAAATACTAATCAGCTACTTTGGTAGATCAAGGTGTCGCGGAAGAGCCAGAATGATAATTGCTAATATGGTATGTATCCCATCAAACCACTTAAATACACAACGCACACTCACACACACATTAATTATATGTGCAATTGCATCCATATAGGGGCCATTTTCCACACTTTGTGTCAACCTCCTGGGACTGGAGCAAACGACCTTGTGGCAACAACTGGTGTGGTTGTTTACATCGCCTGACGAGCTTCATTACCCTAATGTTTTCCTACCTCTCGCCCCGCGGGACAAACTGTTCCTGTTCTCCATCACACCTTTTAGTGTGTGTGTGTGTGTGTGTGTGTGTGTGTGTGTGTGTGTGTGTGTGTGCGTGTCTGTCTGTCCATCCATTACAAAATGCGTTTTCTTTGACTGGATGTAAATTATGTTTATATTCCTGTAAGCACATATTGGGTAAATGACAAAATCACACATTACATTTGTATCAGCTGCAGGATGGCAACCAATTAAATATGTACAAAGGCAGTGCAGTCATTTTACATATTTTAAAAATCATGGGGACAATGATTGTTTGACTTAATGAGACAACAGTAGAGACCAAACTGGCTCAGTTTCTATAGAGCTACAGAACAACAGATGCACACGGCCAACAAGCCCTTAGTGTCTATCACAACGTTATCTGCATCCCAATGTGACCGTGAGGTTTGTTCATCACATTCGTCACACGCTCGGATGAGCCACATCAGTATTTTCCGAATTAGACCGCTAATTCCTGGATTACTATTATGAGCAACGAAAAAAACACACCCTAAATGTGTAGCTGGAGTATGACCGTGATATTCCCGTCGCTCCGGGTGATTACGAGGAAAAATGCTTGAAGAGAGAATGTCCCTGTGAAATGAAATAGGAAGAACCAATGAGATAAGGAAATAGTAGCAAATAGTGCTTTCCTTCAAGATAAGAGTGCATACAAGTCAGGAGTGGAGGGGGGAAGGATGTAGAGGAGGCGGAGAGGGAGTGTGTGTGTGTGTTTCTGATGAGTGCAGTTTCTGATGAGTGTTGTACATCTGTACAACACGACGAAGATGAGGTCTGCTCTGCTGGGGCGCCAAGGTCAGCGCATGCCATTAATATTCATATCAGTATCATTCCATGGCCTGCCTCTGAGGTAAGCAGAAGACAGAGAGACCAGAGAGCACTGCACACACATTTGAACTAGACTGTACAGTCATTCTGTGAGATGTTATATTTCTCTCAATGTTGGTTCCTTATGGTTGCCTTGATGGCTTCCTACTTCCTGCAGAAGTGTGTGAATAAGGCGTGGGACTTTGATACTGTTAACATTGGGGGATCCCAGATCACAATCAAATCTGATTACTGTAGTGGTGTTATTCATTTTACAATGAATCGATTCATCATTTAGTCTAAATCTCTCCAAAGTAGTGAATGGTTATCTCATATTACCAGTGTCCAAATGGATGTCTTCGGTTTGCTTGCTTCATCTGACAAGCAGCCAAGAAAACTCCATCATTTATTAAAAAATGGTCCGTGAACCAAATATTGAGAGAGAGAGAGAGAGAGAGAGAGAGAGAGAGAGAGAGAGAGAGAGAGAGAGAGAGAGAGAGAGAGAGA
>JAOPJL010000146.1:7097167-7116404 GCA_027123545.1 Trisopterus esmarkii | reverse complement strand
CACACACACACACACACACACACACACACACACACACACACACACACACACACACACACACACAGTTATGTTTCACAGATTTCTCATGACGGTCTCATGTGTCCTCAAGAAATCCTGACAATCAGAAAGTGTGCAGTCGAGGTGTGAATGAATCAACACAAAGGGACATTTTGTAGAAACGATATCAACGTTTCGGACCACATTGTGTCGCAGCAGAGTAGCCCAGCCATGTGTGTTCCTGTGCACACATCCATGCATTTATTCACTATGAATGTGTTTTCTGTGAATGTGTGTTGAATATATGCATTCATGTGTGTATTCACCTATTTGTTTGTGTGTGTGATTGTGCTACTATTTAAAATTCATGGAAAACATGAAACCGTTCTCCACCATTTCCTCATTAAGTTTTCTCATCCATTAAACATAGAAGACCCCCCTCATGAAAAGTCCCTGTTTTGACCACTCAATCAAAAATCGAATGACAATCAGGGCCTTCAGCATAATGAGTCATGAGTGGGTGGCCCGGTAACACACACAATGCAAGCTTCCTTGCTATAGCTGCAAATTTATATGCATGTCAAACGTCTATAATATATTTTATTCTCCCACCCCCTTTCATCCACACATCTATCATCCACTAGTAAGGAGCATGGTAACATAATTAAGGATGGAAGTGATTAATACAATGGAATCGTTGAGCCATTTCCCCTATTTAATGTACTCTTGAAGAATTAAAAAAAATTACAGTTCCCCTTTCATGTCCGTGGGATATTTTATATATATTAATAATATAAGCATTACAAAAAGAAACGGTATATTCCCTAGATGTACTGCTGGGGGCGATAGAGCAGCCTCTCAGCCAATCAGAGCCGATCTTAAAACAGCTGCCCCGCGAACTTGAATAACGATCCGTCTAGTTTGTAAGTTACCAAGTAATTGTGCATTTTCATTCACTGTACATTGAGAACTAATTGAACAATAGACACAAACAGTTTTTATAATGAAAACATGATGAAATCAATGTAAAATCGTAGGCTAACGTCGTTGTCCATCGAGGCTGCTAGCTAGCGCCAGCTAACCAGCCGTGAAACCACAACCTGTGATGGAGTGACGGCTAGTGGACCTATCTTTAGACTGCTGCATTCATCAACATCACGTTGGGTTATCCTTTTGTCATTTACACATGTATTGGGTATGACATGTAACTCGGTATAGTGAGAAAGTGAGTCGATTGTTTTACCAATTAATACATTTAAATGTCCCATATTTCACTTCAAGACAAATACATGACATAATTTAATTACATATATCCCAATCTGCTCTTTTAAAAAGTTCCTCAAACACGTAAATAAAAACGTGATGGCACATGCCGGTTTTATCTTGATGCTCTACCGGTCGTACTGCAGTAAAATAAATCAATGATTCACGAGTACTGACCACGCCTGCAGTATTCAGCAGTTAGTTATTGATTTGTGATGTGTCATGAGCAGGTAGTCTGGGGATGGGGATCTTGAGGTTTGGTTTGAGCTCTGGGTGGACATCTGGTGGTTTGTCCCTGATGTATTGATCCCCCTTCTGGTAGAAAAGGGTGCTTCCTATACAGGTGATTGTTGGTAGGAAGGTAGACCACCCAATTTAGTGGTACTCAATGGAGCATGGCAGTAGGCCAATATATGTTAATGAAACAACACGTTGGCCCCGGAAATGACTTTTCTCCTTTTTGTTTTGTTGCTTGATACATTTTTCTGGTTGCTGGTGTGAGGAGGGAATGATGTCGGATTTGGAGGACAGTTCTGCAGCGGAGGACAGTCCTGATGCTGCAGCTGGAAGGCAGCCAAGGTAATGAAGCACACCACCACCATTACCCTAAGAGTTGGTTCTCCCCGTAGACATATTTCATGCCTGAGTGCCTTCAAGCATTACATAGCAGCTCTGATGCTGAAGTCTTTACTCTGTACTGCCAACATGTAAGCTTCACTTGTAAATTTGCATCTGTGTTTAACTCAGAATACTGTGTACAGAAAACTTATGCTAGGGCTTGATGAAATGAGTGAATATGTGATGTATGATAATATACATCATCATAATCATGGTTATTTCAGCTGGAGAAGGAACCCATAAATAGCAGCATTAATGATGCCTTGACTCTGACCGTAGCAAGGATAGAACGATCCATGCAGAGCACATAAAATATTTGATTAGTAGTGATGTACTGATTGATCAGGCACAGATTATTATCGACCGGATATATATATATATATATATATAGATGGATTGATCTATCTTCTGCTCTATGAATGGATCAGCAATGGACAGGAAGCAGAGAGCTTGGGTCAGATGGATCTCTGTTGGTAGAGTGATACCAATCTCTAGAATCGTGTGCATTCAGAGAGGTTTCTGGTGGAGCAGAAGGTCCATCCGATTAGTCCCGTTAATCAGCACGGGGGACGATTTCAAAACCAGTTTGCGGTCTCTTTTCCATGATCTGACACCCACTCCGTTCTCCACACGCCTGCTGCTCACCAAGACGTGGCTCTGCACTCCATAAGAGCAGCTGCCGTTATGGATACGATTAGGACTGGGATACTCAAGATAAGATAATAATGTTAAACGGAACATGCTGCTGGGATATTGTCACACCAATCAGACACATAGACGTTAAAAGGGAGCCGTTGTTTGATAGTAGACACTGCTATTCAATATCTTTTATTTAATATTTTTAAAAATAAATATTTAAATCAAATGTTGTAACTCCCCCCATTCCTCCTCACACCACTCCCTGGTGATCGGGCTGTGAATCGGCAACTAGAATAACCACCATTGGACATTATCAAGAAAGAGACCATCGCCCAGCCCTAATATATATGCTCTGTGTCGCCCCAAGGTTGTGTTTCGGAAGTTGTGTAGCCCCGAGGTTTTGTTTCTGAATGTTTTGTAGCCCAGAAGTTGTGTTTCTGAACGTTGTGTAGCCCCAAGGTTGTGGTTCTGAATGTTGTGTAGCCCCGATGTTGTGTGTCTGAATGTTTTATAGCGCAGAGGATGTGTTTCTGAACGTTGTGTAGCCCTGAGGTTGTGTTTCTGAATATTGTGTAGCCCATAGGTTGTGTTTCTGAATGTTGTGTAGCCCATAGGTTGTGTTTCTGAATGTTGTGTAGCCCATAGGTTGTGCTTCTGAATGTTTTGTAGCCCAGAGTTCGTGTCCAAAGACCAAGCTCCATCAGAAGATCTGATGGAGATCAGCAGCAGCCCAGAATCACAGAGCTGGCCTCAGCCCAACCTCTCAGAAAGCCTTGACTCCTCCCCTGATGAAGAGGTAATGAACAGACCAAGGCTGGTTCTGCCCTCTACAGTGTACCAATAATATGATATGCTAATTAATCACTTATCTATATATATATATATGCATATAAAATAAGTATTTTTGAAAACGCCATGGTACTGGAAGAGCAATATTTGGGATCTATGTTTTTAGTAGCCATTGTAGACTATTATTTTCCACCGACAGTACCAGCTTAACTCGCCACGACTTAGAGAAAACACACTGGCTGTTGTTGATGATAGATCACCAAAGACTAAAAAATATCTCTACCTTTTCTAATCATGTCTATTACAACCCGTCATTAGTAGGTAGAGCTTCTAGGTAGGGCTTTGGCTTTGGTTTGAACATCAAAATATCTGCCAGATACGTTATAACGATCACAAATAAAATTCATTCTAACGGTCTGTGTAGATATTGATCAACATCACACTCATTCATGCACTGGCACCAGAAACAGAACCTACACAGTCAATGGCTGTCCAGTTCCCCCACTACAATACCACATTCCCATTCCCTCTTCTCAGTTAATTGTAGTAAACGGTAAACGGACTGTATTTATATAGCACTCTTCTAACCAGTGGCCACTCAGCCTGCTCGTTGGGAGCAGTTAGGGTGAGGGGTCTTGCTCAGGGACACCTCGACACTTTGCTCCCCGAGGAGCCGGGGAGCGAACTAGCAACCTTCCTGTTAGCCGCCCCAAGTAGTGATTGAAATGCATTAGGAGTATGGGGTAAAGGTATTACGTCGGATTGCTTGGGTTTGCTTTGAGTCATGATCTTGCACGATTCCAAAAGGGGTTTGGCTTTTGGTACATACGTCTCTGAAGACCTGTCAATGGTCTGCGAAAGTGATGTCGTCAAAGCAACCCTACTACATCTCTCCATCTGAAATGAGCGCGAGGGAGTCTTGTCACATTGTCATTATGTCACTTTCACCATCCATGGCAGACAGAGACTAGTTCCACTGCAAAGATGACCCTCTTGAACCTCTCTGTCTCCAGAAGGAGACGGAGACCCTGCCTCTGCTGGACCCCAAGCTGTTCCTGGACCCCCGCAGGGAACCCAGGAGCCCCGGCAACACTGATGGTACTCCTGCGTCCCTCTTGGTCAGGCCCTTATTTTATAGGTTCAGAAGAGGCGTAACGCACGTTTGTGGATTCAGTTAACCTTTCACCTGGTTGTTACCTGGTTCAGGCAGCCGGTCAGCTTTATTGGCATTCTTGTGTAGTAATTTATATTGTCCATTACTGTCTATTACAAATGTATAACCACTGCAGATGAGTGATCAGTGGAAGGCTGTTCTGTAAGCCTCTAAAGGCGTCCCCGTCCCTCCTGTCCTTCATGTCCTGCAGAGTGGCAGAGTAAATGGCACCGGTGCCACGTGTCAGCGCTGAGCGGGGAGCACTTTGACGGCCTGCTGAGGAGCTACCCTGAGTTCCACAGCTGTAAGAGTCACATGGCCGCCTTCGTCCTGCAGAGAGGTGAGCGCCGGGCCGCAGGGAATCAACAGAAACAAACCCTTTGTAGGGTTTTCGGTTTGGTTGGGAAAGGCACGGTGTGTGGTTATTCCCATGGTATGAAGATAGCCAAACAGCTTTGGGTAGCTTTTTGGGACAAAAGTTAAACTTTTTTATCTTCCAGACCATATGAGGCACTGCCGTCTCTTTTTATCTGGCTTCTCAAGAGACGTAAGCGTGGATGTTTTGCTCTCCGTGTACGAGTTGACTCCCAGCCGCGGCGCTGACCAATAGGAAACCCACTAGAAAGGAAAACGTTTTCAACACCCATTTTGTTGTAGCCTTGCTGATCTGCCACAAAGAGGCGTGTGTGCTGTCCCTCTGCAGAGGTGCTGGACACGGCCGGGCGCCGCGTCCAGCAATACGGCGTGGTGGCGCTGGGCTCGGGTCAGTCCAGCGTCAACAAGTGGCTCTGCTACGGCGGCACCATGGTCCAGGACTGCAGCGCCATCGCCATCGCCAGGCGCTCCCTCAAGAGGTGAGAGGTCGTACCTTGAGGCCTGTGTGCCTTCATCCTGGAGTTGGCAACGTACATGACATTATTGTCAATGTATTATAGGAGACATTTTATTTTCATCTTTCATCTGCTGCCCTGTGCCCATTGTGAGAGCCATCTGTGGATAGAGATACTGTGCTGTACTACCATGGAGAGAATGGGTTATCGATGAGGCTTGAGTTAAACCTTTTGAAAAGACGAGCCTCTACTTGCCCTTTGCACATTTAAACACCTCCTAATGGCACCGTATCCCAGCATGCATCTCTGCTCAGTTCCCTGGCAGAGCACCCCATCCCCCACAGACACTATGTGTCTATGGCAGCCCTAGCGATGCATGTGTCTGCACGGGGAGGAGGAGGTGTTCCACTCTCTGCTCTTCTCCAGGTATCTGTACAAGCAGCTCCTGGTCTTCTTCCACACCGACCCCAAGGCCAGGGCGGCCAGCATCTTTGAGCGCCGGCCGGACAGCGGTCAGCTGCAGCTCAAACCCAACATCCACCTGCACCTGTTCAGCAACCCACCCACCAACACCAGCGCCAAGAACTTCTACTTCCAGTAAGTCTGCCGCTCCTTCATGTGGAGGCGGAGTTAACGAAAAGTAAAGTACTTCTTTAGCGACATAACTCGCGATCACACAAAAACGATCAGCCCCAATGTTCGATCAATCACAAGTCTGCTTCATAGCGGCCCCGGGACTTTTGCAGCGCTTGCTCATTAGCCTCGCCAGCATTAGCATGTTGGCATGCATACGGATTATTGCATATAGTGCAATGCAATAGTCATGAAAGCCAGCACCACATCCTTTTGAGCATAGAATGAAAGGCAGATTGAATTGCAATGTTTATGGGAGTATGCTTGTTCAGAAATAAAGAGCAGGGTTCAGAAATAAAGAGCACAGATTTGGGATGTTACAAGGTGGTCTAAAGGAACATGGTGCACTGAGACGTGATTTGAGGAGAACCCTCCGCTAGAGTGGATGGAGGGCTCCGGCGTGTCTAACCAATCACACTCAATGGGGTTGGCGCTTAAATCGTACCTACTGTACCTTTTTTAAGGTTTGCTCAAGTCCAATGAAAAAAAAATATTTTTAGGTTAAAGAAATGTTCTTGGTGCTGGTTGTTTCAAATACTACTTCAAAATATTTGTTTTGTGTTTTAAAATACTCGCTGCACAATCATTGCCAGTGGCCTTCTAAGACAGTCGGAGCTCTGCTTGAGATCAGTACACGTTTCATTCCGCTGTACCACAGTCAAAGTCAAAACGTACATTCATACATTTATGAATTGAATGAAAGGCTTCCTTTAATGTTTAGAACTCCAGAATGTGCAATTTTCCTTGTTTGTTTCAAACAGGATGTTAATCAAAACAACTATGAGTCGATACGTTTTTTCCGGCGTGTCTCCACTCAGGCAGCGCTCGGTGGGCAGCAACCACAGCACCAGCCCGCTGCAGTACCAGGCCCTGGGCCTGCAGGTCCCCGCCCCCGGCCTGGACCCCAGCGTCTGGGGGGCCCGGGTCTGCTGTGTGTCGCCCAGCGACAAGCTGTGCCGCTGGGCGGCCACCGGGGTGCAGGGAGCGCTGCTGAGCCACTTCATCGAGCCCATCTACATCGGCAGCATGGTGCTAGGTGAGCTCGCTCGCTCGCTCACTCACTCACTCACTCACTCACACGCCTCGTCTTTGTATAGTGTAAGTGTAAGTGACGTCTTCGCCCTAATGCTCTAGTGTTTCGGAGAGGTTTGCTGCTTGGCTATGTGTTGGACCTCACTGCCGTGTCTTTGAGGGTGCAGGGTTTAGCGTTGAGATGGGGAGCTCCTAGCCCCGTAGCAGTGGAAGTTGAAGCCGGTTCATGGCTCTCCAACGTATCGGGCAGCTCAACAAAAGGAATCGAATCTGACATGCTTGCAATTGAATAAATCAAATCAGAATGTTTAATAAAAATAAAATAATCAAAACTGCTGTACCAAAAAACATACTGAACCCTGACTTAAAAACCGAGGTACGTACCGAATCGTGACTTTTGTGTATCGTTACACCCCTAGTATGTATATATACTCCTCTCTCAAATTGTAAATTGCACTCCTGTTAATGCATAAGGATTGGTTGAGAGTGGGAGGGCAGGGACCTGCGATGAAAGGGTACATTGAAGTAATGTTGTGGAAATGCTCTTCAGAGCCGTCTTCGGGACACTGCAGCGTGTTGTGGAGATGTTGCTCCGCTCTCTTCAGAATCCGGTTTCCGTTGCAGGGAGCAAGATCCACTCTGCGGAGGAGGTCTCTAATGTCATCAACAGGCACCTGGGCGAGGGCTGGCAGCAGCAGCTGGCCGCGCCCTACAGGAGGCAGGACATCCTGGTCCAGTGTGGGGGCCGAGTGGCGCCCTTCGCACCCCTGTTGCCTGAGCAGAACCTCAGCCTCAACTGGTGCATGGGGGACCAGGAGGTAGAGGTGCTGGATGGAGCCAGTGGCTACATCGTGGATGGGTGAGTCCTGTTATGGCAATCAGCCATGATGACTAGCCCCAACAGTAGTGAGGTCATGGCATCCATCTCCCGTGAGGAACAGTAGTGATGTCATAGCATCCATCTCCCGTGAGGAACTGTAGTGATGTCATAGCACCAGTCTGCTGTGAGGAACGGTAGTGATGTCATAGCACCAGTCTGCTGTGAGGAACTGTAGTGATGTCATAGCACCAGTCTGCTGTGAGGAACGGTAGTGACGTCATAGCACCAGTCTGCTGTGAGGAACGGTAGTGACGTCATAGCATCCATCATCAATACGGGTGTAGCAAGGTTACACAGTTAAGCCTCTCCCTCATAGCTCTGCAGGACTTGAGTGTCTGTGTGGTCGTGTGTCCAGCTCTCCGGCGGTGAGCGGGCCTGGTTTCTGCAGCCGGCTGTGTAAGAGAGCTCTGTACAGCTACTTCGTCCGCGTGACTCGCCGCACCGGCCGCCCTCAGCTCCTCCAGCCGCCCACGTACCACAACATCAAGGTGAGGAGCACGCCCGTGAACGTAGCGGCGTACAGACGCCTGGGCCTGGCCTTCTGACAGCCCTCTTTAGTCATCAACAACAGGGACATGACCCAAAAACATCGCGGTAGTCAAGAATGCACACCCACTCACCATATCCCCCACCCTCATCCACAAACTACCATCTGCTACACTACTTGATGCTTGGATAAATTATTGAGCCCCTATAATTGAATCCTCGTGGCATATATTCAATATTTGTATTCCCAAGGCTAAGTATATTCACCAGGCCTGTATGAGGCGTGTGTGAGAGGGGGTTAGGCGTCTCGGACCCTTGTCGTTTACCGCCCCGGTGTGTGTGGAGTCTGTCTGGCCAGTGTGTGATTCTAATATTATATATATAATATTCTTATATTATATTCTTTAATCTGTAATCTGTTCCTAGATGCCACGTAATACTACTGATTTCCTCAAACTATGATCTTAAATGGTATTTCATATGGTCGTGAAGGATATTTCCTTCACATGTTTGCAAATTGCGTGCATGTATTTCAATAAAAGGAATGGGGCTTGGATTGGGGATGAATGAAATGAAAATGCCTTATTGAACTGAAGGGGGGAGCTGTTATGTTTGTGTTTAGATGAATGCTCATCCCTACCAAAGAGCCAAGAATGTGGTCAACCAGCAGTTCCTGTTCACCCAGGCAGGGCCGTGGAACTCCAAGCACCTCGTGGACTGCTTCAGTGTGTGACCTCTTACCCCAGCCCCTCCCCTCCCCCTTACTGGGTTACTCACCCCCCTCACTGGGTTACTCACCCCCCTCAGAGTTCTCTGTAACGTTTGGTTGTGTAGTGTGCTGCTAATGTTAAAAAATCTGTTTTGATTGGTTGTGTTGTTTTGGTTAATTGAGGTGTCAGAGTAATAAACAGTGCTACACTGGTTAATTGGAGTTTGTCCTTCACTTTTTTAATTTAATGCTCACGAATACTGAGTCTGGATCTAGAACTGATGCAGATGTATCTTAAGAACTGAGTCTGGATGTCTTTTAGGAACTGAGACTGGCTGTATCTTAAGAACTGACGCAGGATGTATTATAAATAAATTATAATGTATTATGTAAATAAAAACAAAGTAGTATGAGCAGGTATTTGCTGTGGATTGGCTCCCGTCTGGACTGCAGCTACCTGAGCTTCCTCCTGCCCACCTGCAGTAGATGTTGATCCAGCCGGAGCCCTGGCCTCCATGTGCTTCCTGGGGCTGCAGGTGGATGTTGTGTCTGAGCGCCGAGATATTTGATCAAGAGAAGTGAAGGTTTGACACTAAAACGATAGGAGAGAGCTGGAGCCAACCCGAACATTTGGAAACGGAAGGCTCTGCAATGTGAGGTAGCCCCCTAGTGGACCACAACGGTTCAATAAACATCAAAATATAACACTAGGATGCATCGCCGCTTTTTATTTTACCGCCGCAGGAAGTGACGTCTGCATTGTGTAACGAGGGGAGACGCGTAGCAAGGTCAGAGTTCGGTCATTGGATGTTTGAGAGATGAATGCTCTTTCCGAGACAATGGTGTTGAGGTGGTTGGAATGTGGAGATCTGGCCGCGCACTATCGTTGGTGATCCGATCTTGACTCCCCCGTGTCCTAAATTGTCACATGGAGCCTCCCTCTGTAGCACACGTCTGCTTCATGTTTAAACCGAGGGAACGAGGAACATCACAGGGCCTTCTAGAGACGCTCTCGTTCATAATCAGCGTCAGCTTTTTTTCTGATTAAATTTTCCGGTGCCATGTCTCGCCGTCCTGTTGCCTGGCAACCAAATACTTAGCTATTTGTGTATGAACTAGTGATATTCAACAGCCTAACATTGCACATGGTCACTCAATATCTCATCGACGTTGAATTGCAAGTGCCTAGCGGACGTGGTCAACTTCTTAACGACGTTTCACGTTCATCCCTGCATTACTATTAAAATGATGCACATTTGAATGCAGTGCGACCGGTAAGATCTGGCATTGAATGCTTTATTGCAATAACGCTCATCAAACACCAGAATCAGGTCTACAGCCCAACGTGTCTTAAGCGTGTTCAGCCTGGAGGTCTACAGAGGAGGCGGTGCTGTCACGGGGGGCCGTCCGGCACGCCGGGTCTTTGGGCATCAGAGGCGGGAGAGCTGCCGGGGTGGGCCCGCGGAAACGCCAAGCCGTGCACCAGCACCGCTGGAAGAGAGGGGGGCGGCACACATCGACGAGAAAAAGGTCAGCACGTAAATGACGGCCCAGTCTGTAAGGGGGAGGAGGGGTCTGGTGGATCTCAGGATCAACCTGCCTACCCAGCTGGGGCCTGCGGGCGGAGGGGTCGCTCTGTTCCGAGGAGGCGGAGGTGCTGGAGGTGCTGTTGGAGGCGCTGGACTTGACCGAGTGGAAGGACTGGTCTAGGGGTGCCGGCGGGCTGGGGTTGGACCGACCGGCCCCTACTGACACCGTGCGGCTCCACTCTGAGCAGGACCAAACACACACTGGTCAAACACACACACACACACACACACACACACACACACACACACACACTGGGGAAGCAAAACGGTAATACACACCAATAAAACACTACACACTGGTAAAGCTGCACACTGGTGAAACAATACAAATACACACTGGGGGAAAAAAGAAAGTACATACACACATTGGCTACCAAGGTACATACTGTATATACAGACTGGCTAACAGGTACATAAATACACATTTGTTTACACACTAAGACAAATACACAGTATAAAAACAGCATTATGTCGGTGAGTGGCAGTCTCTTCACTCGACTCAGTGAAGGGCGAGGCGAGGGCCCATCCTTCCATTCCTCAGTCCAAATTATCACTATCCTAGCACCAAACTATCACCATCCTATCACCATCCTATCAACACACTATCACCATCCCATTACCACACGTCTTTCGTCTCCTCACCTCTGATTATAGTAGGAGTGTGTTTGACTGCTACCAAAGTAGTAATAATAACATCCATTTGGAAAGCATATTCAATACAGAATGTTAACGCAGCTCAAAGTGCTTTGTGTGTCGTTTCAACCTCCAGGCTGAGACAGTGTAATGTTATCGGGGGGGTACCAGAGTCATCCTCCAGGCGAAGGCAGCCGAAGCTGAGATGCACCCTCCACTGCCTGCGGACGTTGTCCCTCATCAGGCAGTGGAAGATAAAAATAAACAGCCCTGGAATGGAAATGAGAGACCAAAACAGCAAATGAATTATACATGGAAAAAGCCTTTTTACATTAATTATTGAGTTGTGGCTGCTCCCTCACCGAGTTGGAGCGTACGTTCTCCAGCATGGGTAGAGGTGCACCACCCTAACACCACCTCTCTATCCTGATCCTTTACCACGAAGCTGATTACGAGCCCATCAACAGCATCCCCTCCCCCCCCATCCCTCCCTCCCTGGGAGGCCCTGGGTGGGAGGAAGGGATTGGGGGGGTGGGGTGCTGTTTGGGGGGGAGGGACGGACCTTGCAGGCTGTTGAGGGCGGAGAACAGGTAGAGCAGCGGCACCCGGGCGGGGCCCCAGGTGAGGAAGCCAATGGTCCAGGTGAGTCCCAGGAGCACGGTGAGGCTGACCACGCCCTTCAGGTCCCTTAGCAGGCCGCCGCTGATGCCCGCCGGCCGGTTGGCCCGCATGTGACGGATCTGCACCAGCACCACCCCAAACACCTGCAGGGAGAGAGAGAGAGAGAGAGAGAGAGAGAGACATTCAACACCACACCAAACACCTGCAGGCAGAGAGAGCGAGGGAGAGAGACATTCAACACCACCCCAAACACCTGCAGGGAGAGAGAGAGAGAGAGAGAGAGAGAGAGAGAGAGAGAGAGAGAGAGACATTCAACACCACCCCAAACACCTGCAGAGAGAGAGAGAGAGAGAGAGAGAGAGACATTCAACACCACCCCAAACACCTGGAGGGAGAGAGAGAGAGAGAGAGAGAGAGAGAGAGAGAGAGAGAGAGAGAGAGAGAGCGAGAGAGAGAGAGACATTCAACACCACCCCAAACACATGCAGGGAGAGAGAGAGACATCAGCACCACCCCAAACACCTGCAGAGAGAGAGAGAGAGAGACATTAGCACCACCTGCAGAGAGAGAGAGAGAGAGAGAGAGAAAGTGATCAACACCACCCAAAAAACACCTGCAGAGAGAGAGAGATATTAGCACCACCTGCAGAGAGAAAGAGAGAGAGCAAGAGACATCAGCACCACCTGCAGAGAGAGAGAGACATCAGCACCACTCCAAACACCGGCAGAGAGAGAGAGAGAGAGACGTTAGCACCACCTGCAGAAAGAGGGAGAGAGAGAGAGAGAGAGAGAGACCTCAGCACCACTCCAAACACCTGCAGAGAGAGAGAGTCTGATTGGAGAATGATCTGAATGAAGTACAGCAGTACACAAATGTGCAATAGGTATTTTATCTAGTAGACCGAAAAATCCTCTGCGTTAGTCCAAACAAGGAAGGAAGGGGTGTTGTGAAGATCAAGACGTGTGTGTGTGTGTGTGTGTGTGTGTGTGTGTGTGTGTGTGTGTGTGTGTGTTTACCGTCAGGTTGAAGAGCAGCACCAGACCCACGTAGCCCACCACGCTCACGTAGAAGGTGACGTCATCCTGGATCCAGCAGCTGGTGGGACAGCAGAGGGAGTTGACAGTATGGGTGCAATGAGGCAATGCCTCGAGCACTCTTGGAACACTCAAAACTCAACAATTATGATGATCCTCGTTATCTTTTATTTGCTGTACAGTGAGTGTGGCAGGATATTTATTTAATGGTGAATACACTTTTTTTAAGCAAACATAAATGTTCATTTTTATCTTCATGTCTTTCCATCATTGTAATCCTCAAACCTCCAAGTCTGGGATGAATAAAGTGGATGATGAGGATGAGTAGAAACTCACAAGCCAGACAGAATCTCCACGTCTGCCTTGGTGTCAGTATAGAGGTGGCTGCTGTATGCGTCTTTGTTCAGGGCCAGCACCAGCACGCAGACCACCAGGGGAATACCTGGGAATATAATGAGGCCGATAATGTAATGCTAATGCAATGAAGCTAGCCTCAGTAGAATGTATCAGAGATTGTAATGTAGCTAGCCTCAATATAATGTAATGAGAATGTAATGTAGCTAGGCTCATTATAATGTGACATAATGATAATGTAGGCAACCTCAAAAATAATGTAAAGATATTATTTACAAGCCGCCCAGATGTTCTATTGCTTCCCTTCCTGTTTTGTTTCTGACAACTGTTCTTACTATTCTCAAGGCTTTTATCAAAAGCTCTTCCACAGTGAATTGAGATCATTAATCTATTAGAAGCAGGTTGGGGTAAGACACCTCACAGGTGTCTACAGGGAAGATGTGAACCTTAGGATTAACTCAGGGACTTTCAGTCGGGAGTCAAATTTAACAACATTACCATAATTTCAGGTAAATGTATTTTTTCTTTAAAGGTCTTTCATCTCATGCCACCAGGTGGGGGTGTGATTAGCTGGTAGGCCTACAAGCCGTTTGAAACGGCTTGTACCTGCTAATAATACCCACACCTGGTGGCATGACAACACCACTGCAACCATCATCTCCCATACAAATTGTTGCCTCCATTCCTACAATATTTGATCAACCAGTAGTATGGCGGGAGCAAAGACGTGTTCCAATTTGCAGCATGGCCTAGTTGAGCTCAAAGCCTCGACGTCTGCGATTTTTCAGTGAAACCCCAAACAGTCATTTACTGTGAAATATTCATGTGCAATGTTCTTTTAAAGTAAGAGTTTCTGGTTATTATTGAAGTTGCATGTTTGTCTCATGCTTTGAGCTTCCATCTTAGAAGTATTCCTTTGACTATCCAGATGAGTTTATAACCACTGCTATGAGTCACCAGAGGGCACTTTCCACATTCCTACGATTCTTAGATGGTAATTTGAACACAAAACTTTTTTAAAATTTGACTCGAAGACAGGCACACAACGCATTTTTCACAGTCCGATACGCAAATGTATGCAAATGCAACTCAGGGGGGATGGAGGACATGGGGCTGTTTCATATTCATAGATACTGGCGTTTCAATACGCAAAAAGTTTGCACAGAGGGCACCAAGCCATTTCCTATCTTTAGTCATCAAAAACCTGAGTTTGGTATTTATGTATTTGTGAAGGGGGTGTGGCTTTCAGCACCTAATTAGACAGGAGTTGTTAATTACTGATCATTTTTGCAGTGGCCTTGACGGTTCAACACACTGCAACTTAATAACAAGCATAATAAGAATACATCGTATCACTGCAGTGCAGCATTTAGAAGAACACACTTTAAATTCAGACAGAATAACACTGCATGAGTGCGTGTTCAAACACGCTCGCTCACCCCATCCCACGACGCAGAACTTGAGCATGTACGAGGGCACGTAGAGGTTGAAGACCTTGACCAGGGCCAGGTACATGTTGACAGCCTCCAGGCCCATCCAGGTGAAGGAGGCCAGCAGGAAGTAGTGCAGGGCGCTGGCCACGCCCACACACAGGCCGTACACGGCCCAGGAGGACAGCCAGGAGTTGAGCAGGAACACCACATTGAGGGAGAGCAGCGCCAGAGACAGGTTGATGAGGATCTGGGAGGGGTAGTCACGACGCAGCTTCCTGGGAGAGAGCGGGGAGAGAGACAGGCAGAAAGAGTGAGAGTGCGAGAGATTAGTAGTTAGATATTCTTAGTTAGATTATTAGTGTTAAAGTGTTTCATATTTTGATATAAACACACTTACAGATTATTCTTCATGTATTGACTGCTTAATTGGAATCTAGGCTCAATAAATCCTAGATAATAATAATCATTAATAATAATTAAACAATCATATTTTACTGAAAATGAGGAAGTCCCAAAGAGACACGCAGTGAGCTCAGATCCATGTCAATTAATAAGGAGCATTGTGCTCAAGAATGCCTACAGGGAGGATGCAGACATGGGGGGAATCTGACCCAAAACCTTTTGACTGAGAGCCAACTACCAGAACACCCTAGCCACTGCACTACCCAGCCCCAGAGCCTCACCACCCCAAAGAAGACCCAGTATGACCGTGATGAACCTATGGCGATGAACCAAGACCATAAGCAGCTCTTACTCGAAGGCTGTGTAGGTGAGGACGGTGACGCCCAGGAAGAGGGAGGAGACGCCGCAGCCCACGTAGGTGATGACGGTCAGCACCATCTCATCGTGGGGGTCCAGCTCTGTCCGGGACACGTCCTAACAAACACACACCAGGTGACCCCTTTGATAGCAACAAGGTGTGTGACTGGTGATTGACTGGTGTGTGTGACTGGTGTGTGTGACTGGTATGGGACTGGTGTGTGACTGGTGTGTGACTCTTGTGTCACTGGTGTGTGACTGGTGCATGACTAGTGTGTGTGGTGTGTGACTGGTGTGTGACGTACCAACAGAACTCCAAAGTGTGTGAGGTGATCACACAGACAGGTGGTGTAGTAAACGCTGGTGTTGTGTGTCCTGCAGCCACGACTGTCCCAGCCACCGCGCCCCTCTGCACCCAGAAACACCCCTCCTTCACCATCACCCTCATCATCCTCATCTTACCCTGACCAATCAGGACTTATGCATTGTGTTGATGACACCAAAACATCATTCTATTGAAGATGTTTCAACCACTATTATTAGATTTTTACATTCACTGTATACCCATTATATACCTGTATATCAACTACAATCATAAATGTATTATTAACCTCATTAATTAGTGTAGCTGATACGCATACTATTCCTCCTATTATTTCATATTATATATATATATATTGGTAGAAAGACCTACTGTTCCTCTGGAAGTTCCAGTAGACACACTGCACGCTCCTGTTGAGCTTTGACAGGAGGAAACAACATCTTTGTAGGTTAAGAAGTTTAGGATACAGTCTCCGCTATTAACAAATAACTCCCAACAACTGTAGGGATATTCTCTGGGTCAGCAACACTGACACAGAAGATGAACCTACCTTATTGGGCACCAGATGGTGGAGCATGATCTCCACGTCCTGGTCCAGGTCTGTGATAGGACGGCTGGCGTTGGTCACGCTGGCCGCCACCACGAAGGTGTTGAGCTTCTGATGGCGCTCAGTGCTCTGGCAGAATCATCACCAATAGGGACGTTAAGTGGCTCGCGGCTAACGGCTAGCAATGTTACCAACACGCTAAACTGGTGAAGAGTGACGTGGCAACATGTGGGATGAGTTGTGGCGTGTTCTCAGTAAACAATGAACGCCAAAACCACAGTGGTGTAAATAACCTTGGGTTCCCTTTTTGGTTCCAAGTTCCAGTTGTATTAAGTTAAAGAGGATTTCACATCCTGCCCAAGCCAGACAAAGAACAGAACTGAAGAAAGCCCAGTTAAGCGTCATCTCATATTTAAAATAGAACAAGGAGAGCCATACCTCTGGCTCCTTGAAGAGCATCTGGCTGCCAAAGAACTGGAACAGGACCCTGGGTGGGGTCAGGCTGGGGGGGTCTGGCTCGGGGAAGCTGTGGTTGAGCGCAGATGGCAGAGAGATGAAGGCCACGGTGCCCAGGAAGGGAACCGTGTTGATGTGTATCTGCAGACACCAAGCACCGTGTGAAGAATGAGCCGACGGTATACAGGATTACACACATTGTCATTGTAGCATCATTGGTGTTATGGCTATCTGAAAGTTGTATATGTTCATCCATTAATGTTATGGATCAACATTTCCAGTGTGTTAAGATACTATATTCATAGTATAATATATGAATATAATAATAACAATACTATTATCTAGAAAAAAAATTATGGTTAAAGGCGCTGTAGGTATGCAAGAGCTATTATTTGAGTTTAAATCTGTTAGCAATCCGTCAACTACTAGTATAATTCATAGTGTAATGCAATGTGAGAATATCATTCGGTGTTGCTGTCCTCTGCAGAAGACTATTTAGATTTAGAATGTTTATGATGAAACTTTCATGGCTCATTTCTGACCAATCAGGGCAGCTCTTCCTGTTTGATTCAGGGAACCCTCACCTGTCAATCACAGGGGCAGGAAATGCAGCGCTTGTCAATGGCGGAGAACAGGAGGGAGAGAGCGTTTGTCTGGGTTGTTCAGTTTCAAACTCTTACTCTTTTCCACTGTTTTCCACTGTAACTCTCAAATCGTACCTACAGCAGCTTTGATATGGCTATAGATATACAGTATGTAATATAATAATATACTATATTCAATAACAATATCAGGATATTGATAATAACAATCTAATTCTTATTGTTATCCTCCTCATAATCCTCAATGGTGGTACCTCCGGATTCAAGACCCCCTGCGTGGAGGAGACCCCGAAGCTGAGGTTGCTGAAGGGTCCCTCGGGGAGGTCCACCACTGCCAGGGCCAGGGCTGGGGTCACCAGCCTGCTGTTGCCCTGCAGGCTGTCCCCCACCGCCTCGGTGATCTCCAGGATCCTGGGGGGCAGGGAGACCATGACATGAGAGGTCTCCGATGATCAAAACCCAGTGCTTTCATTCCCTCCATGGTGGCCACTTGCCGGCGTATGAGCCCGCACCTTTTAAGTGCTCATTTAAACGGTGAGCCGTGTGATAACCATGAACCAAGAGAGAGAAGAAAAACACATTTGATTTGATCTTGTTTTAATTGCACTGTACCTGATTATTAAAAGTGTTATGTTTGTTTATTTTATGAGAACCAAAAAAACATTTTTGGGGAAAAAACGAAATTGTTCTCTTTTCTGCTCCATTAAACAGATGATCAGGCTGCAAAGCAAGGTCACCTTTCACATGTCTGAGGTTTAACTTGAACCATGTAGACCTCCAGGAGGTTCTAGTCATGGGATCTCAGCAGAGAGGTTCTGGGTTTGAACCCCCTCATTGAGAACATCTACAAATGAAAGTCCCTGTAAGTCACTTAGCATACTGACATAGCTTAAGTGTCTGCTAAGTGACTCGACGGTGAGCTGGGACAGAGAGGTGGTCCTCACAGGTTGGTGAAGACCAGTTAGCATACTCAGTGTCTGCTAAGTGACTCCACAGTGAACTGGGACAGAGAGGTGGTCCTCACAGGTTGGTGAAGGGGGTCAGGTCGCTGTCCGACTCCAGGATCTCAGAGATGATGGAGATGAGGGCGAGGCCCAGGGACGGCGTGACCACGCTGACGTTCAGCACGGACTTCAGCTTGTTGAGCACAGTCACCAGCTCCGGATAGGTCAGCTTAGAGTGGTCGCTGAGCAACCGCTTGATCAACTCCACCACGTCCATGCTGTTCTCTGGAAGAGGACCCGAAAGCACGATATACATAGTCATTAACATTGAGTATGCGGACACACATCTGGTGGAGCACACAACAAGCACAGCATACAGAACTATACCGAACTACAGCAGTAGGGTCAGACTGGGTCATCGTTTGTAGCCTATTCTGTAATAGTGTATACTTTTAAGGCAACATGACAGGCAGATCAGGTCAGGTCACAGATTCATATTAGGTCACAGTGATCAGTAATATATAGTAATCTATGTCATTATATGATACATTTGGTATATACACTGGTCCATAAAAAAATGCAATTCAATTTATTTTCATATTTAATCATATTTGTTGTTCGGTGAAAAACTTGAAAGAAGAATGGTAAAGGATGTGTAGAGGGTGCAGCGTGTGGAGTGGACCCACCAGGAGTGACGTCTATGTGGTTCAGGTCTGGAATAGTTTCCACCACTAGGAGGCACTGGTTGGTGTCTGGAGCCGACCAATGAGTGCTGAGGCAGAGTTTACTGTTGGTCATAATATGGAAGATTGGATGGATCAGATAACAGATGTTTCATCCGGTCCCTAATCACACAAATCAAACCCAGTGTGTGTGTGTGTGTGTGTGTGTGTGTGTGTGTGTGTGTGTGTGTG
>JAOPJL010000146.1:7043021-7056756 GCA_027123545.1 Trisopterus esmarkii | reverse complement strand
TTTTAGATTTAGTGTTATTTATAGATATAGATAGAGAGAGAGAGAGAGAGAGAGAGAGAGAGAGAGAGAGAGAGAGAGAGAGAGAGAGCTTTTCTCAACATTGGCATTTATTGGAACATTATTGAACAAAAAAAGTACAACAAAAAGTACCAAATATATAGGCCTAAGATGACAAACAATGTTATGTTACAGTTCGATTCAAATGCAGCTTTAGAAAACAAAGACAGGTTAGGATTTTGCTCAAATGATGAATCTAAATAATATTCCAATACTCCATTCCATCAAAAGGTGTGTAAGTATATGTAATGTTTGAGAACAGCACTGTGATGCACAAGCTTCAGGGAACATAGAGGTTGGCTTCCGCTTACAGGAAACCAAAAACCAGCATAGTATGAGATGTCGAAACTGAGTGTGAAACAGATGAGACTTTCCATTTGAGAAGAAGACTACCTTATTAAGCATGGCCGTAAGACTACTCCTCTTCTGCCTCACTGGCCTTGTATTGTCTGAAGAACGGCCTGGTAAGTCTTCCTTACTAGTGATTTGCAACATTTAATTTTAACAGGTTTGGTTTTGTTTGGCTTTCCATCAGCTTGAAGGTTCTCATAGGTGATTCTAACTTAGGCCTACAACACAAACCCAGGTTTTATTTTCATAACGACGTAGGTGGTCAAAACATTGTCACTTCTATTTCAAGATAAAATCATATCAACCATAATTACTGATCATTGCACCTCATATTTAATATTTATACCTCAACTTACTTTTGCTACATTCGCATTAACCTCAAACTAAAACAACAATGCTGTGTCAATGCTGTGTCATTTCAAGCACAAGACTACCCCCATATGGGACCTGTTAGTGCCTCCTACACATTCAAAATACATTTTAAATGTTACATAATCTATTCATTACGGTGCATTTCCACCGGCGGGTACGCTTCGGACCCATTAGATATAAATAAGCTAAAACAAAATCCATGTGGTTTTACTAATACAATTTCAGTTGACACTTTACTTTCATTGACGTCAACTCATACTCCACTTCCCCAGTTTATGTGTGGTCCTTTTTATGTACTAGTGTGTATCTGTCACTATAAAAAGGCTTCTGCAATGGTCCTACTGTTGGTGATTGTGCATGTTGATGAAAATATACTATGGTGTCACTTTTAAATCCAATAGGTTGATTCACATTTTCCTTCATTCTCTCCTGTATGTCAGATGTGGACTGCTTGGTGGTGAATTTAGACTATGTTCACTGTTTGTGGAACGGATCTGCAAGCCCAGCTGGCAATTATACTTTCTATAGCAAGTGAGTCAAGCCATAACTGATGAATTGTCATCGATTGGATTGACAAATGAAATGATATCCTAAACGGTTTTGATCCACTGCATGTTCAAAGAACAACTTGTATCCTGCTGATACACCTACTGCAGCCTTTTACAGTATTGTTCATGGTCAACATCACATTGTTTTTATTAAGCAAACTTGTTCACAGTTGAAATGTGATGCATCCTCAGGTTGGGTGAGGTGTTCAACAAGTGTGCCAGATATGTCTTGGAGGATAATACTAACGTGGGGTGTGATCATCACTATGGAAATCTAATAACGGAAAGGACCAGAACATTCACCACCAAACTGGTGACCCTGAACAATAGCTTCGAGCAGATTCACCAGCTCAAGAATAAAGGTATGAACAGTAAAACCAACGGATTGAGATTCCCAGGTCCCTCTTAAAAGGACATGTCTGTAGGCTACTGTGAGGGTACTTTACTTACTTTTTCTTAATAAAATCTTTAAATTGTATTTTTTTTTATCTAATTTACTTAACACAAAGATTACAAAATCTACTTAACAAACAGCTAAACCATCCCAATCAGGAAACCACAATAAAACCTTTCAAATTAGCTTTTGATTCTAATTTGGGAAGAAGTTAAGTATTATGTGTTCCTAAAACTATCTATGTATTCTGTGTCAACAACAGTCAAGATGAACGCCCCCATCAATTTGACAGTAAAAATCGGAAGCGACTCAAACCTGTGCTACCACTGGAATTACAGCAACAGTAACAACTGCATTGTGAGCCAAGTTCGCCACAGGATCCAAGGAAACGAGTGGAAGGTTAAAACAACAAAAAAATGTTTAACATGTGTGTCTATCTTAAAATATCCTATTTCTTTAGGGTAATTCCCTCATAAGTTTTTTCGAAGGCATCGTCTTTTGTTTAAACCATGAGATGTCATCAGATAATTTGTATTATATCTTCCTTCTCCAAACCTGTTTCATGTATTCCTAATCCTTTCGTTTTCTTCTTTGCCTTGTGGTTCATCGTATTCTGGTCAGAATATCGCCTTGAATATAACTACTAGGACTTACACCATCAACCTGCCCTCCAGCCGATACCGCTATGAGCTGCAGGTGAAGAGCACCATAGAAAACTATTGTGGACAGTCATTCTTCTGGAGTGACTGGAGTCCATCTGTCTTCTGGGGGTCCATGAGAGAAAGCAACAATACTAACAATACAGGTAAAATAAATGTGTCTGTTTATTGTTATAGTACTACATTCTATAAGGGCTACCCAAGCACACATACCATTAAGTTAAATCATGTGAAGAGGTTTAAGATGTTGTCTTTAAAGCATGAATTCAACCACAATTTGTATTCATGAAAGACCTTGAAGCTACACTTTGTACGTTCTTCCATGAGAAGCCTCTAGTGGCTGGAGTTGTAGCTAAAGTTATAGCTTTTTTTCTTTTTTTTATAGCTATTTTCCGAAGTCTGAGACCTTCCCAAGGATTTACAAACTTATTTGAGAAGGGTCAAAAAAATGTTAGGCATAAATAATAGCAGGTTTAATCTTTTCAAATATGTCTCTGTCAGGCAAAGGCGTGTCCGTATTGACCCCCGTGTTGTGGGCTCTGGGGTCAATAGCCATGGTCCTTCTATTGGTCATTCTTCTTGTGCGACACGAAAGGTGCGTTGATCTCTTTTAACATTGAAACTACTGGTTTCTTTTTTTTTTTTATCAAGTTAATAATCTGTTACAGAATGTATTTAAGCAAAAGTCTTCAGAACTTTAGAAATGTTTTGGATGCAACACAAGAAAAAAATAATACAACAAAAAAGTACTATATTTGGAAAAATGTGAAATAGAGAATGCCTTCCAACAATGGACATGTTGCTTCTGGTGTACAGGCTCAGCGCCATCCTCCCGGACCCTGGAAAAAACCTGACCAAAATCCTGGCTGATGGAAATGTAGAGGTGAGTACCATCACAGGCCTTCTGTCTATCATTCAAAAAATGAAAAAACTCTTATTTTATTGTATAATAGTTCTTAAAAGAAGTAATGCATCACTGGAATACCCAATAATATATCATATAATTTAAGAACAACAGGAGGAAAGGTCATATGTTTCTGATGATATTTAAGGTGTTATTTGTTTTTCCATTCTGGAGGATTGGCTGCCGATCTCCAAGAGCATCAAGGAGGGCTTCAGGACAAACTACAGCGAGCGGGCCTGTTCTGTTCGTGAGTACAGCCGTATCTCACAGTCTGCCAGCGAGAGCTCTGCGGAACAGAGCTCCTCTGACCAGAGCTCTGGTAGCTCTGCATCTTCAGTCGCCACCGATCAAACCAACTGCTCCGTCTCCACGTCGGTGAATGAACCTGCAGGACCGACTGCCTGTGCCTGTGACGCATCCACTATTACTGTTTCCTCTGCTGGAACGCAGGGGCCCGGTTAGGATAGGGTTGTATTGTGCTTGTGTCCATGTTTCAGGTTGTTTTATGGCCAAAGTTCAAAGATCATGGTTAATTCCATTCATGTGGATGTACTATGTGAGATATAACAATTTGCTAAACTCCTAAAAATTACGATAAAGGAAATTAATTAATTAATTTAATGTTTGATAACTTGTCAACTGGCATCAGTCATTTGATCTTAGCTGAAGCAGATAATGTAAATATTAAATGAAAGGTGCATGAAGTTTGTAAAAGTCTGTAAAAATATATTTACTTGCAATTTCCTGGCTAACTCACACATCAAAGACGGAACACTCATAATTCTAACTTAACAATACGGTCAGGAACCGAATGCAGTAGTGACAGTGTACAAAATATAGTTTATTTTTCTAAATAACTTGCAGCCATTAATCGGATTTCATTCCCACTGCAACAGGCTACAACCCTATGTTGAATGTGAGAAAATGTGTGACTGGTCACTAAATCTCTATAGTTCTACCAGAGGCCTAGATAGTTTGAGTTATCTGCGATGTCTGAGTAGTCCTTTAACCTTTGCTGACATGGGCCTATAGCTGTGTAGTCTCATGCTGTGCTCCTTAAGTGAAAATGTGGCTTACATTAATATATTCGGATGATTTATTGTTGTCTTTTCTATATTGTTCCCAATTTAATTGTCGTTTTGGTCTTCTCTATACCTCGTGAAGGCCTTTACAATACGTTCATACTTTTAGCCTAAAAAGTAGTCAAGAAGGAATTGTATGCCAATCCTTTTTAGATATAGCAGCAAAACATGTATTATTTACACGTATGATTTCCTTTCTGTGGCTTTTGAATAAAAAAAAATACATCTCCAAACCGGCTGTACTTTCTCCACTTTACCTTGCCCAACAGTGGAGACAGTCTAGCATGTATGGGGGCGGCCCCCTGGTGCGCTCACCCTCCTTTAGAGGGAGCAGAGCGTCCCGCACAGCACGGAACTGAGTCAACGCATTTCTCAGAAGAAGGGCAGGGCGCTCGGTGGCTGGTCCCCGCAAGAAAGCTGTTGTTAGTGCTACTAGCCAGTTGCTCACCTAGCTGAAGCGATCAGCTGATCCAACAACTTTATGTATCCGTGTTAAATCTTTTAGTTTTGGTGCATTTCATTTGTTTGACGCTGATTCTCCGTTGGCCGTCCAGCAAACGAAAATGTCCGAGCCTACGGTGGCCGATACTCGCCGGTTGCATTCCAAGCCCCAGGACCTGACAGACGCCTACGGTCCGCCGAGCAATTTTCTGGAAATTGACGTTTATGATCCACAAACTGTGGGAGTCGGGCGCACCCGTTACACAACATACGAAGTTCGCATGAGGGTAGGTTGACAGTTCGTACGCCTGAAGACAATTGTTAGCGTTAGCGTTGTAGCTACGCTAACTATTACCGTGTTTTGCTAGCTGAGTTAGCATGCTGGGAACACTTTCAGCGAGGCAGAGATGTTGACGTTAGCCGTCTGCAGGGCGAGGGGATGACGGGCCGGGAGAAATCGAGTTGCAGGATTTCCCGTGGCCTCGGATTTTACTAATATTTTAGGTATTTTAGTTCCCCATGAAGTCTATCACCTAGTCTTTGCTTTACACATGCCCACAGACTTCATATTTCAGTGTCGTTCAGTGTTTTATGTATACCGAAGGAGGTGGTTGTATTAATTTCATGTCATTAGAAATTAGTTGCACGCCATTTAGAACAACACGCTAGGGCTGACGTTACTGAACAGAGTTTCACTCTGTGACATCATATCTCACTCTGTGAGATCATGTCTTTCTTAAGTACCTGACATGAGCAGCCTCACAGTGACGAGGGTGGATTCACCTCAAGTCACTCATTTTGAAAGCTAGTGTTGACAACATGCAGCCTCCTCTCAGGTACATGACCTAAACAGCTTCCTCTCAGGCTCACTTCTCTTTATAACATCACCCGAGCAGCCTCCTCTCAGGTATATGACCTGAGCAGCATCGTCTCAGGCTCAAAGTGACCAGAGTGGATTCACCTCAAGTGACATATTTTGAAGCCTAGTGTTGACAACATAGCTTGTAATCTCTTCTTAAGGCCTGTCCTTCTCAAAACCGTAAACAAGTGCTGAAAAATCACATTTCTAGCATACAATTATTGAACTATATAGTAACATGACTTGTATAGTTAAAATATATATTTTTTAAACTTAGCCACATGAAATATGTTGGGTGATTGTTTAAATAGCCCCACACTAAATTGGCAAATGGCAGCTGACCATATAGTTTCAGCCTTTTCCCCATAAAGACGGTCAATTACAAACCCAACTTGCATTTATCACAAATATAGCTTAAATATAGGCTACAACTTGGTTGATTAGACAGTTATTTTATATTATCGCCTCCAATCTTGCCATACCTCCATACCTTTCATTCAAATAATGTACTCTTGGCTGCTGGTGAGAAATATATCAAACTCAAGGAGAGAGTTGGAGATGAGTGATGTCTGCTCCTGTGTATATACCCAGTTTATGTTCATATACTCGATTCACCTTCAATGTAGACTCCTCAGACTACATGAGTTGATATTAGAAACACTGGAAGTTGGTCTTATACATTTTTCTTAATTATTATTGTGGGTCTATATGCAAATGAAGAAAGTAACCAAGTTAATTCAAGACATCCTCGTCTCTTTGGCCAGACAAACCTTCCCATCTTCAAGCTGAAGGACTCCTGTGTGAGAAGAAGATACAGTGACTTTGAGTGGCTGAAGAATGAGTTGGAACGAGACAGTAAGGTGGGGGAGATAAGACAATTCTCTATTTCAGGGTAATGATTGATTACAGTGTGGTTAGCAAGCTAATGGTTACCATGAACTGATGAGTAATCTAATTACTTATCTGTAAAAGCATAAGGCCAGCGTTGAGTCTATGTTTTGCCTAATTGCTGATATCCCCAGTGAAATGATCAAAAGCAGAAAGGCTTTACTCCGGCTCACAAATGTCTGTTGTGCTAGGTAAATAGAAATTTAACTTCACTGGTATAGATATTCGCATTGCCTATTATTGCTGGCAGCCTTTAAGGCTACTATATCCTAGTTTTTTTTTAAGCTATTGTGAAATACATTGCACTGAGTCACTTTTTACATGTATGTGCAAGACATAGTCTTGAATCTCTTTTGAGTTGTAGTTTCTACATATTCCTCATTCCTTTTATGTTTGTCACACTTCTTTCCTGAGCAGAGCAATTGTCACTAAAACATTTTTCCGCAGGATTAATATACTACTCTTAATAGAGAAACAACAGAAATTCATTGACATTATTCATCTAATATCATCTTCAGAGTTGATTGATGTGATCCTTGAGTTCCCGCTCAACACAATGCATATATTTGTTATGAACCTTAATGGTAGATCCAGTTGCAACAACATCTGCAACTAAATGAAAACCAAAATGCATTGTAAACCATTAAGCACCGAATCACTGTCCAGTCTGTCAGGACAGTGGAAGGAGATTAACAAGTTTGGTCTTTGGACATTTTTCTTGAAAGTATTATTGTGGATCTATCTATATGCAAATGCAGAAAGTAACCAAGTTAATTTGAGATACCCATGTCTCTTTGGCCAGACAAGCCTTCCCATCTTCAAGCTGAAGGACTCCGCCCTTTTTTTTTGGTGTCCCTGAGTTGATATGTATCTGAACACGTTGACCCTCAACTCCCCCTCCAGATTGTAGTTCCTCCTCTGCCAGGGAAGGCCCTGAAAAGACTGCTGCCGTTCAGAGGAGACGAGGGCATCTTCGAGGAATCCTTCATCGAGGAGCGGCGAGTCGGCCTGGAGCAGTTCATCAACAGGTATTGCGCGCCACAGCACCTTTTTTTTTTTTTTTTTTGTTAAGGGTTTGTATTGTCTTGATTTCACCTGGCAAGAGACACACCCACTCATCTTCCCAGGCTAGTTTCTTGTCTGAACATGCCACACAACGCAGCCTAAATAAGTCTTTATTAGAGACACAATATGAAATGGTGTATTCCTGCGAGGCCTGCGCAATTCTGGCTGTTTCTGAGGCAATTGTACTAATATTTTCTCTAGGTTGCAATCTCAAGCTGACCAATGATGAAGTGCATTTGTGAATTTTGCTTTAATGATATCTCACAAGTCTGCCTTTGCAATTGAAACCGTGTTGTCAGTACAACATTTTTTTTTGTTTGTTTGTAGAATTGCCGGTCACCCGTTGGCCCAGAATGAGCGGTGTCTTCACATGTTTCTACAGGAGGAAGGCATTGACCGCAACTACATTCCCGGAAAAGTAAGACACTAGGGCTTTATCATGGGAGTACAGGGGGCGTTTACACTGTGAATAAAGTGGTATATTGTATGAACATTGCTGCAAACTGCAGTTGTTTAGTGCAAAGTGTCTCTAATTCTTTTCATTTTCTTCTGCTTTTCATTTTAGGTATGAATAAAGTAAGGGTTACTTTATTTTTGACATCCCATATGCTTCGAACCCCAGGTATACGTTTTGTAATGTTTTTGTGACCCAAAGTGGCTTGCTATGCGACTAATATGTACAGGTATGTTATCTAGGGATCATGTATACTTAACCAGCAGCTGTTATTGACTTGCTGCTGCAGGACAACCTTGTTATTACATTTTTAAGAACCTTTGATACACACAACCAGAATGCATTATGGGTGAGAGAAAAGCTGGGCCACGGCCGTTTGCATATCCCATTTGAAGAGATCTAAAACTCTTGTCTAAAGAAGGCCATTGTGGTGTTGTAATGCTGCCTGTGTTAAAGGATTTGGCCAATTTGTGAAGACCCCAAGTTAATTGTTGACATTGTCTATGTCGAGATGTAAATCAGCCATGAGTTGTGTTCCAACTCGCCTCCTCTCTGTGTAGACACATTCTGAATGTGGGTTAAGTTGGCCATCCATTATATTCCAAACGAGTGTGCAGCAGCTATCATGGCTATTGGTTTGTCAACCCCAAGTAGGCGCATACACACTGCCCTGGATAGGTGGCTTGCTCCTATGGTGCCCACAAAGGAACAAATGGTCAACTTTCGATTGTGTTGCCACCCCACTGTGCAATGTCATAGATTGAGACTAAAGTGCACAGTTAACAAATGTGTATTAAGACGTTATGCGTTAGTCTCATCATTCTGAGTGCAGCGCAACAATTCAATGAGTCCAGTGGTGAGTGTAGGAGGGAGTGTTCTTTTTGACTAATTTGAGTGCAGAATAGGCAACTCTGTGTTTACACGCCACTGTTTATCAACATATCAACGTCTGCAACTAAATGACAACAAACGCTTTGTAAACCATTAAGCACTGAACCACTGTCCAGTCTGTTAGGACAGTGGAAAGAGATGTACAAAGACGACACTTGGATCAAATTCCACTGTTCACCCAAGAGTCTGAAATGTGATGCCACATACTTTACTAATATTGATACCCTAAGCATTTTCTGAAGAAATTTCTTGAGTGTACACATCTTTTCACCCTCTCCCTCCTGTTCTCTGTCCCTCTTTGAAGAGCGTCTGGATGGCCGGGCGTACCCATGTACATTATCTTCTACATCGTGTCATGCGCTGCAATGTGTGGTAATGCCAGAAACTATGAGAGTCAGAGATATCGGATATCTCCCATTTGTTCTGGTCGGAAGCAAGTAGGAAATCAAATATATGAATCGTACGATATTTCTTTACTAGGCATTCTATATACATAAATTGAACTATACTTAACAGGATTGAGAATTCTCCACACAGTTGTGTTGTCCCACCACAGCTATAATCTATTCTATGTTTGTTTTTACAATGAATATTACATTGTAATGAATGTCTTTTGTTTCCCGATGTATTCAAAACCATTCCTGTTTTAGTCTTTTTGTTCCATTTCGCTGTCAGAGCTTGGCTGTTGATTTAATACCATCCAAAGTGGAGCGACATGTAGCATTATTAAAGATAAGACAGTACAATGAGTCCCACCTTTATCCAAATGGTTTCTTTGTTGTTGGTTAATCATTCCGAAAGAAAAAGAGCGGGGGCGGGGGGGGGTCAGTTTGGGAGGGCCTCTTTGGTTTCCCCACGCCATCTTGGTATAATCATAAGTTTTGGCTGTTAAAAAAAACCCTTATTGGACATGTTGAGTCAGGTAAACACCATATCTAAGCACTGTGACAACAAACTTATTTTGAACACAAACATCTCCTTTATTGACCTGAAACACAGCTGTATATGCTCTTATTTCCAGCTTTTTATATATTTTTAATGAATGTTATTGCAAATCATATTAATACATTGAGTCATGGCAACCTCCCATGTTTCTATTCACCAATAAAGTTCCTGCTGCCTGCCTTGATGTGCGCTCCATTCTGCGGGGGGACAGTGTGAAGCCCCCAGGGGAGGCGTGGGAAGCTGTTTAAGCGCTTGGCATTCATTATTTTCCGTCCCCATACTTGGGATATTAAATGGATGACAGATACTCCTTTTTTTTCTTTTCTTTTTTTTTTTTCTCATTTTGATATCAAACTGCAAAAAAACATCAACAATGATTGGGATATTATTTTTATTTTAAGGGTTTTAATGCAAGGATGACCTGTCCTAGCGTAGGCCTATACCGTAATCGGGTTCATGTATTTCCTTCCGGCAATTATCTCACCATCCATATGAAATGCATTGTTTAAGCGAAACGGCTGCATTGACCAGGAGAACTGCTTCAAGGGATTGAGGGCAACCCTATTGAACTTCAAATGTTATAAATATTTGAAAAGGCTACTAAATCAAAATCAAAATATGCTAAAGTATCAGTTTATATAGTATGTAATTTTTATTCTAATAGTTTTATTATATTTTATTTTCAAATTGGCAAATTTATTGTATACATACTCTTGTTTAGCACTCTTTTCCCACTGTACTGCTGGTCACTGCGAATTTCTCCTAAGGGGGATTAATAAAGGACTATCCTATCTTGTCCTACCCTTAAGTCGATATTTTGCTTATGAAGGAAGAAAAAAATTGGATAGAACACTGATATAATTTTGTAATTCTTAGCTCAATAAATCTACATCTTAACATTTAGTTTAGATTGTCCTTGGTTTAAGGTTAGCCATGGAATGTGATGCTGTGAAGGTCACCCCAGTTAGACGTGATTGTAAATGGAAAAATAATTGCATTTCCACATATTTCCATGTCAATTGATAAACACGTGTTTGAGCGTGTAGGCTTGACCTACAGCAAGTGCAATGCATCAATCCAAGTATATTCAGTACAGGAAAACGCATGAAACAAATCGCGGGTGTGGGAGTCTGGGTAACAGGGTAACTTGACTGCAATATCGTTGACCCACAAACTATACACACTATTGAGAAAGAAAAAAAGGGGTTACCGAGGTCTTTGATGTGATGTTATTAATGAAGCTAGGTGGACTTGACAGACCGAGCTGCACCAGCAGGGGGATTAAGTTCTGGTGCGCTGCCGCTCCAGGGCTAGAGTCCAGTGCGCTCTGACGCGTGGTGTATCGGGGAAGACAGGCGGTTTGCTTAGTTTGATAAAGTGGAAATAAATGAAAAGAGCAACCCAAAGCAGCGTCGCTGGGCACGGACAAAACGTTCACCTACACGTTTATATAGCGCTCTGACAAACAATGAAAAGAGGGGAAGTTCAAGAGGATGAGAGAGAATCAAAGAAATAGTTGTACTATGTTGGCCTTTGAACGGCATCCTTGTCCTTTGGCTTTAATATGTCACCATTATTAAACGATACAAATAGGTATATATTTGTGTAATTTATAGTAGCGAGTTATTTATTTAATAATTAAGAATAAAGTGTGCAAGATATATAAGAGACTGGAGGGCACATGCAATATGCTCAATTTATTAAGGACTAATTAACTGTTACTAGCTGTTAGTAGCTCAAATTAATTATTACATTTTATTTGACTTCATATCAACGAGGTTAAGTAAAGCTGAAGTTTATAACACATTTCCACAACTAGGCTATAAACCACCTCACCTGGTTGGAAGCTGCTGACCCCGACGCACAGTCTACATAAAGGCCACTGGGGCACATGGACATGATATTTCCAATTTTCTTTGGTAACTAATGAACACAGCGGCTGGTGCGCTGTTTAGGGGACATGACTGGTGCGCCTGTACCAAACATAGGCACACACACGCGCGCGCGCACGCACACACACGCGCTAACACACACACACACACACGCGCGCGCGCGCGCACACACACACACACACACACACACACACACGCACACACACATCTTCACACATCTTCATCATCTTACCTCACTTCGAATGTCCCTCACTCTCGGTGTGTCTGCGTCACCTCCAATTGATGTATTACTCCAAAATCACGTAAACGACTAACCATAAACCATTAAGTTTCCATTCATGAATGGTAAGCCCCTCCTCGGGTTGACATCACGGTTTGTTTATACACGCGTACCACGTCACGGCGCTCCGCCCCTCACAAAACCACACACGGCCCCGCCAACCGGGGTATTTCATCAGCGAGGCGGCGCCGTTTTAATTCATATTGTGTGTAACTTTCGGGCTGTCGGTCGCTCCTACCACGACACAAGGTAAATATCCTGCCTCTCAAGACGTCGACGGCACATTCGACGGGTGTTTAGCGTGTTTTTTTTATTGTGTTGGTTTTATTGTGCGGGTGTTTTACAACGCTTCCGTGAGGCTCACCTTGTAGTAGCCTGACGCAATCCCCGCGTGTGTTGTCAAGGCTGCGGGCGGGATTAAACACGAACAAGTCACTGCTTTCTGAGGTTCTTTATCAAATAATGTCTTTTTAGTTTATACTACGTGTAAACTGTTGTATTTTGGACGTGGGTTCGTTGTCAGTTCCGTGGATACACGGAGGTCTCTTGAAAAGCGCGGAAACAGTCTCAAATACTAAGGTATCCGGACGCTAACATGGCACAATTGTCGTCAATTTTGACGAATTGTTATTTTAGAAACGGTATCTAGTCGTGTTGCTGTGGTGGTGTGTTGTGTTTCTACTTGTGTTGTTGTGAGGGGGCTAACAGTCGCTAGCATCATTTCTCATTGGGTACTGTAGCTCCACACGAGACTACATAGAGAGCCACGTAGGGACACTGAGCCATGTTACACTGTGAGACATGTTACTCTGGTGGGACATGTTACTCTGGTGGGACATGTTACACTGTGAGACATGTTACTCTGGTGGGACATGTTACACTGATAAGACATGTTGGACTGTGAGGCACCCTCGACACTGGTGAGACCTGAGTGAAAGGCATGCTTCGTGACAACCAGTGTATGAGATTCTCCAAAGTGATGCTGACTTGCCGCTGAGGTGAGGTCGCTGGGCTCAAGCAATGTCGTTAATGTCCAAGTCTGCTCTGCAGATGCACTAACGATGTGTCATATTGTAAGTGACTGAGTAGGAAGGTCAAGAAAAGACATACTATGTGCTTTCTTTTGTTATTTATTTCCGTCCCAATAGTATAATTATAATTCGATTTTATTTAATATTTATCCAGTCGCAAAGGCAGAATGCTATTTAGAATTCAACAGGTAGCGTTGGAAAAATGTTTTGATTCAGAAAAATAGGAATCCTATTTTAAGTTATACATTTTCTGCAATGATAAACTAGTGTTGAAAATGTACATTCATGTAAATGTTTTTAAGCTGACAAATGCAGTTTAATAATTAGAAATAAATGTATGCAACAAATGCCCAATAACCAACACTCTAAATACACAAATAATCAAAAATACTTTTTGTAAGATTTTCTCTTTACAAGTATACTGCTTATACTTGGGGTGTTGACTTAAAGGGTCACTTAACAGTTTGGTTACAGCAGTATGTCCACAGGCAATCATGCACAACTGTACGCAATACGCATGCATAGCTCTTTCTATAGGAATGGCACATTACACACACACACACACACACACACACACACACACACACACACACACACACACACACACACACACACACACACA
>JAOPJL010000146.1:7030713-7041309 GCA_027123545.1 Trisopterus esmarkii | reverse complement strand
GAGGGGGTAGGACCATTTGAGTTGTGTATTTTCAAAATCTGCTGGCGTTTCGCAAATCGCGTACCCAACCTTTAAGGCTTATTTCAAAATAATGGGACTTTTGGAAACCTCTGAGGTCAGAGGTTAAACGCCTTAACCGTGGCACTGATAACCTCTCTGAAGCAATGGTCGAAAATGTCAGTGCTGCTGGCACCCTTTGGACCCCCCAGGCCAGGTGATCACATGTTTTCCAGAAAACGAAAAAGGGATCAAACCACAACATAAACACATATTTATTTTATTGTCGAATTATCAGCATTGTTGAGCCATGTTTTTAAAGCTTCCAGTTCCCCGCCAAATGAAGGGGAATCAAAGTCTCAAAGATAATGGGCGGAAGAGCAGGCAGGGGACGGGAACACGATGAAAAGAGGGGAAGCACCATGCTCAGGAGACTAGGGGTGACAACGGGCACTCCCGTAAACGAGTAAATCATTCAAAAGTTTGCGTTTGAGTTATTGTGATATTGTGACGTTTTTTTTTGTAATAATTTTCCAGATACATTATATATTATGTTGATGTATAGTTATTATGTGTTCTCAATTGAATGTCGCTTTTTTGAAGTTGGACAGGTGAAATTTGCATTGTGATGTGGGGAACTAAACAAACTTACCTTTTAAATTGAACTACCTTAATGTCCACCCCTAGTCCAACAAGAAGGTCTTTAACCTTGCTTGTTTTTTGTTGCCAATACCTTCCTGGGATTGCTTTCCCCCTGAAGTCTTATGTCAATGTTGACTCATATAAAGGATTCAGTTTCCATGGAAAAACCTTGTTGCAAGGCAATAACCACTTCCGATTTGGTGGCAAATGATAAGATTGGTTACTTCTTCCTTTTACAAACCGCCTAACAGTCACATAACACTAGTGTTTCTGAGGTCACGCTCTGTCCTAAATCATTTTTCATCAAAACCATACAAATTTGGATTGAAAGCTGTTAAAAACGCATAAGCCCGTGAAACCACGGCCATGGGGCAACAACATTGTGGCCCCATCGCCCAATGGTTGTGCCCGTTTCATGACAGTCCCCACTGGAACAGCATGAACAGTCTGTACCAACATTAACCAACCCATTAACCAACACGGCGGCCCCATGCCCCATTGGTTGTGTTCCTTCTGGACCGGTAAAGGCCGATGGAATGCTGCGCCAGGCGCCCCGTAGCCTTTTCCCATCGCTCTTCTCACGCCTGTTTATTATCGCACTTTACTCCGTGTTTTTGTTTCTCATTACATTGTTTAGCTCTGTTGGTCTTCTCTTACCTAACCATAGTGTACAGGACATTCTTTTTTGGGGCGAGGAGCGCTTTGATGGTGTAGGTTATGTTGTTGTAATGGTATTAATAGGATAGGATGTGTTTATTCCCAGTGTGATGATCACTGGGGGTATTGTATAAGGCATAGTATCAACGCAAGGAAATACTGGACGGGGACAGAACTGGCTGACCCACTCGGGCCGCTGAAGATGGAATATCAAAGGTTTAGACTGCTGCAGAGAAACTATTCAATTGTGGCCTCAATGTTAATCTTTCAACTGTAAAATACATGCAAATCCCCTCCTGTGGGGCAGTCTGATTGGCTGGTTGCTAGATGGGAATGACTGGGGCTGCGAGGCGCTCCGCATAAGGGCGTGTAGTTTCGGGTGTCCCTGGTGTCTTCTGATGCCAGTGTATGGTGACTGACGGACCTTGAATGGCCTGCTGTCGGCTCAGCAGTCAGCCCAGAGATCCAGTGTCAGCCCAATGCTGCCACACACACACTGTCACCTCTCAACCCGTGAGCTGATACCCCGCCCGCCAAACACAGACCACGCCGTCTGGGTGTCCAGGGAGGCCATGATGTGTTAAATAAGCGGTCACTATATTTATATAAAGGCGCGTTCTAAAGGTATATTAATACCACTCCATATTTCAATTCAAGATCTTGTTTCAAAGGAAACGACCAAGGTGCACGGCCATAAGAGGTTTCCATGGCTTGGTTTAATGTCCGACAAGAAGTGAATTGGGGCTAAAGAATCACATGTTAAACTATTATTCAAGTGTGCCTAAAGGGCAGCTTGGTTGCTTTGGCTATGTCTCTGGTGATAATGCACTGCCAAGGACGTGGTATGGCCCTTCTTGTAATGCTTTGACGGTCTCCATATCTAAACTACGGCGGAATGCACCAACAACCTGCATGCCTTCCTTACCATCCTTTGTTTACGCCCACAAAAAAACTATTCTTTAAGATAGAATATCAACAATTTAGACTACTCCAAAAAAAACTATAACAATGCAATTGAACCCTGCAATGCATGCATGTATATAAGTGTTCCAACTGCAGCCAGTCAGTCCACACGTGCGGTGTGACTCAGACTCTGAGCCCTTTCCAAGTGGCAGGTTCACTATCACTGACCGATCTTGAAGGTCAAGTCTGCATTTTCTCACAGAAATAGGCCTACGCCATTGGACTCTTTATAACTTCTGAGCTGATGAAACAGAGCAGCACCATTTTGAAAATGCTTATATATTATATAATGCAAAAGCTTGTATCAGCAGATATGCATTAGATAAGGTTTACGCTGCAGTCATGTGCGTCTGGACCCACGTGATCTAGACTTGAATGTGGGTGTAATTAACCTCGGGCCTTTTTGAGGATGTTCGACTGTTTATATATTAATTTAGGGCTGTTCAAATTAGTGCGATAATAACGCATTAACACGATCTTATTTCAACACGATTAATAAAAAAGTACTTAATTACTTTGCTTATTAATTACATTTGGTATGAATGATAATGTGTAATTCTCCATCTAATTTAACTTAAATTGGAGTGGATTTAAAATGGTATTAAAAAAAAAATGCAATTAATCGTGAGTTAACTCCCCAATACTATGCAATGAATCGAAATTAACAATTTGAATAATTTGACAGCCCTAATTGAAATCCATCCATCTGCATAGACAAACAGCAGAAAGTCAGCAATTGTGGCTGTTTCCAAAATCGCTGTGATCCTGTCTACCTGTTGTTTTTTCCTACAAGCTGTATTGGAACAAAAGGTTAAAAGAGAGATTACCCAACTTGGGACAACATTCAGTTTCCTAACATTCTCTTGTCCAAATCAGTTTGAACCGGCCACTGGCTCACCGTGCTGGATTGGTTTAGTTTTCCCTTATTGTTTGTTGATCATTTAAGATAATGTGACCCATTGTTAACTCTGTACTACTTGGCTATGTAGATTGCATTCATATTTAAGTTTGATGTACATGTAAGTCCAGCCTTTTTAGACTCAACATGGCATAATCATTATTTGTAGTTCATCATCTGACCAGATTCCTTGCTCTTGCATCAATCTCTGTGGTTTTATTGCTTGTAAGAGTGCATATTCAAAGATACGTTTTCAATTTAAGTCTTGAACAATACTTTTGGTTGGTGGTCCAGAATTATTTTAATGGAAACTAATTATTGCAACACTAGCATAAAATGTTGTCAATTTAAATACACTGAAACAGATGGTCCTGACCTCCTTCCATTGGTAAAAAATATGGTTGAATGTGTTCCAGCACATTGTCTAATGTAGGGACCCAATAGGACATAAAGCTCTTCTCCTCTCTTTGTTTACCAAAGCTTGCTTGCTACTCTGCTATCAGCGTTGGAAGCCTTTCCCAGGCGTCTCCCTGTCCTACCTCTGGCCTCCATAATAACATCACACCTACCGTCTGAGGCCTGGCTCCGCGGGAGACGGCCGGGGGGGTCGAGGCTCGGGGTTTGGTTTTTGCTTTCACAGTGGTGCGAGCAGTGTTTTACAAATGAAAAGATAGTTTGGGCCAGATGTGGCCGATCAGAGCAGAGGGTCTTGGTGTTTTGACAGGAGGTGCAGCCTCTCTGTGTAACATCCCAGCAGCGTTGCATAAGGCTTTGAACGTCTCTGGATTCAAGGATGTTGCATCCATGGGCTCCGACCGTCCTGACGCATACTTGCACACAGTGGTTTATAACTGATGTTTCTGACTAAATTACTCTGTTTCTGAAAGCAACGTTTCACAATACTGTTATTAAAAGCTTGTGTTAGTGGAAACAGGAGAGGTGTGTTGCATAATCCAGCATAATCATCATCATGACTACAGAGTCTGTAATGCATCCTTTCTAACCCTTCTCTCTGCATTTGTTTTTCATAGATCATAGAAGACTTCTGGATCAGCCATATCTCTGGGCACGCTTTACAATCTGCTGTGACGTCTGACCTCTTATCCTCACGCGTAGTGGAGCCGTGACTACCGCACCGCCTGTGCGATCTCTTTACACCTGGCCAGCCCGACAAGCTGTTTTTAGTTGTAGCTTCTTCTCTACATTTACAGACATCCACTAATTCAACCCAGGTCACGAGGCACACTTACGCCGCAGTATAAAAGACACACAGTCCCACATATAAAAAGAAAATGGCGGACCAGCTGGCCAAATTTGGCAAGGCGCTTCTCCGTCGGCGGGTCTTGGACTGCAGTGGAGAGGAGACCCACTTCGCCCGCTGCCTGTCCACCCTGGACCTCATCGCCCTCGGCGTGGGCTCCACACTCGGCGCTGGCGTCTACGTGCTCGCAGGCGAGGTCGCTCGAGAGAAGGCGGGCCCGGCCATCGTCCTGTGTTTCCTCATCGCAGCGCTCTCATCCATGCTGGCCGGCCTGTGCTACGCCGAGTTCGGCGCCCGCGTCCCCAAGACGGGCTCGGCCTACATGTACAGCTACGTGACGGTGGGGGAGATCTGGGCCTTCATCACGGGCTGGAACCTCATCCTCTCCTACGTCATAGGTGAGCTGGTGGTGCGTCTCTGGGTTGGGTAGTGGCGGCGGCGTTTAGTGATGGGTCTGTTGCAGTGTAGGTGTTTTCATCACAACCATCTCGGGTCCCGTTTCTATCCAGGCACTGCCAGTGTGGCCAGAGCCTGGAGCTCCACGTTTGATAATCTGGTGGAGCAGAAGATCTCTGGGTTCTTCAAGGTGGCCATGGCTATGAAGGTACCCGGGAACGTGCTGGCCGAATACCCGGACCTGTTCGCCCTGATCCTCATCCTGCTGCTCACTGGTGAGTGCGTCAATTCTGCTTAATGCTAATCTGTTTTCTTTTAGGGCCACCTGGGTTGGCCTTCTTAATATACTGGAAAATGTAATAAGCTGCCAAATTGGCAACCCTGCAGCTGCTGTGGACCCAACTGGTTTGATGTAGTTGGCAATTTTTTGTTCCCGTTATTATTAGTTATAAACATTTTAAACGTGTTAGCAAGAACATGTTTTGAAAGTGTTCGCCCACACCCATATTTCATGCAAAAACGTGAGGAAACACGCGGCATGCTGTTCCTGTTATTGACATGGTGCTGTCCCTCTTGCTTTGCCTCCTTCTCCTCCACCTCCCCCTCTCCTCCTGCCTTGCTTCACCACCCAGGCCTGCTGGCGTTTGGTGTGAACGAGTCGGCATTGGTGAACAAGATCTTCACGGGCATCAACCTGGTGGTGCTGGGATTCGTCATCATCTCAGGCTTCGTGAAGGGGAACACGGACAACTGGGACCTGAAGCTGGACGACTTTGAGCGCTTCTACAACAGCAGCAACTTCTCGGCGCCCATGAAGTCAGTGTTCTGCCCCGTCCAACACGCCCCTCGCCTTCATTGTTGTTTGTAGATCCTTGTGACTGGTCCAGTGTGACTGGTCACACTGGTTAGGAGCCAGTTTGCTTACTACAAGGTGTGCTGGGAGATTATTGGAATAACACAGCAAAATACATATTCTTGGTACAGGACAGCTTACTGTACTGTCAGCTATTTCCTATTTACAATATAATTACATTTTAGGATTTAGTCAATTTGTAATTATTCCATATAATAAGTTCCTGCTCCATCTGTGTGACTTAATAGCTGGAATATTGTGGAAACGATGAACCACTGGTGTAGTAAACCACTGGAGTAGTGTACCATTGTAACACAATTATTTATATATATATAAATATATATCTGTTAGTGCTGTCAAACAATTAAAATATTGAATCACATTAATGTCAGTTAACTTGCATTTAATCACAAATTTTTATCTATTCTAAATGTCCCTTGATTTATTTTTGTCCCATAATTTGTTTCTCATTTTAATGCTCTTATCAACATGGAAAAGTGGATCGGCTTGCTTTGTCCAAATGTTTCTTTTATTGAAAACAACATTGCCATATACTGTAGTGTTCAATTTCACACTACTATATATATGTTATATATTATCATTATTATTATTATTATATATATTATAGTAGCGTGAAATTGAACACTACAGTATATGGCAATGTTGTTTTCTGGGGAAATCCCAATAAAGTGTTGCCTTAATGAATTAAGTGTGAGGTGTTTGAACTGTATTTCTGTTGAAAGAGAGTGGATGTGTGTGTGTGTGTTTAACGCCGCCCTCCTCTGCTTCGTGTTCCAGCGTCAAGAAGGACTTTGGTGTTGGTGGCTTCGCTCCGTTTGGTCTTAAGGGCATCCTGTCTGGTGCAGCCACCTGCTTCTACGCCTTTGTTGGCTTCGACTGCATCGCTACAACGAGTGAGTGGCTGTGAACGCCGTGCTGTCGCCTTCCTGTTCTAATCTGGAGATCCAACATAGCCCGGCTACTCATTCACCCAAACCGTGTACCATCTCTGGGATGGATTTATATCTGCGATTTTCTGAACCAGCCTGCCTTTTGCACATATTCCTCATTGTTGTTTTTATGACGAACGGCCCACTTTGACAAACCCCACCTGGGTCTGACGTTGCGTACTTATTCATCGTCACCAAAGGCCACTATCTTCTGCCCCCGCCGCGCCCCCAGGCGAGGAAGCCAAGAACCCCATGCGTTCCATCCCCATCGGCATCGTGGCCTCCCTGCTCATCTGCTTCTTCGCCTACTTCGGCGTGTCGGCGGCGCTCACCATGATGATGCCCTACTACCAGCTCAACACGCAGAGCCCCCTCCCCGAGGCCTTCAGCTACGTGGGCTGGGCCCCGGCCCGCTACATCGTGGCTGTGGGCTCCCTGTGCGCCCTCTCCACCAGGTGAGACCGCCACACGCCAGCGCGAGCAGCAGCCTCCGCCCCTTCGGTCCTGGTGCTGAGCGCTCGTTGGGTGGGGGAACTGAATGAAGAACTAAAAGAGTCTTATAATTGAGCTGAGAGAAAAGAGGCTTTAACTTTCTTTGGCTACTTTACCCTCCCTCCTAATACAAAGGTAATCATGCATTTACAGCCGGTGCCCAATTTGTCCCTCGTCGTTGACAGCAGTTTGTCAGTCTGTCCGATTTACAACGACACAAGCATCTGGCCTAGCTTCATATTGGATGCTGTAACTATTGACTGTACAGGTTACAAGGTTTTTGGGTTATACTCCGTTAATGTACCTGCAATGGCTGTTGCAATTACCAAGGCACTGACACTACAATGCCTGGTTGCTGTTAAAGCTCATAGAAATGTGTTAAAATGTTTCCCAGAATTCGTCAATAAAGTGACTGATAAAGCCTTCCCTCCCCCCTCCCTCCCCCAGTCTCTTGGGCTCCATGTTCCCCATGCCCAGGGTCATCTACGCCATGGCTCAGGACGGCCTGCTCTTCAAGGTGCTCGGCAAGATCAATGATCGCACCAAGACCCCCCTGCTGGCTACCATCGTGTCCGGCATCGTTGCTGGTACGCCCTATATACTCCTCTTTGCTTTGGGTTCATTTGGAGTGTTTGATCTATCTGTCACATGTCGGTTATTCCTGTTGCTGTTCATTTGGCTTACGGACCATGTCTTAATCCTATTTGCTCGCAAGTTCCAGTTAAGACACCCGCTCAAAAGGTGGGCTGCATCCTAGTGCTGTTAGAAGAGCATATACACGCACTATTCTGGATGACAGATCAACAGGAAAGGGAAGGACAATGGTAATTGTAGTAAACAACCTAATTAGCAGCTGGTTATTATTGGCATGTAGAGATGTTTGATGAGGGAGGAGGAGGAAGAGGAGCACAAAGAGACGGATCCTAAGGAAAGATGTGAGTGAATATCAGTGCAATAAATACATTTCAAAATGCATTTCTAAAGAATATACACAAGATGGTCTGTGACATAGGCCAATACTGCGACAGGGGGTTGGTTGCCTACAAATGCTAGTGGCACCAGTAGAGAATGATCCCCTGGTGATGTACGTTTCTGAACTTTGGAAGACAGAACTTCATACTGCAGATGTAAGATGCATGTTTGTTTCTGTTCTCTCTCCGGCAGCGTTGATGGCCTTCCTGTTCGACCTGGCCGCCCTGGTGGACCTGATGTCCATCGGGACTCTGCTGGCGTACTCCCTTGTGGCCATCTGCGTCCTCATCCTCCGGTTAGTCCTGTGCAGTCTTTCTCAGCATTACCTGCCTTTACCTGCCTTCACGTTCAGGGCTGCCCTCGCGTTTCAGGTTATACCTATGTACTGTTTTCGGGGGAACTTTATTCATCCTGAATGAAGTTGTTTATTGGTATTGCTCTGCTCCGGTTGGAAAGTTATAAACAGAAAATACAGTTTGGAGCGAAACATGTAAAATGTAAAAAAAACTCTGCACGCGCACACACACACACACACACACACACACAGCCCCTGAAGGTAAACCAAGTGGAACTCTCCTTCTCAGGTACCAGCCGGGCAGCCTGGGCTCCTCCGTGCCGGGCTCCTCCAGCCAGACGGACAAGCTGGTGGAGCTGGTGGGCGGGGAGAAGGTGGCGGTGACCCGGGGCTGTGACAGCGGCGACGAGGACAGCGGGGAGCTGGAGGACGGGCCCCAGGAGGACTTCACCTTCAAGCTGCTCTTCATGCCAAGCCACAAGAGCCCCACCGTCACCTCGGGCAACATTGTCTACGCCACCACGGCCATCATCTGTAAGTGTCCCAGTGAGAAGGGAGAGTGGCATCTTAGTGGGTTGGTTCCTTCTTAGAGATTTTGAATCTCCTTGAGAGACCAGTCTGGTAACTCGGCTCTTTCTGTCCCTGAATGCGGTGGCTTTTGTGGTCCTGCCTGTTCCTCTTGTTCTGTCTCGTGTTACGAATGAGTCAGACGAGCGCAGCCTGTCTAACCCCTGCTGTTTTTGGCTCACCCAGTGGGATTCTAACATGCATGCTACTCACACAGTCCAAAAGAATCACAAGTGCTTCTTCCAACATGGATCTTGTAGCGTGTTAATCGTCCAGCCACCATATATACCAATGTGTGGCTGCTTTAGGTTAACACATGTTTCCCTGCGCGGCAGCGGTGTTCATCACCATACTGTGCGTGGTGCTGGCCACTTACCTCCCCGAGCTCATCACAGCGAACCCTGCCGTGGTCACGGTCTGCGTCGCCCTGACGCTGCTCTGCGGCCTCTGCGTCTTCATCATCTGGCGACAGCCCCAGAGCAAGGAGACGCTGACCTTTAAGGTAACCTCCCACCTCACCCGCCAACCAATGACTTGGCGGGAGCCAGGACCCTTCCAGTGTGTGATACAGTAGTACTGAGTCTTTGGCGTGGCTCCTCTCCAGGTCCCCCTGCTGCCCTGGCTGCCTATCTTCAGCGTGTTCGTCAACATCTACCTCATGATGATGCTGGACCTCAGTACCTGGTGCCGATTCGCAGTCTGGATGGTCATCGGTAAGACAGACAGACAGACAGACAGACAGACAGACACACGCACAGAGAGACACATACATGCGCACACATGCATGCATTCACAGAGCAGTGTCAAAGGGTCTGCAGTAGTCACTCACACTACAAATGGCTTCTTATAAAGAAGTATTGGAGGTATTGAGGTGGTAAAAAGCGGAAGCGCTTGTGTGGAAGTGCCTCCGCTTTTTAATACTGCTTCAGTGTATTCAAAAAAATTTTTTAATTGTTATTGGCGACAGTTTCTTTAAACACCAGCTATGTACATATTAAAACAAATCAATCCATGCAAAATATATAGTTATATCATAACGTTGAATTTTTTTTGGAAAAAAAATTACTTTTTTTTTGCATTTACATGATAATCTATAAAAAGCAATAACTTCACTTGTGTAAAGCATAACACAATGCTTTACACATCTGCAATTTTTACATACCCCACGCAGCGTGTGAACATGAAGGATTCTCAAAAACAAGGACGGACATTTCCGTTCTCAACATTGGAACAGTGCGGCCGTTGAGCATGCTTCTCCCTCACATTGGGAAACAGCCATAGTCTCGTAGTACTGCTAGTTGACAGCAGGAAGTTAAGAAAAGGGAAATGAAACCGCAATGTACCTTTTACGTGTGGTCACGCGTGTCCGTGAGGCACACACTCACGGCAGCAGCTCGTACTCTGGGGCTGAACCACTTAAGCCTGCAGCCCACGACATCTCCCTCTCCTCCTCCACCTGCAGGCTTCGGCATCTACTTCTTGTACGGCATCCGGAACAGCATTGCGGGGGGCCGCAGCTCTCAGCGCAAACAGGAGCCGGCCCTGCAGGCCAAGGGCCACATCTATCAGGGGGCCCCCGACGACAGCGACACAGAGGGGGGCAGCTCCCTCTAAGTATGGAAGGCACTCCTTATAGGAACTTTCCATGTTCTC
>JAOPJL010000146.1:6920746-6931062 GCA_027123545.1 Trisopterus esmarkii | reverse complement strand
ACACACACACACACACACACACACACACACACACACACACACACACACACACACACACACACACACAAACAAAAGCAATTTAACAACATATACTGTACAAAATGTAGATTGAGAAGTATAGACTTAAAATGTATAACAGATCTACTCTTTATGTTTAATATATTGTAGTGAAGTATTTTTGTACCTGAATCAGTTTCAGTCATCGATTCTTTTCCCTGAAACAGAAACCAAAGAAAGGTATTCAATGGCTCTGAAGTAGCAATGAGGTACAGAACAAATACATTAAATTGATCAAACAAGAAATAAAGTAAAGGAAGGTTCTGTACTTCTATGTGTCCCTTCTCGGCGACCTCATTGGCCCCACCCCTGGCTGCCTTGGCAACCATCCTTGGGGGAGCGACTGGTGTTAATGGTTCTTCGCCTGAAAAAACATTAACAGTGAATTAATAACAGTTGGACAAATTTCATTTTTAAATGAAGGAAGATAATCTATTTAATCTATCTAAAAATAGATACTAGAGAGATACTTCAATCCAGTACCTTTAGCCAATCGCTTGGTCCGTGGAGGTGGGACTACCAGGGGACTGCTTCCTCCTTCCTCCAGACTCACTCCCGCCCCTTCCTGCAGCCTGGCCATACAGAAAGCTGCCTTATCCACGTCGCTGGGGGCGGGCCCTGAGGGCGCCAGGCCGTAGCAGGACTCGCTGCTGTTGTGCTCTATCTGCAGCACGCTGAGCTGCTGGTTGGTGAAGTGGGAGCGGATCTGGCTCAGGTAGGTCATGACGATTAGGCGGTCGGGCACCGACAACAGCACCATGTCCGAGGGCTCCAGTAGACGGGAGACGCCCAGGCCTTCGAACCCGTCAAACGCCTGCCGAGAAGCACAACATTGAACATCAACAAGTGTGCACCGGGAACAGCGTTTACTCGCCAACAACACAGACCTGTACATGGTAGGATAGCGCCACTGCATCATGAAGGAAAAACACAAGGTGGAGGTCTAGCTTACTCTCTGTTTTCCTTCCGAATCAAGCCCTGTTTCACGTCATAATCACTGTTGCTGAAAATAGTGGTCGAAGAGCTGCTGTCCACACTAACTGGCTAAGTCATTGGTTTAAAGTTTGGTGTAGGAAGGATGGAGGATGACAGACCACTCACCTTTTTATTGTTGAGTTTTATGTCATGAGGTTCCAGCCGGTTAAATTCTCTGAAAACAAACAGGACAATAAGGGCATTGCCACAACCCAAGTACAACGATGTCAAACCAAAACCCCATTGAGAAGGTGATGAAACCGGTCACACTCGACAATGACGTTGGGGTTTCTGAGGGGGTGCTCACATCTTCTCTGGGTGGAAGTGATGCAGGATGGCACAGAAGGCCAAGCCGTTCCTCCAGGAGGTGCTGAAGTTGGTGATCTTTAACCCCCGGTAGCCCTGGGTCATCTCCTGACACCACTCTAGCAGAGACTGACTGGAGCTCACCAGTCCCTGGGAGAGAGAGAGGGGGAGAGAGAGAGATTTATACATATATAGGTTCACAGAAATGTCCATATCAGTCCACATGACTTGACATCACTGTCTGTATGACAAACATATCTGTCAGTACCTCTGAAGGGTCCGGCTTGGCGGCGGGCCCCGCTGGCCCCGGTCCTCCAGACTGGGCGGGGCCTTTCTGTGACTCCCCAGGGGAGGAGGGGCTCCTCTTCGTACCGCTTTGAGGAGGAGGAAGGGAAGAGGTTCTGTCTGGATCACGCATCGCTGACCTCCCCCCGGACCCTGGAGCGCCAGGAATGGAAGCTTTCCGATTTGCTCCCTGAGCGCCGGTGGGCTGGTTCTCAAGGCCAGTCTGTAGCCCGCTTGGCTTCTCAGGTTCCTTCACTCTGCTGTTTGCAAAGGTGGTGGGCTGCTGGGCCGGCCTAGGAGAAAAACAATGGTCCTGGTCATGAGCATAGGACAGGAAGGAAAGGACTGGCGAGAAAAGGTTTCAAACGTTAGTAACACATAGCAGAGCACAGCGGGGGGTTAGTCAAGCTTGGCAGGATGGATGGAATGGTCCAGAACTACGCAGCACAGCAGAGGTCCTTCCACAATGGAAGATCCCAGGGAAGAGCTCAGACAACACACCACAGGCTTTACCTTCTTTGACCAGACAAACAGCACACAAAGCCATGCACATTGCAATGTGCATGGCATTTTATAATGTCTTTCAATAATCAATAAACTTGCTTTATTGGCATTGCGTGGTAAAATGCTTGCATACATACACTCACACACATACAGCGTTTGGGTGTGCAGGTGTGTTTTGGGGAAAGGAACTGCCCACTCACACTGGCTTGTTTTCTTCCAGGTTCAGTGCCGCCTTATCTTCTCGTACTGCTTCTCTTAGTTCTAGGCTCCCTACCTCTCGAGCATCAGCCAATGAAACTTCCTCAAGCACAGTGAAGCACGAACCAATCAAATGCGGGGGCTCATCGACGAAAGCCTTTTCGAAAGTGGAGCTTCCAGAGCCAGTGCTGGTTTGTGATTGGCTCTCTGGGTCTGTGATATCAGCATCAATTTCTTTGAGGTCGGGTATGAGGAGCTTTTTGCCCCGAGACACTGGGAAAGGAGATGAGTTGGCTGTCATCTTCTGGATTTTAGCCAATAGGAGCTGTTCTTCCTCCTGGAGTGCCTGGTTTTTGGCCTGAAGGCTCCCCTCAGGGTTTTGGTACCCCTCAGCCTTTGCTTCAAGGGTTATCAGTTTGGTCTCGGAGGACACCTCAGTCGCTTCTGCCTTGTTGGCAGGTGTCTCCGTTGCCATCCTGGCACCCTTTGGGCCGGCGTTCTCCTCGGTGGGTTGTGAATCTGAGGGGAGGGGCCAGGGTACCACAGACGATGGGACCAGGTCCTTTCCCATCGGACCGGCCTGCATGTCCACCATCTGAGTGGAGACCACGCCCGTGTGAATTATGCCATCTTCCTGTCCTGGCGTCTGCGGCTTGTGAGTGTTACCGTGGGAGACGCCCGGTGTCAGATCACCTCCTACTTTCTGTCCCGACGTCTGCGGCTTGTGAGCGTTACCGTGGGAGACGCCCGGTGTCCGACCAGCTCCTACTTCCTGTCCAGAAGTCTGCGGCTTGTGAGCGTTACCGTGGGAGACGCCCGGTGTCAGATCACCTCCTACTTCCTGTCCAGACGTCTGCGGCTTGTGAGCGTTACCGTGGGAGACGCCCGGTGTCCGACCAGCTCCTACTTCCTGTCCCGACGTCTGCGGCTTGTGAGCGTTACCGTGGGAGACGCCCGGTGTCCCACCAGATCCTACTTCCTGTTCTGGCGCCGCCGGAGAGCAGAGAGTGGGAGGCAGAGCCTGAATCTTCAAAGAGACAGACTCCCTGAATGTCTTTGACTGATTGACAGCTGAGCCATGGAGCAGAGGTCGTGGGATGACGGTGGGAGGAGGCCCGGCAGAACCACCTGGTGCAGCGTGAGTTGCGGACAGATCCTCGACGCTGCAGACAGAGAGAGAGGTTACAGACTCTTCTTTTGCATAGTACCATCCAGCCCCGAAAAAAACGGTTACATTAACCATGCCCCAGCTAGCCATGGGGACCACAAGCAGAGTGGTCCAAGCATGCAGAAGAGCTAGCTGAATGTTTTCATGATAGCATGTAGCACCTGTGTTTCACTCGATTCCTATGAGCAACAGCATTCACCAATCCAACCTATCTTATCCATGCTGACATGCCAGCGCAAATAGTTCCCAAACCTGTGTTTGGGAACTATCTTACTAACTTTGGGAGCCAAACATACTGCCTCTAAGAAACCATATGAGAAGATGCATTTCAAACAAAGCATTGTGAATGATCAAAACAAAATGTGTACAAGGAAATGCGACAAACAATAAGTGACGTTTGGAACAAGGCCCACGTTGGCTCAAACTTGACCTCACACAGCAAGCTCAGCACAGCCAATAAACGTTCAGTAAAAACATTCCTAACAATTCCAGCCAATTAAAGCCTCTATTAAGAGGAGCAAAGCTGACTTCCTGTTGCCCTACTAACATGTATCTCCCTCATCGGCACATCCACTTTGCAGCCCTTCCCCTACTCTCATCTCAGTTCATTCTCTCCCCTCCCACTCCCCTGCTACTCACCCCCCTCCCTCCATGTACAGCTCAGCTGACCAGACGGTGCCGATGTCCTCCTGTCCCGTCTCGTACTCCAGCTCCTCGTTGTCCTCCTCTCTCATCCACACGGGGACGGCTTGACGTCTCAGCGCTGTAATCGCTGTTTTTGTCAGTTTTGGAGGAGGGATTTCTTGTGCTCCGTCCGCGGACACGTGAGAGTCTCCGTCGGGCCGCTGGACTTTGGGTTTGACTTCCTCTGGGACCTGATCTCTGTTACCAGCTGAACCAGTGTTTACCACATCGGTCTTGGTCACTGACTTGGGACCAGATCTGTCTTTCGATTTGTTTGTGTCAAGCCTTTCCTCATGTGCTATGTCCTCAAACTCCACCACTTTAAGTGGAGGACAGGCACGAGATTGGCTGTTGGCTGTGTTGTGCTTCAGAGACACAGATGAAAACAGTGTCCTTTCATTTGCCAGTCTCTCCTCCTCCCTCCTGTCCCTCTCCCTCTCCTCCCCCCTGCTTCTTCCTCTCTTTGTATGATCCTCGTCGTCCTCCTCTTTCCTCACCTGCTGACTTTCCTCTCGGCCGCCTCTCATATGTTGCCTCTCTTTGTCTCTGCCTCCTCTTTCTAGCCTTCCCTGGCTCTGTTCAGCTTCTTCCATTTTCTCTTTCGTCCCCCGTTCTGCCCTCTCCCCCTCTTCTCCCTTTCTGTCTTCTCCCTTCTCTTTCCTCCCCTCTATTTCCCTTTCCTCCCTCTCTCTCTCTGCCTCACTGGCAGCCAGCCTTAGACTGGCGACCAGACCAGAAGTCTCCAGTCTGGCTGACTTCCCTGTTCTATTACCAGCAGATGATAGTTCAACCTTGGGGTGCTTCTCTCCACCGATTGGTTGTCCCTTTATGATGTTCCCAAAAGCAGCAGGGGGCATAATGTCCACCTCAGTGAGAGAAAGTGGACTTGTGTCCGTCTCAGAGATACTTGGAAGGTCTGAAATGGATCTGAGAGCGACGCTGTGGCCCTCCGGGGCCCTGAAGGCCGGGGGCCCGTCTGGAGAGGGGCGCGGTTGACTTGCGTCATGGGAGTGGAGGATGGAGGCCACTGACTCAAAGCTGGGGAGGGACAGCAGTGTCAGCAGAAATCCAGGAAGATAATTCATGGTTACCAATAAGCCCACAACATGCTACGAGTTGTCTGGGAAACGAGGAACATCATGCTCAGCGGTTCAAACCAGACTTAGTTTGGTGCTGTACCAAGATGCCCTGTGTCCAATACACACTTTGGGGAGAACGGTGAAATGATGCTGAAACAAACCATCCTTAACTTAACTAAACCTGTCCTTAACTAACCGGGGAGACAGACTCATATGTCATCAGAGCAGGTGAGCACAGAGGAGATGAGGACACCAATCGTCGATCATTTCGTTTTTTTTAGATGAAGGAAACGCTGCCATTACAGTTTTGCATCACATACCGCGAATACGTCAACAAATGTTCTGGTGGTCCATTCTATGACCCCATGGAAATGTGGTGGGGAGCTACAGCTGAAAAATGGGGGAGTGATGCTGAGAGTTGACAGAGTGAGGGTTTTGGGGGTTGGGACCAAGGGAACAATGGTGGTGTGTGTGTTTGAGGGAGGCCAGCCCTCGTGTGTTCAGCTCTGGTCATGTGCTCTGGCACTAGCAGACCTTAGAGCTACTGTGTGCCAGCACTCCGTGTTCCATTCATTCGGCCTCCCGACACGTATGAGCTATGGTGTTGTTTCCTGTTGTTGGCATGCCCTGTTACGTGGGGCGTACAGACCCCAGCAGGCGCAGGCAGGAGAGACCAGGCAGGAGAGACCAGGCAGGAGGGACTCACCCTCTGTAAAACACCCCGACCACCGCAGACATGAGGCCTACTGACGCCTCAGGCTGCCGGCCTACCTCACACACCTCCTCTCTGTTCACACACTCTTCGACGCTGGAGTACACACACACGCACGTACACGCACATACACGCGCGCAGGCGCACACGCACACACACACACAAGCACACGCACACGCACACGCACACGCGCACACACACACACACACACACACACACACACACACACACACACACACACATACAAATGCGCACGCGCACACACACATACAAACGCGCGGGCGCACACACACAAACAAACTTTAGATTCCTTTACGTTGTTGATAGATCCTAAACCATCCTAACCTATCAGGAGGAGCATAAGCGACTGTGTTGAGCAGTTGTCTGCACCCCAACAACCGTACAGAACTAACAACTGCTGACAAGAAATTATGCAACACACATAATGCATTGTTGACTATACACAGTATGACACATACATTTCTTTTTTGAATCCAAGCAATTTGTTATGCACTGCCAAAGCAGAAGCTTGTTTAATATGGCTGTTAATGTGTGTGTGTGTGTGTGTGTGTGTGTGTGTGTGTGTGTGTGTGTGTGTGTGTGTGTGTGTATGCGTATGTGTGCGTGTGTCTGCGTTTGTGTGTGGGTGTGTTTGTGTTTGTAACTGCCTACGTGCTGCGTGCGTATGTGTGTGTGTGTGTGCATGTGTATGTATGTATGTACGTGTGTGTATGTGTGTATGTGTGTGAGCGTGTGTGTGTGTGTACAAGGTGATGTGTGTGCATGCGGAGGGTCCCCTCAGTCCTGTGCCCCACCCGCCCACTCCTCGGCCGGAGGTCAAAAGGTTAGCCCCGCCTCCTGCTACTCACCCTCCGTCAACAACATCACTCCCAGCCTTGACTCCTTCCTTCTGCTGGTCCTCCTCCTCTCTCCTCACGCCCTCCCCCGTCCTTCCTCCTCCCCCCGCATCCCCCGCCTCCTCCAGTGCCGCCCACATAGGCCCCTCCTCTTCAGGTGCAGGCTTCTGATTGGCTGAGGACGTCTGAGGGTCCTCCACGACACCGTCCGCCGGCAGCTTGTTCTGCGGTGCGGCTGATGACCGGACCCCCGGGGAGGGCGCCACCAGGGGGGACCCCGACACCACGCCCGACCCTGGGCTGGGAGGAACGGCTGTTGGGGTGCAGGGTTTGAGGGTCCGGGGGGCCTGAGGTTCACTGGGGGGCTCTCTGACTGGCGGCGGGCAGGGTTTAGCAGAGGAAGTGATGACATGGGGCTCCTTTGCTGTGACTGGCTGAAGATTCTGTACTGCGTCTTGTTGGGCGGCGTCTTCTTTCAGCGAGCTGAAACACACAGAACGGATTACACACTCGTCACTTCTGTTCACACTGTACTATGAAGAAGAAATCCACACAGAACAGGCTTACAAACAGACTTAGATATACAGACATGCAGACTTGCAGACTTACAGATTTACAGACAAACAGACTTACAGACATACAGACTTGCAGACAACAGTCACTAAATCAAACCCACACCGAGGGCCCGGGTCCACTCTTACCCTCTGCCCAGGGGTTTAGTGTGTTCCTGAGAAATACCGTCCCTCCCTTCTAGAGCGTTCCACAGAGGATCCTCTGCTTCCACAAACTTCTCAGGGGGCGGGACCAGGGACACCACGTCTAACGTAATTGGTTTGTTGTGAGCAGAGGGCTGAATGGCGGGGCCCAATTGGTTGCAGTGAGCAAGTGCTTCGATCGGTTGAGTGGCAATCAAGCCGCCCGATTCATGCAACAGTGGCCCCGGACTGAGAGCAGGGGATGACGGCAAGGGGGAGAACAGAGAACAACCAAGAAGAAAGAATATGACAACACAGTGAGAACCAATGAAACCATGAGATCATCCGGTCAAAATTAAAGAATGAGAACACAACGCAGGATCAGTAGATAAACAGAAACAACACGCTGTAACAATGGGAGAATCAACATGTGACGGGTCGATTGGTTGAATGATTGTTTGGATTTTACTTGATTTAGAGCACGCTTATTCAAGTGCACAAACGCTGAAACCCAATTACAGGGTGAGGACATGGAACAAGCATGATCGGAAGATGCTGGACCTGGAGCTCTTCCAGTCTGCGCTGCCACTCACCGTTTGTGGCCGTGCATTCCAGCCCAGACTGGATTGGCTCCAGGAAGCAGGTGGGAGGTTTTGCCCTGAGCCTGTTGGGTATTGGTGTTAGGGATTTTAGAGATGCCAGGATTAGACCTGGATCGAGCAATCATTCTCATCTTCTCCTTCTCTTCATCTGAGCTGTTCAGACGTTTCACCTCTGCCATTCTCTTTTGCTCTTCTTCCTCCTCTTTCATTTTACTCTCTTCCCTAGCTTTTCGGTCCTCCCTCTCTTTTGCGTCTTTCACTCGTTGTCTCTCTTCCTGCCGTCTCTCCTCCAGCTGTCTCTGCTCTGCCAGACGTTTCTCTTCTGATGCAATTCGCTCTCTTTCCTTCAGCTCTTGCCTTTTCCTCTCCTCCTCCACACGTCGCTTCTCTACTCTCTTCTCCTCTTCCTCTCTCTTCCTCCTCTCTCCTTCCTTCAGGAGCCTCTGCTTCTCCTCCTCCTCTCTCTTCCTCCTAGCTCCTTCCTTCAGGAGCCTCTGCTTCTCCTCCTCCTCTCTCTTCCTCCTCTCTCCTTCCTTCAGGAGTCTCTGCTTCTCCTCCTCCTCTCTCTTCCTCCTTTCTCCATCCTTCAGGAGTCTCTGCTTCTCCTCCTCCTCTTGCGCTCTCCTCTCCTCCTCTCTCTGTTTCCTTTCCTGTTCCTCCCTTTTATGTTGGGCTTCCCTTTCTTTCTCCTCTTTCAAGAGCCTCTCTCTCTCTTGTTTTTGCTCTTCCTTTGCCTTTGCTTCTTTCAAGCGTTTCTCCTCCATCCTTTTCTCTGCCTCCCAGAGCCTCTTTTTGGTCTCCTCCTCTCTCCTTTTTCTCTCCTCCTCTGCCTTCAAGAGCCTCTTTTTTGTCTCCTCCTCTCTCTTTTTTCTCTCCTCCTCCACACGCTGCTTCTCCAATTTCATCTTCTCCTCCTTTTGTCTTGTTCTTATCTCCTCTTCCTTTCGTAGTCTCTGCTTCTCCTCCTCCTCTTTTGCTCTCCTAATTTTCTCCTCTCCCTCCCTTTTCCTTTTCTCCTCCATTTCTTTCTCCTCTTTCCGAAGCCTCTCCAGCTCCTTTTCCTTCTCCTCTTTTAAGCATTTCTCCTCTAGAGCTCTCTTCTTCCTCTCCTCCTCCAGAGCTCTCTTCTTCCCCTCCTCCTCTAGAGCTCTCCTCTTCTCCTCCTCCAGAGCTCTCTTCTTCTCTTCCTCCAGAGTTCTCCTCTTCTCCTCCTCTAGAGCTCTCCTCTTCTTCTCCTCTAGAGCTCTCTTCTTCTCCTCCTCCTCCTCCAGAGCTCTCCTCTTCTCCTCTTTCAGAGCTCTCCTCTTCTCCTCCTCCTCCAGAGCTCTCTTCTTCTTCTCCTCCTCCAGAGCTCTCCTCTTCTCCTCCTCTACAGCTCTCTTCTTCTTCTCCTCCTCCAGAGCTCTCCTCTTCTCCTCCTCCAGAGCTCTACTCTTCTTCTCCTCCTCCAGAACTCTCCTCTTCTCCTCCTCCAGAGCTCTCCTCTTCTCCTCCTCCTCCAGAGCTCTCTTCTTCTCCTTCTCCATTAGGACTCTCCTCTTCTCCTCCTCCTTCAAAACTATCCTCTTCTCCTCCTCCAGAGTTCTCCTCTTCTCCTCCTCCAAAGCTCTCTTCTTCTCCTCCTCCTCCAGAGCTCTCTTCTTCTCCTCCTTCAGAGCTCTCTTCTTCTCCTCCTCTTCCAGAGCTCTCCGTTTCTCCTCCTCTAGAGCTCTCTTCTTCTTCTCCTCCTCCAGAGCTCTCATTTTCTCCTCCTCCAGAGCTCTTTTCTTCTCCACCTCTAGAGCTCTCCTCATCTCCTCCTCCAGAGCTCTCTTCTTCTCCTCCTCCTCCTCCAGAGCTCTCTTCTTCTCCTCCTCTTCCAGAGCTCTCCTTTTCTCCTCCTCTAGAGCTCTCTTCTTCTTCTCCTCCAGCGCTCTCATTTTCTCCTCCTCAAGAGCTCTCTTCATCTCCTCCTCCAGAGCTCTCCTCTTCTTCTCCTCCTCCAGAGCTCTCTTTTTCTCCTCCAGAGCTCTCCTCTTCTCCTCCTCCAGAGCTCTCTTCTTCTCCTCCTCCTCCAGAGCTCTCTTTTTCTCCTCCAGAGCTCTCTTCTTCTTCTCCTCCTCCAGAGCTCTCTTCTTCTCCTCCTCCTCCAGAGCTCTCTTCTTCTCCTCCTCTTCCAGAGCTCTCCTTTTCTCCTCCTCTAGAGCTCTCTTCT
>JAOPJL010000146.1:6654988-6669763 GCA_027123545.1 Trisopterus esmarkii | reverse complement strand
TGTGTGTGTGTGTGTGTGTGTGTGTGTGTGTGTGTGTGTGTGTGTGTGTGTGTGTGTGTGTGTGTGTGTGGTCATCTGTAAGTGTGTAGATGCAAGGAAGAGCCTGATGGTTCTGCACTCCAATGACCAAATCTTTATTTTACTAAAGGCCTAACGTTACTCAGAGGGATTGTTTCACAGCTGTTTGTCTTCATTGTCTTGCAGGTTATGTTTGTATACTTGAAAGCTACTAAAATACTTTGTATTAAACTGTGAATGATAGAATAACTCACCCTTTTTCCTTTGCAGTCCATTCATTTGATTGAAACCAACCTGTATCGCTGTAGCCTACTTCTCGGCAGCTCATTAAATTATATTATTTAAAACATCCTATACATACATCGTTTGGTTTTTGGTGGTTATTGTGAAGACAACCGGAACAAAAGCATGCTTAATGTAAAGTAAATCTACTGCATCCCTAAACTATAGCAGGCTTAACAACAGGCCTCAGGGCATCAATGTTTCTACTGGTTTCTACTTTAAAGACTAAGTTAAAGTCTGCAGGTGATCATTGTTTCTACTGGTTCATCCTTTAAACTTGTTATGGTCCGCAGGTGATCATTGTTTCTACTGGTTCATCCTTTAAACTTGTTATGGTCCGCAGGACAGGTGATCATTGTTTCTAGTGGTTCATCCTTTAGACTTGTTATGGTCCGCAGGTGATCATTGTTTCTACTGGTTCATCCTTTAAACTTGTTATGGTCCGCAGGTGATCGTTGTTTCTACTGGTTCATCCTTTAAACTTGTTATGGTCCGCAGGTGATCATTGTTTCTACTGGTTCATCTTTTAAACTTGTTATGGTCCGCAGGTGATCATTGTTTCTACTGGTTCATCCTGTAAACTTGTTATGGTCCGCAGGTCGTTCCTAAACCGGTTATCGGCGGCGCGAGGTGAAGCCACCGTTTAAACTGACAGTTGGACCTCATGAATTATCTTTAGCCGTATTCATTATCTTTAGCCGTATTCATTATCTTTAACCGTATGAATTATCTTTAACTGTATGAATTATCTTTAACCATGAAGACACCGATCAAAAGAAGTGTGCAGACGCGTTTTGAAAATACTGGTCTCGCAGAAGCAGAAAATCGCGACCTTTTAATAAAAAAACAGCAGAAAACTCGAAAGGTTAAGGACGAGCGAGGGCATGCAACCAGAATCGGAACCCAGTGGGAGGCCGAAGATCCGATCCAGATCGAGAACATCGTTCTGCACACCATAGCCGGCCCACATCACCCCGGAGACCCGCGCCCCCCTGGACCCTCATCGGGGGTAAAGGCTGATTCGGCCCCCGGGCCTGTAGGGCTAACGGAGGCCAGTCAGCAACCAGATGCGCGGCCAGGCGGCTACGTTACTCACGCCTTCTCCCCGTCCGACGGTGGCTATGTTCGGTCTTTCAACCTGACCTCTGCTGGGCCACGTCCCCCGATCAGCGTCTCCCAGGCCTTTCAGATGTCCCAGACCGGCACCCAGCAGCACAGCCCTAGAACCATCGAAGGCCTGGACGCCTCTGTCCCTCCCTCAGATGAAGGTGAGACCTTCTGGCTCAGTAGATGTAACCTTACCTGTACTAATGTACACTTTTCTGACGCTTGATTTGGTGAGTGTCTTTAAGATCGTTGTTCCGTCAGTAACTTGTTTAATCAACTTTTTTGACAAATAATCAGATCATAACATTTCCTTGTTATTTTGTTTCATCCCACAAAGAAAAAGTAAAAGCCCTGGTTTTGACCGATACACCAAACGGCAAAGTATTCCAAAAGGCCAATATCAAAAGGCCAATGAACGCCTTCATGGTGTGGGCTCGTATCCACCGACCCGCCCTGTCCAGGGTCAGCCCTCAGGCCACCAACGCAGACATCAGCATCCAGCTGGGCAACGAGTGGAGATGGATGAGCGAGGAGCAGAAAACCCCATACTTTGAGGAGGCTCAGAGACTGAAAAATGTCCATCAGCAGCAATTCCCTGGTAAGAACAACTTAAAATGTAATTACTGGCAGAAGGTGGTTTGAGTTTGAATCTCGGCTGGTAAGCCTCAGAGCCATGGCAAATAATAACATACAGTCACCAAAACTACCACAACCAAACCATTTGTTCCATGAAATCCTGCTCTTTCATTTCATGTTTTCACCAAAGCACTTTTTTACTTATTTTTTAAATCAGTGGAAGAAGTCACTTTGAAACTGAATATGAAATTGCTTACTGGTAGGAATTAAATTGTTTTGTTGACCCTGGCAGAAAAGCTGATTGACCTGTTTCTACTTCAGGCTGGATCTATCAGCCCCAGAGGAAGAAGGCGGGTCCTGGAGGCCACCGGCCCAGCCCCTCTGAGTCCGTCCAGGCTATGGAAGAAGAGTCACCTGGTCCGTCCTCCACCCGTCACTGCTCACTACCGCCCTCCAATTCTCACCACCACAGCCAGCGGGGAGCAGGTGGGACGACCCCCTTACAGGAATCAACATCCCCGTGTGGTTCATATCTAGTGGACCAAGTATAGGCTTTCACAGCTTCACAGCTTGTTTAATCCTCACCTCTGGGGAGAAATATTAGACTCTTCAGCTACATTGTGCAACCTGACCAGTGACTTGTGGAAGGACGATTGCTATGAATTCTGCGTGGATACACCCTGCATGCTTGCTTTACAGCACTTTATACTGCATCATGTGTATGTGTTGGGTTTGTGTGTGTGTGTGTGTGTATGTACTGGGTTGTCCTTGCCTGTGTGTGCATATGTATATTTATGTATGTGTGTGTGTTTGTATATATACCATGGTGTATATCTAGCCTACGGAGTGGATTCATGTGTCGTGTACATGCTGGAGGGCGATGTCATGCATGCCGTGCTGTGTTCTATCCTTCAGGCTCCAGTCGTCCTGCACCTTCCAGCCTACCACCTACCCCTCACAGTCACCCGTCATCCACCTCATCCGTCTCCGGGTTCCCCCCTCCGCATAGCGCCTGGCCATCCAGAGGGGCAGAACCTCGGACCTTACACACAGCAGCCTCAAACCCAGGCCCCTCTCCCTTTCCCAGGCCCTCCCATGCACTCACCAGCTTCCCCCAGGGCCTTGCTCAGGGCCAACTTTCCGACGGAAGATTCTTTCCTGGGCCTTCTCCGTCCAGCATGGTCTGCCCCTTTCCTCAGTTCATGCCAATGTCTTGGTCCAACCCAGCTCCCTCCAACCTCTACTCAGCATCTTCTGCTTTGATACCCCACCCACTCGGCTTCTACTCCAACCCTCACTTTGGGCCCTACTACCCCCAAGAATTCTTTCCTGGACCGCAGTATTACCCTCAAAGGTGAGGACACCCATCATCGCTTCAGCCACCGCAGTCTGGTTGGGTATAGCTTTGTTTTTCTTCTGGTCCATTATAACACAAATCAAACTTCAGTTAAGGTCTTGTTCTTCACTTTATTCTTGTGTTTGGTGTGTGTCCCATTGACCCGGGTAATTCAGGGGGTGTTGCAGGGCTAGACAATGAGCATTGTTTTTTTTTTAGGAAGCATTCAGTATTGAAATGTATGAGTAATTGTTTTTGGTAGTTGCTTTCTGTAGTTCATTGAGATGAACGGATGTTAGCTTGACTCACCACATAAACGACCCTAATCCCGCTCTGTTTTCTAACAGCTACTACGACAGCCCCTCCAAGAGGCACGAGGCGGCTCTGACGGCCCTCCACCTGGACTACCTGCAGCGCCAGCAGCAGCCCACCTGGGCGGGCGGCGCTAGCCCCCTAGGACCTCAGGGGCCTCACCCATACATTACCCAGACCTTTGGCCCGTGGTTTCAGAACCTGAGCGGCCCGCTGGAGACAGAGGTCCTCCACATCTCTGGCAGTGCACCCATGCCCCCCCCCCTGAGCCAGCAGGTCTGCCCACCACAGCCGCAGGGAGAGGTGGAGGGATGTGACCAAGAGGACGTGGAACTGGAAGTGCTCTAGGGAACCTTCAGATCAGTTTTTAATCTCACCGTCATTCTCACATGTCGTTCTCACAACTGTTTAAGGAATTTTAAAGGTGCATAAAATGTTGAAAGTTAAACGGCCAATATTCTTTATTTATTTATTTAAACGTACATGAATGCTTACTGTGTTCGAAACAAATCGAAATTAGTTTGTCCATCACATCCAAAGTTACTTTCAACTAGTGGAGGCAGGGAACATTGAAAACTGGAAACAAGAAACCGCCTGCAAAATGTTTCCGTACTTGTGAAATGTCTTGTGTGTCAACACAGAAATATACCTTCAGCCAATAAATATAAGAACAAATTGAACTCAGGTATACTGAGTACAGTAGGCCTATGTCGTTTCAGGACGTTGCCTTGGTGCTTAGGCTTGCAAATGGGACTGCTTGCCCTCAAGCCAGGGCAGGTGACTTTCCATGGTTAATTTGATATTTATGGCCTACTAATACTCTCAAACAAATATATGCCAAGATAGAGAAAGGCCAAAAGATGTTAACATGTACACTAAATACAATAGTGTTCTCAAAGTGTTGTAAGTGCACTGTAATTACATTCATGTTTTGAGGCCCTTAGCCCTTCTACAGGTGTAGTGAACGTACACTTGCATTAAAGTGCACTTGGTATGACATACTTATTGTATTTATCTTTAGTCTAGAACTGCACATAAATCTGTGTGCAGCATCATTGTGTGAACATGCTTTATTTGAGTATTGAGTAGCCTAATTACATCAGCCTATAGAAACACTCGGTCAAATTATGGGACACAAATCATATGGAAAATCTAAGAAGACAAACACAAGTACAGAGAAAGACATATACATACACGCACTGAGACACGAGATTTAATAAATACACAATACACAAGCGTGCAAACAAAGACATGGTTTACGGTTTGTGGATCGGACTCTGGATTGAACAGAAATCTATAAGTGACAGGTTCATCATCCAATCAGAACCGCAACCGTTTGCTTCTGTAATGTGATTGACATGATACGTGGCGAATAATACGTGCGGATATACGTTAGGGGCGTTTCCAGGAAGAGTTGTTACATTTTCCTGTAATGGCGGACCAGACAGACAGCGAAACTATCGGGTTCAACGATAACAGGTAAGCATTGTGGCAATAACGTTATTAATTGTAATGCAATGAAAAAAATCGAGTCCAAATGTAAAAGAGCTGTTTGATGTTTGATATCGCGGGGTTGCAATGCGCTCTAGCAACCCTCGGTGTTGCTTTGGAGGGGAGCACGTTAGCCAAATAGCGGTTTAGCTAGCAGCAGGATGTCCAAGCCGCTGGTCATTCATCACCTTCTCTGAGGCACACGCTGATCACAGAGGGTCACACCGCCTATGAGGAGACCACTTCATCCCAATGGTGTTGACTACTGCGACTATATCGGAATACTGCTTAAATGGCTGTTAATGACCGGTTGGATCTATATGCTGGCAAGATTATATTGGGCGATCGGCCAGTCAGCCAGCATGCAGGGCTATATCGAAGTGGCTTTGAGTTGAAGCAGTCTGTTAGTGTTTTTGTTTTTACAAAGTTAAGTTGGTGAAATATGTACCATCTTAATGTATAGTGGGCTTCAACAGCAAACTGGATCGAACCGTTTAGACGTCATCAAACCAGCAACGTGGGTGGGTGGTGCCATCTAACCGTAGTGTGGTGATGTTTTGGTCTGCAGAATGGCGCAGCAGCCCGTGCGGTTCCGCGGCCCTGCGCCCGTCCAAGCCCCGGTGCTGCGCGGCCCCCCACCGCTCCTCAGACCGCCGCCCCCACCTTTCGGAATGATGCGAGGACCTCCGCCACGGCCTCCGTTTGGACGGCCGCCCTTTGACCCAAACATGCCACCGATCCCGCCACCTGGAGGCATGCCACCGCCGATAGGACCTCCTCACCTACAGGTGAGCAGCATAAATATACCTTTCCTAAAGCTATGTTCAGATGCAGTGAGCATGATGCCAAGACAAACGGTAGCATACTGATACTTTGATGTTATTTGCATTATAGCTCAGTCCTTCTCAAAAGGCGGCTCTATACCACTAACTGGGAATAACTGGCCCAGTTTCGTTGATAACAAAATGTGATTGATGGATAAGCAAGCAAGCTATTTTACCATTGATTTATTTTTTCATGCAATGCTTTGTTTCAAAATACAAGTGGCAGTTTAGAAATTGATATAGAAAGTGATGCATCCTACCCTAACCCGAACTGTAATAAGCTGCAATGCATATGTTTGGATGAGTTGGAGCTGGTTGAACTCATGTGGTAGAGCTATGACCTTATTCAAGAGTGTGCTTTAAAATCTATATCGACCAGTAGTGCATCTGGCAGAGGACCATGGATCTGAGTGTCGAAGGAAATTGATTCTGGAGGATGTAGTCCTTGTAGCATTAATGACACCATAACAGTGGCTCTCTGAGTAAGAGTGAACGCTGAATGGAGGTATGATGTGAGTAATATAGTTTCTTAATGGCCTCTGAATTTCACTAGTGTTGGTTTGGCCCGATAACGCTCCTCACTGGCCTTTTCCCTTCTGCCCCAGCGACCTCCCTTCCTCCCTCCACCCATTGGCAGCATGCCTCCGCCTCCAGGGATGCTGTTCCCTCCCGGGATGCCCCCCGTCTCAGCCGCCGTAGCGCCGGGCATGACCCCAGCCGAGGAGATCTGGGTGGAGAACAAGACGCCAGAGGGGAAGGTAGGTTCCTTCACATAGGGACAATTTCCACATTTGAAAATGTGCCTGACTAGTAGAACACATTTAAAAAAAATCTTTGCCGCATTTTCATAGTACGACTGGTTTGCGTTGTCAAAAACTTGTAGTGGATGGTTCTGCCTTACTCTGGTCTCATGCCCGAGTGTAGTACCTGACCCATGTGTGGTTCTTCCCCAGGCCTATTACTACAACGCAAGGACCAGGGAGTCTGCATGGAGTAAACCAGAAGGGGTCAAGATCATCCAACAGTCAGAGCTCAACCCTATGCTGGGGACGGCCGGCCCCTCTGTGACTGTAGGGGGCGCTGTACCCGCCAGCTCAGCCAACGTCAACACCACAGCCAGCACAGTCGTAGTATCGGCCTCCTCCCCCGGCCAGGCTCCCTCCCCGACACCCTCTCGGACGCTGGCCTCTAGTCCAGATCCCAGCAACTCTTCCCCTTCTGTGTCCATGGCAGGTCAGCCTCAGCCGCCTGCAAGCCATGCACACACACATACCATAATAATCACAAGTCAGTGTTTGGCCTGAGCGTGAGGTTTTGGCTTGCATGAGATAGGCTGAACTGATCAACTCTCGTACAACCAAATGATCAGACTACGCTTGGCATTGAATAATGGTGTTATTTCATGTTGTATCCGCCGGCTCTTGCATGACCTTGAAACTAATTATTTTTCTTCTTTTGTTTCTTTTTCTTATATATTTCGGGTCCTTGGTTACAGACCTAGCCCATGTTGCAAAGGTGACCTCGGGTATGGGAGCGTCTCCCGTCACCGTGGTGACTGTTACCTCGGTGCCATCGCCGGTCACAGCAGTGCAGACCATGACCATGATTCCCACAGCCCTCACTCACAGCGTTGCCCAGTCCAGCTCCAACATGCCTTCCTTCCCGCCAGTGATGGTACCCCCCTTCAGAGTGCCTTTGCCAGGCATGCACATACCGCTGCCAGGTAAGGAATCACAAGTCTTCGTGGCCCTCTTTCAGAAGTTAGTATTATTTTAGCACATTCGCCTTTTTTCTTCCCTTAGAAGTTTACAAGTATTACCTACCTACTGCTCAGGGCTATTCCAATGTACCTACCGTTTAAACTTTGAGAGTCCAGCTGTAAACCAGGCTGTGATCTGGTTAAAATGTTCGTTTTAAAAGTAGGTTGAATAGAGTCTGGGTTCAGTTAAAGCTGAAGTACTGGTCAGACACCAGCGAGGCCTGGGGTGAAGGGGGGGGTGTATAGTAGCCTGAACCCTGAAGCTCCATCACTCCTTCCTTCAGACCGCAGACCCTTCTGGAAGTGCATTCCAGTAACAGAATAAGACACGATATACAGGAATTATATTGAACATTAATCATGCAAACTGGAAAATATTGATCACATGCAAACAAATGAGACAACAAAGGAGACGTGGGCTTATTTCATGATGGTTCTAACGAGAGACCGTCTGTACCATTATTGTGGTAGTATCTAGGCACGGCGTGCATGTCGCCTTCCCTCTGTAACCCTGTTTTCTGTGCAATTGCTTGGTGTGACTGTAACGCATTACAAGACAAGGATTTAAAACAAACAGGAACTGTGGATAGCTCCATAGCGCACTGATCTTGTCAGACCAAGTTAATGTTGGAGAATCTAGTGGATATTCAGTAATAAAAGTACTTGAACGAGGACAAACGGGAAAATCGCACCTGTCACTTAAGCCTACTTCAGTAACCCAGTAACCGTAATGCGTAAAACTGGAAAACTTTATTTTTTTGTAAACCACAAATTGGTGTACAATCTAGGTTAAACTGGGATAATTCGTTGTCATGTACATTTGTTGTTATGAGTCTGTATATATTCCTGTGTCTCTTGTGTGGGAAACAGTGTGTCCCCCCTCCGTGTTCTGTGTTCAACCCGATGCCTGCTTGTGCGTTGTTCTTGCAGGTGTAGCAATGATGCAGATAGTAGGCTCGCCCTATGTAAAGGCAGGCCACGGCGCCAACGGTAAACACCCTCCTCCTCCTCCCAGCGGTAGATGCATGGTAGTGAATGGTTGTGATGATCAGGGGGTGCGGAGGGCCGCCGTCATAGTGGTGCTGAAGGATGGGTTTCTACACGAGCAGTGCGACTGGCTCTGTTGGGGCTGGATGTCTGAGATCAAACGGTTTAGGAGTCTACCTTTTTTATGCTCATCTATGATGTTGTGTTTATGGCTATTCATCGATTTGTAGTCAATTTAGACTAACAGAAGTGCTCGTTTAAATGACACTGAGACGATCAAACACTGAAACATCATTCTTAGCGCTGGTACATCTGAGTGGAAAGTAGTGGTAATGTTATTTGACTACACTAACGAAACGATATTATTATAATGATAATTAAAAATATATATAATAATTATCCATAATGTTAAACTAAATACTGATGTATAACCGCACATAAAGGAACAGAGTACTGGTTTAATGGTTGAATATGTGGATGAAGGGCCTGCCGTACTGCTAGAGTAGGACTGTGACCGGGCAAACCCGCGTCACTGGGGCTGATCGGTGGTTTGCAACAGGCTCAGCAGCATCTATTCAGTGTAGGACTATGGGATACATGTTGTGTGTTTGTCTAGTGGTGTGGCATGGTCTATGTATGTGTACTGTTTGTATTGTATCTTCAAGATTCCTCTGCACACCTTTACCTTTTTTTAAACTGATACCCTCCCAGGTTTGTAATTGCACTACTAGATCATCAAGGTATAAAACTGGGTCCTGTTCCAGACATATGATATAGCTGGAAGGGTTTTATGCATTTGAGTGCCTTCAAAGTGGATCCACATGTGTGGCCAGTGCGAATCAATCACGGCCGACTAAGTGATCCCTCAAGCCGCCTGTCTTCCCTCCTTTCCGTTTTCAGGCATGATTCCTGGCATGCCCCCCTCCATGGTTCCCATGATGCACCCCCAGCTGGCGATGACGGCGGGGCCCGGCTCGCTGGCGGGCCTGCAGCTGCCCGAGTGGTCCGAGTACAAAACGGTGGACGGCAAGACGTACTACTACAACAACCGGACCCTGGAGTCCACCTGGGAGAAGCCCCAGGCCCTGCTGGACAAAGGTGCGGACCGGCTACTCACATGGACGGGTCTTGAGTGATGAGGCCCGTTAAGTGAGCGCAAATCCATAGCAGCATCGATCTGTGTTTCTCAAACACTGTAAATGTACATCTGCCACCTTGACCCCCCCCCACCCCCACAGACAGCGGCGTACAGTCCCATGAAGGAAGTACAAATGAGATGCATGCATGGAGTCCCTGTTGTTGCGACAGACTCACCTGCAGATTAAGGTCAAGGACACGGTGATCATTGTTGTCCATTTGCTTTTCCCTCCCGGTGCCCAGAGAAGGAACTGGAGAAGGCCAAGGAGCGCCTGGCCCAAGTGGAGGCAGAAGCCATGGAGATGGAGGATGAGGAGAACAAGGCCGACGCCGCCAACGAGAAAGAGGTATGAATGGGCCATCGGTGCCCCTTTTCCCCACGCAGGGTTCTTGAGGAAAAACCCCCACTGGCTGGGCCACAGCATTTGCATCTTTATTGGGCCTGATGGCTGCGGTTTATTTTGTGTGCATCTTCCCTTTTACAAATGTTCTGAAGAAGGATACCATTTTGTTTGCTTGTCTTATCGCAGGAGCTCAAAGAGGAGGAGATGACCGAAGAGGAGAAGGCCGCCCAGAAAGCTAAACCTGTAGCAACAAACCCAATCCCTGGGACTCCCTGGTACATGCACTCACTCAAATACCTGCTCACAAGGGGAGTCCCACTCCAGGTCGTTGGTGTTCTATCAAGACCATTGTGTGTGTATATAGACCTGGCTTCAGTCGGTCCAATCACAGCAGTTTCTAATATGGGGCGGGTCTACCGCCATGACTACATAGCAGCGCCCTATGAAAGCGCAGTTGATCTTTGCACTTTCATCTCCAACGAGACGACAACGACGACGACTGCTGCTGCTGCTGACCTTTTCATGTTCTCTACTGACCATCGATTATTCGGCGACACAATCACTGAGGTGGTCAGCAGTGTTCATCATTACTGGCTGTTCCTTGGAATAAATTCCCCCGTCCCCCCCCCCCCCCCAAGTAGCAGTTAGTTTCAATCCGTCCCAAACTGTGCGCACAGAGCCATGCATGGTACCACACGCGCACGCACACACACGCATGCGCGCACGCGGCTGACCTGTCGGGCCCGTGTCTCCCACCAGGTGCGTGGTCTGGACGGGAGACGACCGCGTGTTCTTCTACAACCCCACCACGCGCCTCTCCATGTGGGACCGGCCCGAGGAGCTGATTGGCCGGGCGGACGTGGACAAGAACATCCAGGAACCGCCACACAAAAGAGGACTGGAGGACAGCAGAAAGACAGGTAGCGGGAACACCCCCACCGGAAGCCTCTTCTGTGTGAAGGCGCTCCGCCAGGTGCGTGTGTAGATGTTCCCAGTGGAGGGTGCTGTCGTACAGAGTCATGTGCCGCCTGTGGCTACGGCCCGTTTGGCTGCGCACACGCGGTCCCGCCGCACCGTCCCTCAAGCTACGCGCTCGAGGGACTTGGCGTTGCCAATGCATTGGCTCCAAATCACGATCACTTTGCAAGCACCACGTTAACTGAACAACACAGCGGTGTTTCAGACGCCTCGTGCACCACCCGCCCGAGTTGCAAAGTGGGGAATATCTCCGCTTTCTTGCGGCATTTCACCAGGGCACGACCCCCTTTTTGATCGGAATGTCGATCGAGGAGAGTCCACCATGTTCAGTGAGTTCTACAAGCCAGGAAATGACGGCACAAGAGCAACTTGTGCGGGTGGTGTACGGTGCATCTCGAACACGCCATTAAACAAGGTTTCTACCACTTTGTTCTGCGTCCACTCACAGCCAGGGGCATCAGACCCAGAAAGTGTGCTGCAGCATTAACACAGTTTCAGACGATGCCGCATCCTCCATCTATCCTATCAGACACACATCACTAGGGATCCTCCATCTGTGTGAGCAGACACATCATTAGGGATCCTCCATCGGTGTGATCAGACACATCACTAGGGATCCTCCATCTGTGTGATCAGACACATCACTAGGGATCCTCCATCTGTGTGATCAGACATCATTAGGGATCCCCTCGGCAGCACTGGGGTTTAATGCCTTACTGAAAAAGAAATGCCTTCTATGTTGCTCAGGGGTTGTGGACATTACTTAGACTGAACATCTTTGAACAAGCTTTTCCTGCTTTTGTCCCCAAACAGCCCTTATTAAGGCAGAGCCAGAGACCTCCGCACCTGCTGAGGACAACCAGGAGGAGGAGCCAATCAAAGCCAAGAAAAGGAAGTATGTGGTCACCTATGATCATGTTTTATGGCTTCATCAGAAGCATTTCTAGTGGAATCCATCTACTTACCGGTGTTATTCTCCCAATTTATGAATCCTCCTCTCCGCCTTTCCCCTCTTTTGACCTGTGTGACCTTTGACCCAAACAGGAAGGAGGAGGTCAAGGAGGTTGAGACAGAAAAGGAAGCGGCGATGGAGGCGGAGCTGAGGGCGGCTCGTGAGAGGGCCATAGTGCCCCTGGAGGCGCGGATGACCCAGTTCAAAGACATGCTGCTGGAGAGAGGGGTAACATGTCCCCATAGTTAGACTGATATTCATGGTTTAATGAGTTTAAGGACATGCTGCTGGAGAGAGGGCTATCATGCCCCCATAGTTAGACTGGTATTCATGGGTTTGAGACTTAATCTTCATGCATAGACTCTGGTTTGTATTTTCCGTCATATACTCTGTACTTGTTTGGGTCAATTTCTAAGCAAAATTCTGCTTGTATTTCCTCCCAGGTATCAGCTTTCTCCACCTGGGACAAAGAACTACATAAAATAGTCTTTGATCCTCGATATCTTCTGCTCAACCCCAAGGAGCGGAAACAGGTGCGTTCTTAGTCTTCTTTCATTCTTGATGCTTTATTACTGATGCAGTGTTTTGCAGCAAGAAGGAGGAGGGCTACTTCAGCTGTAGCTGTGTGTCCTTGGCAGGTGTTCGATATATATGTAAAGACGAGAGCGGAGGAGGAGAGGAAGGAGAAGAAAAACAAACTGATGCAGGCCAAAGATGAATTCAGGAAGCTGATGGAGGAGTCCAAGCTCACTCCGAGGTAAACCCCGTGGACCTCTCTCCCGTGCAGCAACCTCTGAATGTCGTGGAACCGATGATCTCGAAGGTTCTCCCAACTCCACGTTCACACCGTGCCGATATGATGTCCATATCATGCATAACCCTTATCTATGTGTTGTTATGAACCCGGGGGCACTAAAAGGGTCTCGAGGGAAGATTTAGGGAACCTCCGCTTCCCAAGTGGAAATAATTTGATGTCCACATTTCTTCTGTTTCTGGTCATTGCATTACAGAACGACGTTTAGTGAGTTTGGGGTGAGACACGGCAGAGATCCCAGGTTTAAGAGCATCGAGAAGATGAAGGACCGAGAGACCATCTTCACAGAGTTCATGACGTCTCTGAGGAAGCGAGAGAAGGAGGACTCTAAAACCAGGGGGGAGAAGGTAACACTGGCACACCGACGGCAGTGCATCCTACTTCTACAGGCTCTAAAACCCCAACCAATGAATCCTCTTGAACCAACATGGCGGTTCAATGCGGGTCATTATTCCGGTCCAGAGTTCATGACCTCATGGTGGGGTTGGTTTGTGTCTCCAGGTGAAGATAGACTTCTTCGAGCTGATGGCGGAGCACCACATAGAGGGGGGTCCTCGCTGGAGCAAGGTGAAGGACCGGCTAGAGTCGGACCCCCGCTACAAAGCCGTGGAGAGCTCCGCCCACAGAGAAGAACTCTTCAAGCAGTACATTGATAAGCAGGCCAAGGTGAGGCCCCATTGCTCGTGCATAAAGCAACGTATAATGTGATTTTTTTTTAGTTTTGGTTGAGAACCGTTATCATTTAAAACAACCACTTTTGTTCTCTGTAGTTTTCTTCACAGTACGGTTTAAACTCCTACTACTTCCTATATATTATAAGGACGGAGTGAGCAATGGCTTCGCCTCATTCAGTCGCAAATGACGGCAGTTATGATGGAGGCTGCCTGAGAAAGCGCTGCCCCCTAGTGGCGAGGCATGACCGAGTGCAGCTTTTAACGGTGCGGCGGGTCCTTCCCTTGGCAGAGTGTGGACATCGACAAGGAGCGGGAGATGGAGCGACAGGCGCGCATCGAGGCCAGTCTGCGGGAGCGGGAGCGGGAGGTGCAGAAGGCTCGCTCGGAGCAGACCAAGGAGATCGACAGGGAGAGGGAGCAGCACAAGAGAGAGGAGGCCATCCAGCACTTCAAGGCCCTCATGTCCGACATGGTGAGGAGCTCCTTCTGGCCACTCTGGCGTTGATAAACATGGCCTAGTTTCCCCCACTTAGACTCCCTTCCGCAGTACCGCTAACATTACAGCACTTTAAAGAGGCACCACACGCCCTGCCTCAATTAAATCTTTTCAGCCCGCACTTTGGTTAAAAGGTAAACAACTCTTTGTCGTTTGACTGGACTGCTTAAACGTGTCGGAGGTTTGTGGACAATGTTCACATTCATGCCATAAAACCATGAAGACACGAGTCCGACCTGAATGTGTGTATGAACTGATTAGGACAGAACACATCTGGTAGTAGATTAGGACAGAACACATCTGGTAGGGCGGTGCGCAGTGACCCGGGGTCTTAGTGTTTAGGTGAGTGAGTGTTGTGAGAGGGGGGGGACTGAGAGCCTGGCTGGACTGTGCAGGTGCGCTCCTCGGACGCAGCGTGGTCCGACACGCGGCGGAACCTCCGCAAGGACCACCGCTGGGAGTCTGCGTCGCTGCTGGAGCGGGAGGAGAAGGAGAAGCTGTTCAACGAGCACGTGGAGGCGCTGGCCAAGAAGAAGAAGGAACACTTCCGCCAGCTGCTGGATGAGACCAGCATGGTGAGGACGGCTGCAGAGAAAGGATCTTCACAGGTACTGTCTGTGTGTGTGTGTGTGTGTGTGTGTGTGTGTGTGTGTGTGTGTGTGTGTGTGTGTGTGTGTGTGTGTGTGTG
>JAOPJL010000146.1:6589925-6603353 GCA_027123545.1 Trisopterus esmarkii | reverse complement strand
CAAGAAAAGAGAGCGGGAGCGAGACAAACCTTGCGAGATATCATGGAGTGGACGGTGGCTCGTCCGTCACGCAGCATCAGGACGAACTTGGCCTTGGGGAAGATGCGGGCCAGGTAGGACAGGGACTTGAGGGCGAAGGGGTCCTTGTTGCAGAGCCGGGGTGCGGGCTCGCCGTGACCCATGATGACCTAGCACAGAAGGGGGGGGGGGGGGGTCAACGTCACCATCAGTCACATCCAGCCCCGCTGAGATCAAACCAAGACATTTAAAGCGGACCCCTCGTTATTCTGTCGTTCCTCAAGGCCTCCTCCTACGCCCTGTTGAAACGCTACTTTTCGTCTGAGATGACGGTGTGCGGCGGGCAGGATCGGTCCACATAACCCTCGCTTCTCCACTCCAGCTGCCCTTAGGGCCCCAGGAGGGGTCCTCCAGACCCCCTAAGGGCCCCAAGGGGAGCTGGAGGCCCCCTCCTGGGGCCCCCTCCCCCCACCCCGCCGAACGGGGCCCGCCCTACCTCCAAGAGGAACGCTCGCACCGCAGAGTCCAACACCCGGTCGGTCACGCCGGCCTCGTCCAATCGGATCCTCTCCTTGACCGAGCGGCTCCAGGTGGCCCGCATGGCCAGCAGCCGCGGGATGACGCGCGTCTCCTCGCCGCAGCGCACGGCGGCGTGGGCGTCCAGCAGGGCGCGCATCAGCGTGGTGCCGCTCCGGGGGAACCCGCCGATGAAGATGAGGGGCGTGTCTTCGGGGAAGAGGTTGTGCTGGGAGTACTGACTCTGATTGGCCAGCAGCGTGTTGAGCTCCGCCCACCTGTGCCGGGGGCACTGGACGCCGCTGGAGGCCAGGTAGAGGAGCGAGGCGGAGCAGAACAGCACCGAGGCCAGCAGGAGCCGGTTCCGGGCGCTCCTCATGGCGCCGGAGGCGGGCAGGGGTCAAGGGTCAAGGCGTTTGTGCGGGGGACATGCGCTTCTGGTAGGCGTGGTAGTGGAGGGGGAGGAGCCGAGGTCTCCGGCTCCCCTGTTATCCAGGCAGCAGGCCTCCCCAGGAGGGCCGTCCCGTCCCGCCGCTCACCCCTCGTGGCTGTCGGGGAAGACCAGGCAAACACACGCATGTCATGGAAACGGGGCTCGTTCGTCACGGGGATCGGGTGTCCCCCTAAAACCCAGTGGAGATGCGCAGACCTTCTGGAGGACTGCTCTAGCGGTCATTAGTGTTCTGTAATGCGCATGCAAACACCTTAAGTGCATTTCATAAACCTTACATGAATCTCGCCACTCTATTTTCTATTTCAAGTTTTATTGAAAGAATAAATGTCGTTGTGTTCTACTGACGGACACCATTATCTAATATCCTCTCCCGGGTTGGGCAGACCCAGACCCGGGTAGGATAACACGGTAGACCCTTCGGTTTACTGTTTCCAATGCATACTGAGCGTCTCATCCTCATCTTATGTTACCATAGGAACCAGATCGGCGACTAGACCACACTACTGGAGCTGTGAACCCCCATATGCGCGTTGGGGTTCAACGTCGCACATCGGGGCTGGTTGTGTTCGACCAGGAAGCTGCCCTGGCTCAAAGGAGACGAGACACTCCAACACAACGCCTTTCGAGGCTGATCAAATGTAACATCAGGGCGGATCTTCGTGACGCGGTTAACGCTGACGTTTGTAACGCATCAAATGTTGTGTCCGATGAGACCGAGAATCAAACGCATGTTGAACTGTCGGACCCAAGATAATAAACCCTTTATCTCATACCAGAGACCCTTGGCGTCGAGAGGAAACCATTCATTTGAGCTCAAACATGTCCACCTGTACATACCATTGTCTCTGGTTTACCAACCAAATACGCATTTGACACAAGTACTAAGATCCCTCTGACGCCTAAAGGGTGAGGATGTGGAGTGACGTACCACCGCGACATCTCGGGTTCTGCGACCAAACCCGCGGCGACATAGAGGTCCGGTCAGTTCAGAGCTGCAACACTACATGATCTGACATAAACCTTTCACAACACAAGAAGCTAAAAGCAGGAGAAGAGGCCGTCCGGGTCAGTCAACAGGAGAACAGAGAACGCGTCGCGAAGGAGGTAAAAACAAGAGACCCGGACGCTCATTGGTCGGCAATAGGACACAATTCAGCACATCTGCATTGGTGATTTTCATTGGCGGGCCATGGTGAGGATAGGGAAGTGCTTTTAAGTGTCGAACGCTGGTTCTCTGTCCCTTTCTCTCACGCACCCACTTTTTCTGTATTTAATTATTTTTACAGTCAATGTGAGCTTCCACCTTCAGCCCTGCGAGACGTCATAGTCTGACCCCCTGTTATAGAGGAGCGGATTAGCGTTTTATTCACATCACTTTGTGGGCTTCACCTACCCTGGAAATCCAGAGTTCCCGCGAGAGCACAACTTGAATTTGCACAGCGAGTCTGGATTTCCAAGCTAGGCTTCACCAACGGCACACTTTCAATGCAAAACTGTGTTGGATGGTTTTGGGTGAATGATTGATCCACACATCTGGAATATTCGTTCGTTTGACGTTTAATTTCCTTTCTACAAAAAGATACATTTTCCAATGATCAAATCTAATACAGAACAGGAACAGTTTTGCAACATGTATGCAACATATAGGATACTATATTATAACATATTGTTTAACATTTTGTTTAACGTAAAATTAATGCAAAGTACATTTCTAAATAAAATAAATCGACAGAAAAAAACATTTGTTTATTATCAGTTAAAAAACATAAATCTGTATTAAAACTATGGTTTAAACTTTGCAGTCTAAAAAAACATGCATTACAAAAATGTCATAAAATGTGAAACATTTAATAGAAATTCAAAAGAGCTGTCGACAAATAAAAAAATAGATTTAGATTTAGATTTAAATTTTCAAAATTAAACTGCATCTTATGGTATAAAGTCACAAAACATTTAAAAGCTTTAAAAACATATACAGTGTATGAGTAAAAAATATATGTAATTATCAATGTGATTGATTTCAATATGATTTACTTATGTACTTATGTAACCTAATTTGGTAAAAAATGTAGATAACAGATTAAGTGGAAGAGTTAGAGTTAGTGGAAAGGTACATTTCTCTATCATTTTGTACAATTTGCTGCTTGCATGTCCCCCCTGATCCCTGTTTTACAAATCCCATCAGCATCCCTAATAGATTGTTGTGAAGTGTGTTAATGGCTGGTTTGGGAAAATGCATACTACAAAGTAAAGCTAACAGACCCTAGCTGCTGGTATCCATGGGTTCATCTCTCTGTGGGAAAAATCGGAAAAAGCCCTTTAGAAGCTCTTGGTCTCCTTCACCGAAAGATTCTCTGAGGTTAATCATTTTATCTTCTGTCCAGACAAATTCTGTGTCATGTTCAACTATTTTCTTTACGCCAGCCATCACCTCTGGGGGAATGCCGCAACCGATTATTGCCAACAGCACATGCACTTGTCCATTTTTCACTATCTTTATAATGATTTGTTCAATAATGCGTGACAGGGGAAGTGAATACTCAAGGACAAAGCCCGGTTTCTGCTGATCGGGGAACCCCCCAGAGTGCATCGATACAACTTTGAAATTGTGATCAAAGACAGGTGAGCCAGATGAGCCGTAATAAAAACAGCTTTCATAGGTATGTAGGTGTTTGTCCATTATCTCTGATGTAAAAACGTAACGTCTGGTTACACACAGCACATGTTGCTCCCGTTCAGAGAGAGGGATTGTGACACATGGGTCCATCATTTTGACCTTCCTGTCCGGGTGCCCGATGATGCAAATCGGACCACTTTCAGTAACCAATCCAAAGTGCTTAAGTAGAGGCTTTGCCTTAATTGATTGGGTATTTTGATTACCACAGACCTTCAGCAAAGCCCAATCCTGCCTGTTGCCAGGGTCAAGCCAAAAGTCACGGGCAACGACCTCCACACCCACAGACTGGCTGTCTGTAAGTTTCTCATAGGAGAAAATAACAGTTATGTTTTCCCTCAGGTTTTTTTTTGCTTCATCAAGGACTACGTGGGCGTTTGTTAGGATGTACTTTCCAAATAGAAGAAAGCCACTCCCTATTGCAATATCATTTGATCTCACCTGGCAAACAGAATCACCGAGCTCTAGAAACCTCCTCATCGCATTCACCTCATTGCAAAAGATTGTGCTTTTCCCAAATTCTTGAGAGAGACGATTTTTGACAGCTTTAGGAGCAAGTTTCTGGCTTCCTTTCATTTGTTTGATAAGAACTTTCAACCGAGAACGAAGGAATTGCAACAGGTCCTCAGAGTTTGGTATAGGCTGACGGCCTAGACAGATGGATAGCTGATTGCTCATGTTTGGGTTTGGCTGATTGCTCTGATTTGCGATTGGCTGATTGCTCATGTTTGGGGTTGGCTGATTGCTTTTGGAGCTTGCAGTCCTACTTGACGTTGCCTCCTGTTTTGTCCCGTTTTTACCAATACGCTCCACCCTGAAACATTTACCATTCAGTACATCTACAGGGCTGGACATTTCAGTTAGTTTACCATTTGCTCTGTCCGCAAGAATATAATTGGTTTGTAATACCTCGTCACTAAAACGTCCATCGTGCACCAGAGCTTCTCTCACGGTTTGACCTTTGTACCCATACACACAAACCTCATCCACAGCCTGTTTCAGCTCAAGATTTTTCATAACCACCTTATTTATGTTTTTAGATCCAGATGTTTTTATGTAAAATACTATAATCTCGCCAGGATTCTCTATTTTTATACTTTCCGTGGTTGTCTGGTTATCTTTTGCATTTATGTATTTTATGATCAGGTTTTCAGAAGGAATATGCTGGCATGGAAAATGTGAACTAATAGCTTTCGAAACTGAAATTAAAATAACAAGTTCTTTTTTCTTTTTGGGATCTCCTTGGGCATTTTTTTGGTCTATCTCTTGAAATGTACAATTTTTCAGAAGGGATTCGTAGATGGTCCCAGCTTCGATGCAGTAGCAACTGTATTTTTTTTTGTCTTTATCATACTCCCAGGAGATTTCATGTCCATGATCCTCTGCTGCCTACGGAAAAACCAGAGTATGGCCAACGTGTTAATTCAATTCAATTCAATTTTATTTGTAAACCCCTTAATCACCATTACAGTCTCAAAGGGCTTAACAGGTCAAACATTTGACACCCCCCTTTACCCAAGCCCCCACAAGGGCAAGAAAAAACTCCCTTGTTTAGCAAGGAAGAAATCTATGCTGGTCAGGTTAAGAGGTACAACGAGACAACGAGGGAGGTCTGTGAATCTTCATCTCATAAATCAAGATGTTGTTTTGCAAAACAGTTGAAAGGAATATTGATTGGGAAAACGACAATACTAAGTAAAACAAAACAAAAAAGATAGACTGCCTTTTTTAATGCTCTGGATTAGAATAGCCTGAACCAAACGTCACGTTACCTTTTTCTCCTGGTTTACACAGGGCGTGTCCGGTAGAGTGAAGGTCCTCTAATTAGAAAGACAAACAGAGGTAGAGATAGGCGTAAGGCAGGATTATGGTTCCACGTTGATGCAAGGGGGTTATGGACCCCTTACGTCCTTGTGGACCCTCCTTGCGTCCAACCCAAGGGCCTGACACCCGCCTCCCAAAAATTCAAACCTTGTGTCAAGGCGACGCAGCAGCATGGGCTGTGATTGGTCAGCTAACTACATCATTGACGCAATAAGCTTTGTATGTAAAAAAAAAGTTGAAGGCAAAAGTATGTAACCATTTTTTTACTGACTAGTAATCAGTAAAAAGTGGAGACGTTTTGTATTCGGTCATCATAGACTTCAAATGTTATGACCAGAATCGACAACGACAACCAACTAGCGGCCTATCTTCTGTTTTTGTTGCACATTGTTTGAGTTAAGCTTTCTAGTTGCTAGAATCCATACCATACCATACCATAATTAAAACTTCTAGTAGCAAACCAATTGTAAAGTAATGTCATGCACAGACAAAGACCAAGTATTTGTTCTCTCTTTACCACGGACATGCCTAGCGACACGTAAACCCAACTTAGAACCATAAAGGTTCAAATGCGGAATGAAAAGTGGGAACGCAACGCCACTTTTGAGGTTTGTTTTCAGACCGTTCTTGTATAAAGCCAGCCTAAGTTAACCCTCACCTCCATGGTTTAGTCCATGACATCATGAATCAGTTAACCCTCACCTCCATGGTTTAGTCCATGACATCATGAATCAGTTAACCCTCACCTCCATGGTTTATTCAATGACTTCATGAATCAGTCTAACCCTCACCTCCATGGTTTATTCAATGACTTCATGAATCAGTCTAACCCTCACCTCACGTCCTGCAGTCTCCTCCTGGGTTGTATCAGGCTTCTCCTATAAAATAAACAGGGATTATGATATTTCAAACAAAGTAATACTCTACTACTTTTGAGCTGTGCTGTATCTGCAAAATGCTTGATAAAAGGCACAAACTTCCACATATCCATCATCACTAATCCATACAAGACCTCACCGCACTCCCTCCACATGGCGCTCCTCCACCTGGCGCTCCTCCACCTCTCGCTCCTCCACCTCTCGCTCCTCCACCTGGCGCTCCTCCACCTCTCACTCCACCACCTGGCTCTCCTTCACCTCTCGCTCCTCCACCTCTCGCTCCTCCACCTCTCACTCCTCCACCTCTCGCTCCTCCACCTGGCGCTCCTCCACCTCTCGCTCCTCCACCTGGCGCTCCTCCACCTGGCACTCCTCCCTCCCCGACCTTCTCCTCTTCCCTGTTTGCACCAGCGTTCTCCTGATGAGACGATACATGATATTTAGAATAACAAGGCTTGGTCAATGATTGGTTATGATGTCTTGTCCTTGTGTGTAAAATACGTTGTGTACTTACATTTACTTTTGCAAAATAACTCGGTATCGTATTGACTCTTGGTTGGGGTCGACTTCTCTTTTTGGGCGGCATTATGCTGAAATTAGATGACAAACAGCTTGAATGTACTTTTCCAAGAGCTGAAATAAAACAAACCGCAAAATATGCAATGCATGCATGAAATGATCCTACATTTAAGAACATCAACCTGAATTCATCTTTCAAGAACTTAAAGAACATCAACCGGAGAACTCAATACTAACGTATTTACGTTTCGGGTTAAATCGAAACTTCAACTCAACCTCGTGTCTATTTGTAATTATGGGAGTTTGTAAAAAAAAAAAATTATAAGCCAGGCAGTTTATTTCAAAACCAGCCCAAATTGTTGGGCTGGTTTAACGTGATCAATACGGGAAGCGCGCTTGCTCAACGGGCGGGGCCCGCCAATTCTAAAAAGCGCGCCAACGTTTAAATTTCGTTTGACTCGAGTGAACGCAAACAAGTCTTGTTGCGCACAACTCGAGTCGACCCGTCTCGGCCATCGTACGCCTCTGTTCCACAGGCAGTATTAATAAAACGTTATCGTTTTATTAATACTCTTTATTGATAAGCAGTGAAAATATTATCCTAATAGGCCTATCAAAACATTCAACGCTGAAAACCCCCAATTGAAATAGCGGTCTCACGTCGTGATTTTAGCTGTGTTAAATGAATAATCAAAATGCAGAAAATCATGGAAGATTCTGGAACCCTCACAAAGGCTACTTCTACTTTGCCTATTTGATAGATTTTAGGAATGAAATAAACACGGGTTAATTATTTATTCTGCAGCACAATGACAAAACAAAATACTCAAGCAAATAAAAAACCCTTTACCTTTCGAAATCGCTCCAATTGGTCCAGAAGCTGTAAGCAGTGATTTAGAAGCTGCTGCTGCTCTACAATGGACCAGTTGTGTGTGCAGAGGTCCAGTGTTGTGTGAAGAGGTGGTTCAGCTCTGACAAGAGTCTCCACGAATCAGTGAGATCATATCCGTTTCATTTTGCCTAAGCATATTAAATCGGAACTACGTGTTTCCTTTGTGGTTTCTATTCCTTTTCCTCTTGGAAGAAACAAGCTCACAGCAGTAATGGACCAGAGACAGCCTGTGGTGTGGGAGTGAATCACTTCCCTTCAAGAGACCTCGCAGTCGGTTACGCAGACGTGACTCATTTTTATCAGAGCAGCTGGCGGCAGTAACCCATTAATGGCACCACGACTTTGTCGAGTTTTTATTACCCAGAAATTATATACAAACATTCATGAATATAAACTCACTTCAAGCTTTGGGTTTAATTAACTGTCATTTGCACACAGCCTTACGTGAACTAAATACCAAAAAGTTAATCAAATGCAGTATCTAATGTCATTGTTGTTTGTAAGCCACGCGATTCCTTCTGCTTTTGTGCATTTTACGCTAATGGAGTGTAGACAATAATTAACCCAATGTGAGTGTATGTACAACGTGTCCCTCCAGGAGGCGAGCGGGTCAAAGTCCCGGGTCCACGTCCTCCGCCTCCGCTGCGCCCTCCTGTTCCGGGTCCCCGGGGAGGGCGCTGGTGACCGTCTGGATCAGCTCCTCGATCTGCTCCTCTGACAGGCGCTCTTCACTCTCCTCCACCATCTGAGGAGTCCGCAAAGAAAGTGAGCGGGAGGCTACCGGCGCTCCCCAAGGTCAAGGACACCCTGCAGGCTTACCCAGGGACATATTTTAAATTTTGTTTATCTGGAGGTCCTACGAAATCCTACTGCATTCGTTTTTTTTTTTTTACGGATTTGACAAACATGTTATTTATGTGACCGATTATGAACGACTAACCGTTTTTAGGTGTATTCTTTTATTTTTTTCTTCAACAGTTCAGCTCCCTCTTCATAACATTATCTTACAGCATCTATTGATTGGAAGTTACTCACCAGTTGGATCTCCACTGCTGTCAGAGGTCTGTGGTTCAACAGCTGCAGTTTCTCCGCTCTGAGAACACAATCATGAGACTCTGCAAATATGTCCCAATGCAGAATGCTCATGCCACATTTCAAGCTTGCATAGTACGTTTCCCCGAGCCATATCTTAATTTCATCAGCACAATTTTTGATGGCTATAGTTAAGTTTTTTGCTTTATCCCCATTTTTTTTCCAGAAAGAATAAAAGCAAAAAACAATACAAATAACAATTTGTCAAAATGTCCAGGATTTTGCTGGTGTACATTTACGTTTGATATTTCTTTTTCAGGCCACTTCATAGACACCCAGTATTACTTTGTGAGTTTGTGGGGCATCATGGTAGTGAGGAACTCTCTGACCGTCTCCGGACTCTGCCGACTGCAGGGGGTCTTGGAGAGGTATTTCAGCGTCTGCGTAGGACATCAGGGCACAGAGTGGTGGAGCCGTGGTGAATCCTTTGCATGGGTGCCATGCTGAAAGTGGGGGAGAGGAGCAGGTGCACATACCTCGTACATGATGGTGTTGAGGTTCTGCTGGCCGGCACTATGTTTGTTCTTAATGCTGTCCTTCCTTTGCTCCTTGAGGTCTGTCAGGAGCTTGAACACCTGTCAGCCACAGCAAAGGCAGACCTCGACTTCAGTAGTGGCTTGCATGAGTGAATTACACGCAGCAGAAAAGGGGTCAGGCCAAAGCTAACATTTCAGCAAAGGAATTCAGATGTTCCAAGTGAAGGTGGGATGAAAAAGTATCTATTTTGGGGGACTTCCTGACAGCAAAGTATTTGGTTTAGAAACATATGATGATGGGAAGACACAGGCAGCAATTACCAAGCGTATTCAGAGAGACAATGAATGTTCATGACTTGTAAAGGGAAATATCACAGGCATCAAAGGGTTTTAAATAAATAGGATTCCTATGGTCTGCAACTATTAAGGTAGTCTGGTCCTACCAGTCTCTTGTACGTCATTTCATTTGCGCAGTAGTAGTAGTGAAGGGAAATGAAGATTGAGCGGAAGTGCGTAGGCGGGCGTTGCCAAGCTACTATTAAGGTATGATGTCCCATTAGTTGAGCTGTTCTGACGGTCTAGGTCGGGAGCCGCGTTACGTGTCAATACAAATACAGAGTCGGGAGCAGAACATGGCTAATCGGGGAGGAGGCTGGTTATTTCCCTGCTCAAGGAGTGAGTTGATCTATCCTGAGGAAAAGGAGCCATATGGCAGTGCTGTAGTGTTAGGTTTCGTGGTTGGTTAGTGTCCTTAAAGGAAAAAAATAGGTGCTATACCTATTTGTATAGCCTTTGTATAAGATAATTTATACAAAGGCTTATTAATTATATATGGCATGGAAAGTAGTGTGTTTTATATGGCGTGTACTATACATCATATTTTCATTGAATGTTACCTCAAAGTTGCTGAGCATGGCTGCATTGGCATCCTTTCTGGGGAAGTCAAAGAAAAGCAAAAGTGAAACATCACATTCTAAGACTTCTGGTTTTGAGAGTCAAATATAAAGTTTTGGTTAACACCATCAAATGTGAATATTTTAATAGACCCTCGTTTATACTCTGAGCTATAACTACATCCCACATACATGTATAACATATTATACCAAATGGTTTAAAATATATTGCCATCTACTTGAACCACATTTGAACCAAACATGCATGGATAACGACCCATGATACGGCTCATGCAGTATGTTATCAGCCGGTCCGAGGCATCTGAGAGAGACAGAGTGAACATAAAATACTTGAATCGTCAAAAGAATACATCGACTTACACCTCCATGATGAAATGTTCCCTTTAAAGCGTCTCGGGTGAAACAATCACCCTTCCCGAGGTTCCGCCCCACAGCCCATGTGTCAGACATGTGATTTTCGTAGGCGCAATACGGAAGAATCATGAATATCAATGAGGGGATAGTCGGAGATTATCCAATCACGTTGGTTTAAATGCCTGGTCCAATCCAAAAGGGCTAAAATCCGTCACGTGACCGTAGGATACGTAACTTAAATTGTAATGTCTAAACTAAAGTTAGTCAAACGCATTTCTCTGATATGGTTAGGGTTAGAATTAGAATTTGAATTTGAATTAGGGGTCAGCGTTCGAGTTTGCCTGACAGGCTGCCTGTCCAATCCTAGCGCTTGAGGCGGGACTTTTTCCGGATTGCTCCTACGAAAAACACAAACACAGCCGCACCCGTAAACAGACACAACGCTGCCGAGACCCCGACCCGAGGAACTCCTTGCGTTCACAGTCATACACCCCATAGTTATTGTTTCTAGTGCGGCCAAAATACTTGGACAATAAGTAAAATGGCGAATTCAGAGGTACGTATGAAGGAGCAACAGTTCAATGGCTATGTTTTGTTCACATATCCTCGTGGATTTGTACATTGTGGCTCGTTATTTGAGTACACAGCACAGTCTGATTACCCAAACTGAGAGAATACTTGGATATCTTATCCTCATTATAGCCCACTAGTGCTGATTAACATGTTGATGTACTATACATTTAGCTGCTGAATCTTTTCAGGGAAATAAACTTTGGGGCGGTCGTTTTGTGGGAAACACTGATCCTATCATGGAGAAGTTCAATGCATCCATCGCCTATGACCAGAGGATGTGGGATGCGGACATCAGAGGAAGCAAGGCATATGTTAAAGCACTGGAAAAGGCCCAGCTGGTCACCACGGAGGAAATGAACAGTATTTTACATGGGATGGACCAGGTAAAGTCATGTAGACCTATTCATTGCATACAAAGTTTCAAAACCCCTAATAATACAATACAACCATCACTACTACATTTTATATGATGGACTCAACACTATGGGACTATGTTCTTACTTGGAATCAAACGTAAAATGAAAAAGACTGGCCAGTATTCATTTTATTTTGTGTTCTTTGACCATGTTTTGCAAACATACTTCAGTCTTTGTCAGCGGTTAAACATTATCTCCCAGGTTATTCAATACATCTGCTCATGGACAGAATTCCCTGCTCTGTTGTGTAGAGAATGCAGTGAACAATAACACCAGCATGTGACGAAGCAGGTGGCCTGTAGCCAACTGTTTCACTTAGATTGTCAGATCATTTTTGGTTGTCCAATATTTTATGCTTTGTTCTGCAAATTATGACAAACGAACTTATTAAACTTATCAAAAACCAGTAGCCTCCTACAGGTGAATCTCAAAAAACTAGAATATTGGGGAAAAGTTACTTAAATTCAATAATTCCATTTAAAAAGTGAAACGTGTATATTATATAGATTTATTACACCCAAAGTGAACTATTTCAAGCCTTTACTTGATTTAATCTTGACGATTATGGCTTACAGTTCATGAAACCCCCAAGTTTAGTATCTGATTCAAATCTGATTATTGTGAAAAGGTTCAATATGAAAAGGAGGTTCAAGTCAAAAGGAGCTCCAACCAAGTACTGAGTGGCTATACAAGAACTTATTTCGGAGGCTTCCGTATTATAGATCCTATTTTTATTGGTATTTCGATCACCGGCTCCTCCTAGGTTACATTTCAATGTAGTCAAGGCAACTTTATTTATATAGCACTTTTCATACACGAGGCAGACTCAAAGTGCCTCACAGATAAACATCGTCATAAAATAAAATAAAATAACATAAGTAAAAGAAAAAAAAAGAGAAATAGATAGAAAATAAAAGCAAAGTTAAAAAAAGCATTTTAGAAAGTGCTATGTATTTAAGATCAGATCATGTATCTCTCTGATACCCATGTCGGGACTCCAACCTGACCTAAAGGAACTTGGTCCTTTCTTTGGGTCTCCAACCCGGATGCTAGGACTCTAACCCAGAACAACAGTCTCTCTGGTATCGGTTATCAAGCTTACTAGTGATAAAGGCATGCTCATGTCTCCGATGGACATGAGCCCTCAAGTTTTTAAGGTGATAATATGCCGATTTTGTAACTGATTTAATGTGACTGTCGAAATGTAAATCTGAATCCATGATAACCCCTAGATAAGCCCAAATTCTCTGAGAAACTGAATTTAAGGTTTACATGAGCTGTCAGCCATAATCATCAAGATTAAAAACAAAGGCTGGAAATATTTCACTTTGTGTGTGATGAATATATCTGTATAATATCTGAGTTTAACTTTTTAAATTTAATTATGGAAATGAACTTTTCCACAATATTAAATTTTATTGGGATGCACCAGTAATTCCCTGGGTTTTTGTCATGTATATATACATATGTTCTGTCTTAGATCTCTGAAGAGTGGGCCAAGGGCACGTTTGAGGTGAAACCAGGAGATGAGGACATCCACACAGCCAACGAGCGCAGGCTGAAGGTAAAGCCAAGCACCATGCTGTTAGCTGTTCTGAAGAGCCAGGCACCATGCTGTTAACCGTTCTGAAGAGCCAGGCACCATGCTGTTAACTGTTCTGAAGAGCCAGGCACCATGCTGTTAGCTGTTCTGAAGAGCCAGGCACCATGCTGTTAACTGTTCTGAAGAGCCAGGCACCATGCTGTTAGCTGTTCTGAAGAGCCAGGCACCATGCTGTTAACTGTTCTGAAGAGCCAGGCACCATGCTGTTAGCTGTTCTGAAGAGCC
>JAOPJL010000146.1:6497348-6512386 GCA_027123545.1 Trisopterus esmarkii | reverse complement strand
CCCCCCACACACACACACACACAGACACACACCTGAATGTAGGATTTATATTACATTCCCATATTTCAAATATTTTATAGAAATAGCTCAGAGGGTATCAGGAATTCTATGAATCCTAAAAATGCCAAGAATGTGCGAGTCTAGCTGCGCCAGACAGATAGACAAACAGACAGACAGAGAGAGACATACAGACAGACAGGCTGACAGACAGACAGAGAGAAATACAGACAGACAGGCTGACCGACAGACAGACAGACAGACAGACAGACAGACAGAGAGAGAGTCAGACAGGCAGACAGTTGATTGATCCTCCACCTAACAGAATCAGCCAATAAGCTAATAAATAAGGTATATTCTTTTATACAATAATCTCTAGTTTCGCTCATGAGGCCTCGTGGCGCAACGGTAGCGCGTCTGACTCCAGATCAGAAGGTTGCGTGTTCAAATCACGTCGGGGTCATTCTTATATTTATTTAATTTGTACATGATAAGCCGCCATATACATACATGACTAATCAGACATCGGCACCCCTAGACCACTTGGAGGTGGAGCCGGGGCAACGGTTGCTATGGAGACGCGTCTCTTTGCCTCGCGTGCTACCGGAAAAACACTGACGCTCCGGCGGGACGTGTTCTCAGAGCGAGGCTTCAGATGTTTTGTGACTTAGTGTCTTTGAAGGATTCTGAGTGATCGTGCACAATCTATCGTAGCAACAAGGCGTAAGATAAAATTAAAAGACAACTTATAACTCATCTGATGATGCTAGAAACCGGTTCACACATGGAGGGGAACAGCAAGCCCCCCCTGAGAAACACGGAGGCGAGGGAGCGGAAGAAGACCAGGAGGAGGCGGAGAAGACAGACCGCAGGTGGTCCTACGAAGAGCGGGCATTCAACCGGCCACATTAAGGAGGATAAAGGTCAGGAGCGTCGCTGGCATTTGAAAATATTCGGAAGTTATATCCTTTTAAGACGGATGTTTGAAAATCGGTCTGATGAACATGCAATTGTTACGTAGTTTGAGAAGGAAAGGAAAGACCAATCTTCATGTCTGACTCACGTCGGGGCAGGCCTACTGAATAGGTTAATGTTTAGGTTAAAGGAAAATTCCGGTATTTAGCACATTGAGACCCCTTTCTGGGTTGTCTAGGATGAAATAGAGTTGTTGACACCGACATTTTGACTTTTGGTCCTGTCTCGGGTATTTGGCTAATTTAGAATCGCCCCGCCTTGCTTCAGAATGGCTGGCTACATGCATGCACAAACCTGTCCTTAAAACAACCCTAAACGTTTTGTTTTCAGAAATGTGCAACTCACCAAGTGGTTAGTTGTGTTCGTTGAAGTTCCAAATCAAGTATCGTAGCTAAATACGGTTTCTGTCGTGTTTTATTGCACATTTATCGCCTTTTGTACATCCCCTTGATTTTTTGTTGGAAGTCTCATTGTTGGCCGGAAACTGAAAGGGGGACTGTGCATGTTTGGTTGTAGTCATTTCGCTCGGTTCTAGCCCTAGACTACAACCCTCTTCGAGCCTGCACGATGCTTATGGAAGAAATAAAACAGACGTTGAATTTGCAACATTTTGCAACAAACGATTCTAAATCCAATGTTGCATCTGTGGCTGCTGGTAATGCAACCACATAAAAGTCTACTCCATACGGGGCTATCGTTTTCATCATTATAATTTTTATTTTTTTTATTTGACGACACAGATCCGGGGCTGTTCCCAAAACTGCCTCTCAGTGTGTGTGTGTGTGTGTGTGGTTGTATGTTTGTATATTCATGAATGTGTGCGAGTGTGAGTGTGAGAGAGCGAGAGAGAGTGAGAGAGAGATTACACTGTGTGCATTTGATTCCTGTTTGATTTTCCTTATATACCATACTTATAACCTACGTATTGTTTTCTATAGACAATCCTGGGAGCATGTTGCCCCCCAGCACCTTGTCCGTCTGCCTGCCCCCCCTCCCCGGTCCTGGGCCGCCCCAGGTCCTTAAGGGGGGGGATAAGGAGGGGGCTCCCCATTGGAGCACCAACCCCCCCCCGCTAGCTTCACCCACTGCAAGGGGCGTTGCTGAGCTGGGCGGCCAGGCCAGGGAGAGCCTGAGGTGGGAAGGGGAGCTGGACGACCCCCTGGCGGAGGGGGAGAGGCTGGAGCTCTACAAGGCCCGGCGGAGGCAGCGCTACCTGGCTCTGAGGCCGGTCTGAGGGGGGACCCCCAGGCCTGAAGAAGACCTGGGGGTCAGACCAATGGTGGAGTTGGGCCCCCTTCACAGAGGGGTCCCAGGACAGACCAAGGGGCCATCCGAACACGACTATGGGACTGCTTGTCTACTCTGATGTACCGGGCATAGGTAGACTGATCATTCACTGTCATTCTACTACCCTGGTGCCCTGGTACATGAAAGGAGCAGACCCATATTCTGATGATTATGATTGACACTTGTGAAAGCACTACATTTGGCTATTCGGTTCGCTTGTGAGTGGAAACGGATGTTGACCAAGGAGAAGGGGGCCTGCTCTGATTTATGTCATGTTGACCATCTTTTGGCTTTCATAAGTGAACCTCATAGGTGTGTTGATAAAGGTTTGTTGTACTATGTTAGCCAGGAGGCTTAGCATCAGGCACCTGCAGGAAGTGCACAACGTGATAAGAGCTATGAGCGAGCACATATGTTGGGGCCGCTTAAGTTATAAAGAGTTCTCGGAGGTAAACATGCTGCTGCGCCCGGTTTGTCAAACAAAAGGAACAAGCATAACCAAAGGTATGTATTTAATGACGATACTGAATACATCCATATGAATCAAGTCTAGAAGATCTCTAAAGTGTGTTTACGTATTTAGGATTCTTCTTAAAGTTAATTGAAATTCAGCATAAATAAAAAATGTAATAAAAAAATAAATAAAGCAGGTCTCTGTATGATTTGAGACAATAAAAGTGGAAAAGTGTTCAGCCTTATGAATCCGATTGGCTTCTCTAAATATACAAAAAACATGCATGCATAACTCAAACAATTGAGTATTTATAACTTGATTTAGATTGTATAAGGATCCTTAAATCCGTAAATGAGGCAAATTGCCAAAATGTATTCCACAGACCAAAAGAGGACAGTCAGCATGAGTTGCACTTATTCCAACAGAATGTGATCCGAGCCTTTCTCATCCAAGTCTTGGTTCTTCTTGGAAATAGCACGGATAATGTCCCCATAACATTACTCAAAAGTCACCAAACACTAATATCAATCAAGAATAATAGAAAAAGGTATTCTACAGAAAAATGAAAAATTATTAAAAAAAATACTATTTGGTAATGGTAATAGTAACTAATGGTATTTCTTATGAATGCATTAGAACATAGTACAATAAATATTCTACCACCCACCAAATGAGGATCCACCACAACCCATGTTGAACGGTTTCAGAGGTCCCAATAAGATAAATGTGGTATATGAATAAAGAAAACTATATGAATAAAAAAACGACTAACCAACAAGTCTGCTTGTGTTCCAGGTGGACTCTGGACCTTAGTGATGCACCTGAGCACCTCTAGCTAAGTCCCTGAAGCCAATAAGCTCCAAACATGGGTTATAACTGTCATAACTGTCTGTTTCATAAGTTTCATAAGTTCATAAGTCATATCATTCTGTTACATCACACTGTGTGGGGGAGAGGGGAACACGCACACACACACACAAAATGTAGAGCGTTATCATCAAGCTACACCTTTGACCCCCTTATCAGAAAGGGTCTTAGCCCTTCAACAATACATACGTTGTGTGTGTGTATGTTGAGGGTGTGTGTTTGTTCATGTGCGAGTGAAAGAAGACGACCAACGGTGAGCTGAGGTCGGACTTCCACGAGCACACACAGCAGGTCACGCTGAGCTGCTACCGGCCCAGTGATCTACAAGGTGGTGCATTCTACTCCTACCCGCCCTCATGGATCTGAGGTCAGCCCTCCTGGCCATCGGTGGGTCAGTGTGCTCATTCAAGCTGGTCCACGAGCTGCTCGGACGCCTGCAGGCGTCGCCACGGGAGGGCCGCCGAGCCTGGAGACAACGCAACATCGGCACGTCGCTGGTTCACAGCTTGCTGTCAGGAGCATGGGCGGTGCTGTGGTGCGTATAAGAACGACTGTCTGTCTGTCACTTCAGCATATACGTCTGTCTTTCTCTGTACGTCGATATGTAGGCCTACGTCTGTCTGTCTCTGTACGTCGATATATACGTCTGTCTATAACCTCAACATATAGGCCTACGTCTGTCTGTCTCTCTACGTCGATATGTACGTCTGTCTGTCTGTACGTCGATATATATATAAATCTGTCTGTAAACTCGTCATATGCATCTGTCTGTCTCTGTACGTCGATATATAATTTTGTCTGCCTCTGTACATCTATATTTATGTCTGTCTGCTTCTGTATGTCTATGCATACGTTTGTCTGTCTTTTTATCTATGTCTGACTGTCCATCTGTCTATTGATATATGTCTATATCTAAATATCTGTCCATGCTGTCTAATATTTCATATCTACTGTCAGGTTAAAGTGAAGATCTGTCCACAGATAATCTATATCTAAAATCAGGTTAAAGTAATGATCTGTCCACTGATGAATGATAATCAATATCTACTGTCGGGTTAAAGTGATGATCTGTCCACCAAACAGCTTCTGGTGCCATCCTCAGATGGCAGAAGACCTGATCTCCACTCACACCAAGTTCTCTTTCAGCCTGGTCACCTTGTCTACAGGTGACACTTGAACACACATACACACTTATACACACTTATCAAATGTGCTTATAATGTTGTCTTTATTGAAAAGCCAAACTTAACATTAGGTATATCTGTTGAATTGAAAAGGAACACTGCCACATGTAAACATGGTGAAATGACATGGTGAAAGACACTCCTATGTGTGTGTATGATTACAGTAACTCTATGAATTGACTTCTTTGCATGTGTGTGCATGCATGTGTGTGTTTGTGTGTGTGTGTATGTATGTGTGTGTGTGTGTGTGTGTGTGTAGGTTATTTCATCTATGACGCCCTGGATCTGCTCCTTAACCAGTCGTTCAAGCGGTCGTGGGAGGTCCTCCTCCACCATGTAGTGGTAAGAGATAGGGCGTGTCTGTACCCAAAGGTTGATGTGTATCTGTTATCGTATGTGTGTGTGTATTTGTGCGTCCACATATAGTTGTTACGTAGTTAGTGTTGTACATGCATGCTTTGTGTGGCGCTGTCCTTGTGTGGAGGTGAATGAATGATAGTAGAACCGTCCCTCCCTAATGGTCAATGGCCTTCATATCTGATGGATTCTTCTTGGTTCTGGCAGATAAAACACCAGGCCTCATTCTCCCCTACAGCCATAAAGCTTCAACCTTTGGGTTGAAAGTATCTATGGAGCTGAAGAAATACATATCTGATCCCCATCAGAAAACGTCATCTTTGGTTCAAAATGATTACACTTATAAGCTACAAATAAGATGAGTGTGTGTACTTCTGTGTGCAGTGAGTGACTGGTGTTAGCTCTGTTTAAGAAGGGCCGTGCCGCCTCCCTTCATGGGAGGGTGAGGTGTTTTTCACGTTGACAAACCATTGAGAGCATTTCTTTTGTTATGGTTTCAATAATGCATACTATTCTGAGACCCCATAGTGGCATCAGAGGTGTGGTTGCTTCATGTTTCTCTTTGTTATGTTATGAAGTAAAACGATGGTTATATTGTTATATATAATATGCAATACAATATTCTATAATACTGGCTTGTGTGCTCGGAAGCCTGCATGTGTCAGCATGGGTCGTATTTCGCCTTGTCTGCCTGTTCTCCTCTACTCATATCCGGTCGTCCCTCCCCCTCCCGCAAGGTCGTTTCCTGTTTCAGCCTGGCCATCAGCTCCCGCCTCTACGTGGGCTTCGCTGTCCTGTCTCTGCTGGTGGAGATCAACACCGTGTTCCTCCACGTCAGGCAGCTCCTGCTCCTGTCTGGCTGGCGGAACCGGCCAGCAGGAGGGAGCCCCTCCACCACCGACCCGACCCGCCCCACCGCCGCTTTCCGTCTGACCAGCCTCCTCAACCTGGCCACGTGGGTAGCCCCCCCCCCCCCCGTCCTAGTGCATCACGCTAGTTTAAAGGTCCCATGACATGCCACCAGGTGTGATGTGATTAGCCGCTACAAGCCGTTTTGGAAATCTGCCCCTGTATGACATCACAAGTGGGCGTGTCCACCTAGATGTGTGCTGGATAGATACCAGCCTACACAGTGGACTGTAGCAAACGTTGCTCATCTATCCCTCATACATCTAGGTGGGCACGCCCACTTGTGATGTCATAAGGGGAAGTTTTCCAAAACGGCTTGTAACGCTAATTACACCACACCTGGTGGCATGTCATGGGACCTTAAAACCTGAACACCAGATCCGTTCTCATTAGACGGCTTCCTCTCAACGTTAAATCCCTCAAACTTGGCAAGCAAAACCTTGAGACGGGATGTACAAGAGTGTTCTCGGAAGTGTGGGCCAGTTACGGTCAGATAGACGTACAGCACAGCTCAGTGTACGGGCTTTACTGGGACTACGTTTTGTCATTTTACTCACTAGAAATGCACCCAATCCTTTCCGATGTTTATCTGATCTCTGCCTGTCTCTCCCCCGGAAGGTTCTTGGTGTTCCGGTTGTGTACGCTGGGCTGGATGACTCGGTGGCTAGCCGCACAAGCGGGGCAAATTCCTCGGTTCGCCCACACGCTGGGAACGGTGGGCTTGGGCGGCATCACTGTCATGAACGTGGTTCTTCTCTATCGGTTGCTCCGCGCAGAAGTGTTAACCGACACACGCACCTCCGGAAAGGACCACTAGAGTGCGCTGTTCACTGGACAAAACCTCCTGCCTGGTTTCATGACAATTCTCCCATTGAAATGCTCATCGGTCACGTTCGACCAGCGTTTTCAATAGACTCTTGCTTCCTGACTCTTGTCAGTTATTGAAGACACAATAAGCTTATTTCCTCACAATATTTAAAATGAAACTGCAGCATTCTTGTGTGAAATAGATGTTTATTTATCAGAGGGACATACCCATCATGGGATGTTTCCGAAATATAATCATGAAAATGAACCAACTGAAAAATTTACAAAAGGAAAAAGAAAATTGTTGAAACAAATGTATCGATCTAATTCAATCAGACGCTACATTATGATCTTCTTTGGAAATGCGGTGACTAGAGAGGGCTTGTTGTGCAGCGTCCTGGTCTGGACGTCCTGCCCCAGGCAGGGCAGAGCAACGCGTTGGGTCCTGAGCTCCGTCTGGTAGAAGGGGCACCCCTTCAGGTGCTCCGACATGGGCGGGACGTCCTGGAAGCACCACTGGCTGACGGGGGAGAAGAGGGTGCTGAACTCCCACACCTGATGGAGGGAGGTGGGGGGGGAGACATAATAAAATATTTAAATAACTGAACAACTGTCATGATGCACAGGCCAGGGAAGAGAGACAGGAAGTGGGTTAAGGAGTCGAAGATATCCACATATCCTCGCAGGTCCGAGCCAAACCCAGATTCACTGCATTCAACAGTTTTTCGTCCATCGTGTTTAGTGCACTTGCGGGTTAAAGGATTACAATGTAACAAATGTACTAAACCATACAGTGACCATGATGTCATCAGAATCAGTGAAACCTGCCCAGTCCAGACACTGGCGCCTCCTCCAACCACGCTACGGACGGGAAGTTCCCTTTGGAAGTCTGCTCCAGGCGGGAATGCTAGCGGTGGTTCGGCCCCTGGGACATGAGTCAGTGTTTTCTGAGGGCCCCGGGTTGCCAGATATCCCAATGGCTGCTGCCATGGAAACAAGCCAACGACCTGGATCAACCGAGGTTCAACCGCGGATTCTACTGACAGAAAAGCCCTGGTCCTCTTTCAATAAGGTCCCCCACCGAAGCAGAGCTAAGAGATGGCTACATCTAGAGTTGAGTCATGTAAATGTTAAAGTTGTAAATATATAATAATATAATATATATATTATATCATGTGTATATATATATCATATAACAGCCTTCTAGTCATACGCTCTGGCCTAGTCAGTGGTGAACCGAGCAGCTCTTGAGCGTGACTCTGGGTCTAGTGGAAGACCTGCTGGTGGCCCAAGGCTCACAGACAACACCTGGACGAGCTCAAGGTACACCTGTCCATCACGCCGAGTGGAGCTTGTCCTACCTTCTGCCCGACCCTCCACCCGGCCCGGCCCTGGGAGCCCGTCTTCTTCTGCCAGCGCAGTGTCACCATGCCCCGGTCGCTCAGCAGGGAGGAGCACACGTCCCTCAGCAGACGGGACACCAGGGCCAGCTGGGACAGGGACAGGCTGTCCAGGAAGCTGGCCACGTGGCAGAGCACCTCGTAGGGCAGCCCGCTCAGAGAGTCCCGGTCTCCTGCTCCCGGAGGGTCCTCAGGGAGGGCGGGGCGCAGGCTGAAGCAGCTCATGTCCTGGCTGAAGAGTCAGCACGTTTGTATGTACTGTAGGTGGCCTGAATTACTCAGGTGCAACTTCACTTCACTAGGTTATTCCTACTTACTTGTAGGTGATGGTGGCCTTATGGGTGGAGGGCTGGAACCTTCTCTGGCTGAAGGTGCAGCCCAGGTAGGAGAGGGGACATCTCTGCTCAAACCAGCCGCTCACACACGACTGGACGTCAGAGTGGACGTTCCTGAAGACGGGGAGGTTTATTAGAATCTAAGTGGGGAGAACAAACTGGAGGAATGTAGGAATTGTCAATTTTTTTTTAAATTAAACATTGATAAAACACAGAATATTATTGCAATTTACAGAGTGTGGACAGAAGAGTAAAAGTAGCATTACAATGAGTACTTGGTTTGTTGTTGTAGTACTCAACCTAACCACCATGTGCAGAACCCATTCCTCACTAAGCCTTACAGTGGTAGACCTCCAGAGGACTTCTCCACTGATGGAGCCTGCGACCTGTTGTTTGATGAAGTGGCCCGTCTTGTTATGAGCGACACCTGTGTGGTTCTCTGCGAAAAGGCTCCGTTCCTCCACGGACAGGAAGTACAACAAGACCAGTATCTTAGCAGAGTGCCCAACCTGAAGTGGTGTGTGTACTCCCTGCGTGGGAAGCTGTGGCCGCAGAGGAAGGTGAAGGCGGAGCTGGCCTTGTTGTGGCGGCTGGTCACGCTCTCCATCTGCAGCTGGAGGTGCAGCTCTGCCGGCCGGCCCTCCGTCAGGTCCGCCAGGACCGCCTCGCTCCGGAACGGCGCCGACAGGAAGTGGTAGGTCTGGGTGCCCTCGTCCTGCAGCAGTGTGTCGATGGACGTGCCCTCGGCGATCATGTGACCTCGATGCTCCTTCTCCAGCGAGCACAGCAAGGACGCCTGAGCAGCAACAGGATTGGTCAAAACAAACATGATTAGAAAGAAAGTAAAACCAGTCAAATCAAACAGTTCAATCAAATTGGATCAGAAATCCAGACATGAATCTATAGTCTGGTTTGTGAGACTAACCCTGACTCTACCCATTCTCATGGCTGATCTAAAATCAATTCTATAGGCTGGGGGGTGACCTGAAACTCCTCCCACACGGGTGAGTCCTCCGGGCCCGCCCCCAGGTCGCTAGGCAGGGGGGATGGGGATGGGCACTCACCTGGACCTCCTCCCACACGGGCGTGTCCTCCAGCCCCACCCCCAGGTCGCTGGTGTCCACGCCGCGGCTCTCCCTCTTGTAGAAGCCCGGGTTGCGGATGCGGCCCAGCCTGGCGTTGAAGCTGGTGGGCACGTGGAAGGTCCGCACGCAGACGATCTTCATGGGCTCCACGTGGCCGTACACAAACCCCCCCAGCGGAGCGCCGCAGGCCCCCGCGCCGGAGGTCCCCGGCTCCTCCTCCTCCTCCTCCTCCCGCAGGGCGCCCAGCCCCGCCCCCTTCTCCGAGCCGCGGTTCGGACGGGTTGCCGCCGCTGGCCCCGCCCCCCCGCCCGCCACCCTGCAGCCGCCCATCTCCATGCTGAACATGCGCTCCCACGCCGAGTAGCTCTGCAGCACCTCCGGGGCCAAGCCGGACCCCCTGGCCAGGGCCTCCCTCTCCTCCTGGCTGGGCTCCTCCTCCTCCTCCTCCTTCTCCTTCTCCTCCCCCGCCCTCGGCCCCGCCCCGTCCCCCGGCACCCGGACGTGGCCCGAGGTGGCACTGCCATCCGCCAGCACCGCCGCCTTCTCCGCCTCCCTTCGTCCCTCCTCCGCCACCTTGTGCTTCTGCCTCATCTTCTCCTCCTTCTCCTCCTCCTCCTCCTCCTCCTCCGCCCTCCTCCTCCGATCGTCCCGCCGGCCCGCGCAGAGCTCGGGGAACAGGCTCTTCATCTTCAGGGAGTGGAACAGGTGGTTCTGGTCTCGCAGGGCCATGGCCAGGTCCAGGTCCCGGGAGGGGGCCCCCGCCCCGCCGCCACCCTGCTCCCGCAGCAGGTTGGCGTGCAGCTCCCTGAGGGGGTGGGCGTGGGCGTCGTCGGCCGGCCAGCGGTTCCACTCCATGGAGCAGCTCACCACGCTGGCGGGGCAGGAGGCCAGGTGGGCGGCGCGGGCGGCGCGGGGCATGGCGAGGGGGCAGCCGTAGGCGGCGTTGAGGCAGGGCAGCCTCAGCCGGGGGCACAGCAGCGCGTGCTCCTCCTGCTTGCACAGGTGGAAGACGGCTCCGCACAGCAGGGGGCACGGGGCCAGGGCGCAGCTGGCCGAGCCCTCCGGAGGGGCCCTGCAGCGCCGGCTGTAGCAGGACTCACAGTGGGGGTGCAGCCCCTGGGCCGCAAGGGAGCGGGACCGCCGACTCTGGAGGGGGGGGGTCATTGGATACAAAGGAGAGCAGGGTTTTCCACCTGTGGCATTATGTGCAGAACCCTTGCGTACCACCAGGGGCATGAGAGAGCATTGCAGATGGGACGTCTATTATAAAATTATATATAGATCATTGAATAAAAAGTGTACGAACAATGTAGTTCCGTTAGTTATTATATATGTATAGTGTATTCCATGGTATTATTTCTACTATAATTTAAAAGTTTCTTATAAACCCACTGGGACCAGCGCCAGTGCTGCTGACGCTCTTCAGTGATGATGTGTATATGTGGCGGGCACTGGCACAGTGGCACTTGGCTTAGCCATTGTATGATTATCCAGCGGTTTTTTACGGATTGAAATATGAGGTGGACCACTTTTTGTCATTGCTTGGGAACCACTGTACTAGAGAGATGGTACACACATTGTTGCTGTTGCTGTTATGTGTTGATGTACATGTCAATGGTAGGACTCACCATACTGGTTTTGAATTGTGATTTGATCAATTACCCCGTAATGTATGGTAGTCTGAAAAATAAAACAAAGTCAGCCCTAGAGACACACATCATGCATCATTAAACGCATACGACTAGATCTGAAGAGAAGGATCCGTTTAGTCTGAAAAGTCTTACCTTGTGTCTACGTAGATATAGGCCTACTGTCTGGCTTGTCTTACCAGTTCAGGTCTATGCATTTGCACGAGAGTAAGCAGGCAGGTTAAAATTAGCCTGACAGCATGGAGGTTCACATACTGACCTCTCTCGCAGTGGACTCAAATTAGACTTTCGACTTTACTTTATTCCGCTCTCCTCTGTCCATGAAATGCATTTACCCCTCAAGAAAGATCGTGTTTGAAGAATTGGTTGTCAAAAAAAAAAGACCCTCCACTTTAGGAAAAAAAAGTGACAAACAAATCAGCGCTTTGGTTAGCGGTAACCAGTAACTCTCCTTCTTTCTAGACGAGCTCAGTCTCTTCACCGGCTTCAACTTGAAGATGAAATGGGAATTGACGTGCGAGTCACTCACTGCTCCCTCCTGAACTTCGCGGAGTAGAATTTAAACCTTGGAGCTGTCATGGTCGGCACTCAGCAGTGGCACTAATGGTCTATTTTTAACACAGACACGCACACACAAACATACAGATCTCCAGAGCACACTTTGACATTGCAAGGAACACAGGCCTACTTTTCCAGTTTATATTATCGTTTGAAACGTTGTCCTTCATTTCCGATATTACATTTGAGTCATTTTACAAAAACAGGAACAGGAGGTGTTACTTTTCATTCCAGAAAACTTTCTGAGGATCTAAAATATGGTATGTAGGCTAGCGTTTATTTTTCATGTTGCGTATTTTTCCTTGTTTCTGGGATTAGATTCCCCTTGAATAAATGCATGGATTAAGTCAATTTACCAAATACATTTATATAGGGCCTATAAAAAAGTGGCAGATAAAGAAATGTTGATTTGTAAGCTTACTCTTACATTTCTGTCTGTAGTATATTGTCATCAATCAATATTAACATGAGGTAGACTTAGAAAATGATAATGTATCCGTCTGCCTTCCTGCTTGCCTGTCTGCCTGTCTGTATGTCTGTCTGTCTGCGACTAGTCCATCGGCCCAACAGTCTTTCTGTCAGTCGGCCAGTCAGTCTGTCCTCGCGTCAGTTTTTCTGTCTGCCACTAGTCAGTCTGTCTGTCTGTCTGTCGTCTGCGTGTGCGCCTCTGTGTATCCTTGACATGATCTGTACAGTATGAAAGTTAATTAAACTCTCCCCCCTCCAGCGCCAGCGGGCCCGCTCCCTCGCGGCCCAGGGGCTGCACCCCCACTGTGAGTCCTGCTACAGCCGGCGCTGCAGGGCCCCTCCGGAGGGCTCGGCCAGCTGCGCCCTGGCCCCGTGCCCCCTGCTGTGCGGAGCCGTCTTCCACCTGTGCAAGCAGGAGGAGCACGCGCTGCTGTGCCCCCGGCTGAGGCTGCCCTGCCTCAACGCCGCCTACGGCTGCCCCCTCGCCATGCCCCGCGCCGCCCGCGCCGCCCACCTGGCCTCCTGCCCCGCCAGCGTGGTGAGCTGCTCCATGGAGTGGGTCCGCTGGCCAGTGGACGACACCGACCCGCACCACCTGGGGGCGCTGCAGGAGGAGGTGCTGAAGGAGGAGAGGGTCCGGCGGGAGGAGGGGGGCCGGGGGGGGGCTCTGGACCTGGCCATGGCGCTGGCCGACCAGCGCGTGCTCTACGGCCGGCTGAAGATGAAGCCCATCTATCCAGAGCTGACCGAGGAGGAGGAGGTGGAGGAGGTGAAGGGGGGAGGAACAAAGGAGCGTGGCGTGGAGCCGGTGACGGCCACTGAGGGAGACGATGCCGCCGCCGCCGCCGCCGCCGTCACGAAGCAGGCTGCGGTGGGAGGTGAGGCTCATCCACGTTGGCGATGGATGTGGAACTACTCTCCGTATCTATCTGTATTCTGACACGCCCTTGTCTCTCTTGGTTTCCCTCTCTGGGGAGAGCGCTGTAGGTCTTAGCAATGAAGGCGCAGAGGGAGACAAGGCTCCTGCAGGGGCAGACGCAGGTCAAAGGTCGTGCACCGGCGTCAACAAGGAGAAGTACAACTTGTGCGACATGATGTTCAGCATGGAGAAGGGCGGGTGCGCCGTCGCCGAGAGCAACCAGGGGGCTTCTAAACAGGAAGCCAAAACGAGTGACGGGGTGACGGAGGGCGGGCCCCGGCAGGGCCCCGGCGGGCCCCAGCAGCAGGACACCAGCAGGACGGGCCACGCTCCGTGGCAGGACGGGGTGCTGGAGCGGCTGGGGGAGGAGCTCAGCCCCGCTGAGTACAACATGTACATGGTGCACCACGGTCGCATGCTGCTGACCTTCGGGAAGATTCAGGCCTGCACGCCGCGTGAAAAGGACTTTGTCTACGGAAGCCTGGAGCCCATCCCGCTCCAGAGCCTGCAGTCCTTCAAGGCAAGGCGGGGCAGTTCATGGAGGACACCACGTTCGGGAGTTTGCTGCCATCTATTGGTTTCAGAGGAAGCAATCTTTGCAGATAATCCCAAATTAAACATATAATGGTTGTTTCTTTTTTGTCTTTTATATGGGTGAACAAATGTCATTGTTTTTTTTTTATCCCATTTTTGTATACTTATCGATATAATATTTCTGATACATTGATCTCTATCCTACACTGCAACATAAGCACATGCGTATGACTTTTAGCCTTAGCTGTGGTCCACTGGGCAGAGATGCTGCTGCTGCTGCTGGTTGGGGGAGCAGCAGCACTCTGGTCTGTAGCTCCTCATCCTCACCCTGTCCTCTGGTCCTCCCTAAGGTCCCTGTGAGCTACCACTACAAGCAGCGGGTCCAGATGGCGTACGACGCCGCACAGCGCGTCCAGAGCGAGGAGCGCTCCGTGGACACGTCGGACCTGGAGGTGAAGGAGGACGACTGGCACCAGGACGAGGCGGACAGCACCCTGCTGGGCTATGCAGAGCTAGAGGTCATGGGTCACAAGGTCCGTAATTGCGTGATAGAACCCAATATCTTGGCAATTTTTGAGAGGAAATGTGTATGTGTTTTAATCATCCCTTTCACAGAGCTTTCAACTGAGGCATGGGTAGTAGACTCAACCCCGCTGTCATGAATGACTTGTGTCTCCAGATCAGTGACACCAAGGGGACGGACGGCCACTACGTGGACGTGGGGACCCAGACGCACTCCTTCCGCACGGCTCCGTTCCGGAGGACCACCACCCTGGAGGAGGTGACGGCGGGGGGGCCCGCCAAGCTCCGCCTCCAGCTGCAGGCGGGCAGCGTGAGCAGCAGACACAACAAGGCCACATCCGCCTTCACCTTCAGCTGCGGCCACAGCTTCCACCGCTCCGAGTTCCCCAGACACGTCAGGTCTGTGTCTCTGCCCCTGAACAGGTCCCGGTGGCGCTCGTCAGCGGTAAATGTTACCAGGAGTGAATGTGGCCTCATGAATGAACCACTGTTCTGATTGGCCGCTGGTTTGTATTCTGACTCTGGACTTTTATTTGAATTGGACATGATTAGACTTTGCAGCCATATTATAAAATGTACATTGCAAAAGGGGGAAGGTGTCACATGGCACATTCGACTATCCCGTCTTCAGGAACGTCCACGCCGACGTCCAGACGTGTGTGAGCGGCTGGTTTGAGCAGAGATGTCCCCTCTCCTACCTGGGCTGCACCTTCAGCCAGAGAAGGTTCCAG
>JAOPJL010000146.1:6463047-6478467 GCA_027123545.1 Trisopterus esmarkii | reverse complement strand
GTGTGTGTGTGTGTGTGTGTGTGTGTGTGTGTGTGTGTGTGTGTGTGTGTGTGTGTGTGTGTGTGTGTGCATGCGGCGCGTGGGTGTGTGTGTGTGTGGGTGTGTGTGTGTGTGTGTGTATGAGTGTGTGTTTGGCTCAAACCCCAGCCTCCTCTCTCTGTGCAGTGACAGTGTAGACGAGGCGGTGGACAGATGGAGCCTCCAGAAGATCTCCCTGCTCAGAGAGATCGCCATGAAAACAGGCATCCAGGTCAGACCTCAGTCATAACTCATCCTGTCATCGTGTTGTCTGTGATACAATGGATGCAGATCAACGGCTTCAAACAATACAAGCCATTTTGCTGCCCCACTGACCTGAGCCAGTTGATTACCACACATTTGTTCTACTTCTGTAAGGTGCTAATTAGCCAGTCAAAATAGTCAGCTCCAAAACCACTGAGAGGCTTTGATCGGCCTCCCTATCCAATTGCCTCTTTAAATTCAAAACCTCTGTTCCGCTCCCATCCATCCATGCTGTCCTGGTTTTCTGGCCACAGGTGCAGCTCAGGGACTATGCGTTTGAGTCTCGCCACCGACCAGTTTTCAGTGAAGAGGATGTGGTCAACATGTCCCCCGTGGTGAAGCATCTGAGACCCACGGCCATTGATGCCACCAGCCTGATCCAGCAGGCCCAGGGGGCCGTGCAGCAGGGTAGGAAGAGCGCACACAAACACATAGAGCAGGACCGTGTGGGACGTATATCAGGACAATGCTTTTACTGATACCTTTATATCCCAGTGCACATTACATCATCAGTGTTAGCTACACGCTCATTGACCTCTGTAGTCCCCAGACAGGAGCTGTACAGAGCACCGACACATACACACCTACACCTACCTACCCTGAGCCCTAACAGACATTTAGAGGGAACATGTAGAGAAGGGAAGATGGGGTGAGATAAACTGAACTTTTGAAATATGTCTATCACTGGATATACAATCTAGGGATGTAGGAATCTATCAAATCTGAGAATTCCCATCCCTGCTATTATGGTCTACTGTTGTGTCTATCTCAGGTCTATTAGGGTCTACTGATATGTTTCAGGTCTTCTTGGGGAGGGGTATGAGCTGATCCAGCAGGCGATGACCCTGTTCAGCAGTGTGTGTGGGATCCAACATGAGGACGTGTCCACCTGCCTCCGTCTTCTGGCCCGGATCAGTTACATCACGGGAGAATATGCTGACGTATACATGCTACATATTCACCATGGATAAGAACATATTGAATAGGCTAAATTTCCAGGTTTACAACTAAAAGTCACCTCCCGTCAGCCATTGAGCTATGCGCCCCATGCAGCACAGTTGAAAAGAAAGTCAGTCTTAGAAAACGATTCCTGAAGCCTATCCTTTTCTGATCCGTGATTTCCCCATCACTTATGTTCACAGGCACTGAGTCACCAGGAGAAAGCGGTCATGTGTACTGAGAGGGTCCAGGGTATCGACCACCCACAGACAATACAGGACTATGTGAGTGTACCTACTCATTCCCTTCATCATATGAGCACCATGATGTCCCCACAATAACCCAGCGCCCCTCTGTTGCAGATGCTCTTGGCCTTGTATTGTTTCGCTGCAGGGCAGCCAGCCGCTGTGTTGCGCCTGCTGGGCCGCGCCCGTTACCTCAGCCTGCTGCTGAGCGGAGAGGATCACCCGCAGCTTGTTCAGCTGGATGTGAGTATACGCCTCTGGCTGAGGACTCTAGCCCCTCAGTGTTTTAAAGGCCCAATGCTTAGAGGGCACCGCTAAGCAATACCCTGACAATTACTGTTTTCTCAAGGGATACAAATCCTGGTGTCTCGATAAAGCAGCAACAACAGCCTTCTGCTTAAGCCAGGCCTGTTCCACACAAACACAACATCAGAGAGGGAAGGCACTTGAGACCTTAAAACGAGTATAAACAATAACTTAAAAAAAATAAACTAAAAAGGGGCCAAATATTCTCTTCACATGTCTGCAGGGGAGCAACTAAAACATTTGTTTCAGCAAATCCTTTCATGTTTTTTTTTGGTTCTGTTAATGCTGAATTCAGCAATCTTTTTTTCTGCAATCATTCACGTATACCAGACTTACCTCATTTTGATAAATGACCTATGGTTACCAACATGAAGGTAACCGTTCCTTTATTGTGTTTAGAGTATGCTGGGTTTGGTTCTTCATGGCCTGATGAACTATGAGCAGTCCCTGAAGTTCCTGCAGAATGCCTTAAAGATGACGCTGAAATACAACGGTGCCACATCCCTCAAATGTGCACACAGGTGAACCTCATAGCAGCAGTTACTTTCAATACAACACTATACTTCAGTCAAGTAGTATTTCATCTACATAAAACCGTCATCATTAAGGAATTTACAGACATAGATAATAAACGCAAAACCAACAGAAAGTAATCACAAAAACAACAACAAAAGTCTTGCTTTGCTGGCAGTCATCACCTGCTGGCCACGCTGCTGGAGAGCAAAGGAGACTTCCGTCTGGCACTGCAACACGAGAAGGAGGCGTACTCTCTCTACAGGAGCCAGGTATGTGTTGACTCCTCGTCCCCCTGGACATTATCATGGCTTGGCAGTCCATTAACTGTTTGCTGGACCTCTGTTAACCAAACCAGGCAGGTGAGGACCATGACAGCACAAAGGAGAGCTCTGAGTACCTGCAGACTCTGACCAGGCAGGCTGTGATTCTACAGAGAGCTCTCAACCACATCTACAGCAACACACCCAACGCCTGCACTCCCCCGCCAAAGGTAGGCTATCGCTTTCTGTATTAGTATACAGACATATGTACTGGTGAAGTTTGGGCATATTGTACGCACGCACATGTTAATTTAAAGGGGACATATTATACCACCAGGTGTGAGTGTGATTAGCTATTACAAGCCGTTTTTAAATGTGCCACTTCTGACATCACAGCTGGGCGCGTCCACCTAGATGTGTGCTGGATAGAGCAGTCTACCAGCCTACCCAGTGGACTGTAGCGAACGCTCATCTATCCGTCATACATCTAGGTGGACACGCCCACCTGTGATGTTCGGAGCGGCACATTTTAGAAAGGGCTTGTAATGGCTAATTACACTCACACCTGGTGGTATAATATATCCTCTTTAACAATATCATAATATTAATGGCATGAGCCTTATTGTCTCTCTCTCGCTCTCTCTTTCTCTCTCTCTCTCTTCTCTCTCTCCGTCTGTCTCTCTTTCTCTCTCTCTCTGTTTCCCTCTGCCTCTCTCTCTTTGCAGTTTTCTACACCCAGCCTCCCCATGATCCTGCAGCAGCTCAATATAACATGTGGCATACTGTTCATACCATTGAGGTGATATGATTATTATTGAACTATATCTAACTATTGTGCCATACTGTATTTTACACCAATGGTTGTATCTTTGCAATGGGCGATTAGGTGAACATTATTGTAAAATAGATCCACAACAGTACAGTAGTTCTACACTTTCCCTGCTGACTTCAATGTGATATCGGTTTAGGCTGATCTCTCTCTGTGTTTGTATTTCTAGTGAGAAACAAGTTGCAGACCTGAAGACGGAATTGAAAGGAGTGCAAAAGGATCATGTGCACGGATTGGAGTAATAGCACGAAACTATACAAGATATGAGTCTACCATGGGCATTGCCCGGCCAAATTCTAATTCTTCAAATGAATTCATTCTATTTGTACTCCTTATTATTCCTTCCAGGTGATCACTCTTGCTGAATAATAGCAAGAACAAACAAATGTATTTGTGGCTCTTAAATTGAAAGATGTGTTGTTGAGATGACCAATTGACTTCCCTTTGGTGGTGGGAATGTCTCTGATGATGGGACAGGAGCAATGATGACAAACTGTGGATAACAAATATATTTCAAGGATTTGTGTGAGCCCTTAAATTAAGGCCCTGTATTGTGATGGTCTGAACCTGATATTGATCTGTAAGTGTTTTTATATGAGACATGACGCACGCCCAGACGGCAAGGACAGCACAGTTCCAGTTTGATTCACTGGCCCCAAATCATCTGATTGTATTTCATTAATTGTATTAATTTCCGCACGCTCATTGATTATCTGTATTAAAGGCATAGTGGGTACCTTTTACTATATTGTTCTATTGGTCTGTGTTAACCAGCTTGAATTCTTCTACATTACAAATTAAATTGAACATTAGTGTAGTCTACGTGCGTAGTCTACGTGTGTGTGTGTGTGTGTGTGTGTCATGACCAAATATATCACATTGGGCTCTAGGCATATAGAAGATTAGTCCATGCTGGAAACTGCCCATATTGTGAGTGTGGGGTGCTTGTTCCAGAGACTGACACACAGGCATCACCACTATAACCATGCATGGTAGCATGGGCCTACCCTAGCGCCACATCGGCAGGTGCAGTAGTCTGACTTCCCTGCAGCCCACCTGTGGACATCATTTGGCCAGTCAGATAATCTCTTCCAATTTGAAAATAGCCTCCAAATCCTGTACATGAAGTCCAATACCGCTGCACTCATATAACCCGATGTCATTTTATCCGTCAGGTCAGATTGAAAAAGGGGGTGTTTCCAGGTAGGCCTACGCCTAAATAAAATATAAAGAATGAGTGTTTTTTTTGCCTAGCCTACGAGAGGCTATTCAATTAAATAGTAATTTATTCTCGGGATTAAAGCATCACTGTCTGTCATTTAAAAATATACGCCATCCGTTACAACAAAGTTGAAATCATTGGAGTCCGCGAGCGTGCGCGTGGCTCGCCACCGCGCATCAATCCCGCTCAAGCTCGCGCATATCCGGTCCGCGCCGCGCCGGAGGAGCGATGCGGCGATGCGGCGTAGCGGCGGCACCGAGGAGGAGGAGGAGGGACCTGACCGTCAGCCGGGTGGGATGTGAACGCTCACATTTCTAGACCAAACACTGAGTTTCCCGTCGTGCGTCTCGCTAGCGAAGAGGACTATGATACGCACTGCTTGTCAGACAGTGAGTATGCAGTCTTCCACCTGTGTGGTGTTTTCTGGGCTCCTTGAAGACAGTTGTTATTTCTGACGACGTTTCGCCCGCAGTCGTAGCGCTCTGCGCGCCGACCTCAAAATGGCGGAGAGGCCGACTCTGGGCTAACTACGCTAACTAGCCGCGTAGTAATAACACGAGCGTCTAATGAGCTCCGGATCACATCATATGGAGTTGTTCTGCTCTGAATGTGCATTTTTTCTTGGAACCAGCTCGCTACTGTGGGTTGAAGACATTCCGTGTAGCCCGACACTTGTTGTCTTAACGATGATGAATTTGTGGCTTCGTCTATTTCTGGAAGTTGTGGCGACAGGCTAGCATGAAGTTAGCTAGCGGTAGCCCGCTGACAGTCGCTGTGGTCCGGTACATTTCACTGAGATGCATATCATAGGATAAATTACATTATACTGCATATTATATTATAATACAGGTGAAGATGGTTAATTAATCCATCGTTGTCTTATAAATATACTAAATCGTTAAGGTCGGGAATTATAACACTTTATATCCAGAGAACCGTGATGCAGTCTCCGGTTTCTCCAGGGTATTGGTCGACAATCAGACCATTCTCAACATGCTTAGGTTGTTACTTGAAGGCGACAAATGTCATTTTATTAGGGCTGCATGTGGATCTAATCCCGGGCAGAGTGAGGTCCTGACAGGCCGGTGAACGTGTCCATGCTAAGCTAAGCTACAGCAGAAGGGCGTTGCTGAGGCGTCGCTGCAGCCGTGCCCTTGTGTCTGACGGCAGGACGCAGCCGCACAGCGGGGAGCCACACTCTGGATCCACACCTTTTTAGATCGTTTGTTTTCTAAGTGTTGTGCTTATTTTTAACGTACGTCGTGAAATGTGTAAGGTTTTTAAAACGACTATCTTAACCAACAGGGTTGGGATCGGGAGACAGACCTCCCTGTGGCCTGTTATTTTATTTTATAATTGCAAAAAAGCCATGATTCATATTCTAGACGTCAGAATGACGTCTGGAGTTTATTGCACGATTATTTGTTCATTTTCTTTGGGACGTAATGGTACCCCGGCTAGTGGTCGGAGGGTGGAGTAGGTTATTGACCAGTAACTAGCAGACATCCCAATGATCTTCGTTGTCTTGCAAAGATCACAGTACAATTCTATTGCATTTAAACATTTGATTTATTGAAATTAATTATGAGACTATACAGTATCCCCCCTAGCCTCACCAACTAAAACTAAACATGTGTTCCCTCGCATTCATTTGAATGTGTTGTCCTGGCTCTTGTTAAAGCACATGAATCAAGAAACTCTGTTACTGCAATCAGTAGTCTGCTTGTTCATTCAGATTTGAACATTTTGAGCATGTTTCCTAGCAACAGTTTCATAACCGCAGGCTAGTAATCAAAACACCTTCATGGGATTTATATACTGTTTACGCTATAGCCTACTCAAGCTATTTACAGACCAAAGCATAAGCATAATAATCATGCATTGCTTTTGTTTGGCCTGTCTGCTCCTTTGGCCTGCTGAGAGATAACAAAGCATGTCAAGCTTGTGAAGCAGACAAGTATGAGTCACAGGCCAAAACAAGCAGAGTTGTATTGGAATGGATCCTAATGGTAGATGATCAGGCAATCCTTATGATCCTCCTCTGGACGACTCAGCCATGGCCACACACAAACTTTATAATTGATCCTGCTGATTTTTAAGTGCCGATTTTTGGAATATTGATTGCTCTGAAACGCCACTATATATGATATATTATACTCAGGGGATGTATAGGTGTGTGCTGCATGAGGCTGTGTTGACGTAGGGGTGGGGGGGTGTAATCCAATAGCATGTCCAGTTATAATAGCCTTCATTTAATGATTTGTTTTTTTCAATTCCTGGTCTGTCTGTGTGTTGTCCTGGGGCAAGACTCGGACTCTAATCTTCAAAGTGCTCCGCTTGTGAAATGTGAAATGCTTAGCTGCTGTTTCTGTAGGTTCCACACTTTCATTTTGTCTTGGCCCTAGTTGGACTGCACATGGGGGCTCATGCCATGAATTTCAAGCATCTTACTCCTGCTTTTGAAAAGGCACCCAATATCTGCATCAGGCTGTGAAAATGTACCTTTTACACCTTTTGAGGCATGGGCCCTTTGCCATAAGGAACTCTTTCTGAAAGATGAGACTTAATTTGTGAAATCGAGAGATCCATATGTTCTGTTTTATGACATGCATCCATTATGTGTACTGTTGTTGTACTGTGTTGCTACTCAGGATATGTAGGCTATCACAAGGCAATAGGTGTTGCCTGTTCTCGGTGGGTGCTGCTTACTCTATTTTCGGAATTTTAATCAAAGTCTAAACTTAAAATTTGATATAGCACAATCAAATAACTGTTGTGCTGATATGCTCTCAAGACTACAAATCCCAACTCTTGCAAATCTATATTCTCTCCTATAATCAATGAGGAATGGGAATTCCTTTCAGTTAATGACTAATTCAATGTGATGCCATTCATTGACGTTGATCAAACTCATGTTACATGCTGTATGTTAATATGGTTTTACAGACAGATAAAATGACAAAGCATTATTGAAAACGTGAATTTGGATTGATAATCTTATCTAATGTACACAGACATTTATGGAGATGCATTATTCCAGTTTTGCCTTATGTAGGCTAGCTCACTCTAAACACTGATTAGCTGGCAGCAACATGCTCAGCTCTGGTCAGCCGCGTGTCTCAGTGCTCAAGTGGCGGGCTCGGCCTGTCAGCGCACGTTTGTTTTCATAGCCCTTTATCAGCTGCAGGCGTCCAGGGCCAACATTCAAATGAGCCTATTATGTCACCTTTTCATAGCGGGGAGCCCTCGAAAAGGCAATGCATAGACCAACTCGACCCCCCCCTTTCCCCTCGACCGGATGGCTAATGGTTTGCATGCATATAATATAAGGGTAAATGTATCCTAAAACTAGAAAAATACTATCCAATAATATTGGGTAGAGCAAAATGATCCCTGGGCTGTGGTCGTCATCATTTCTTCTTTTGGCTCTCTGATGCATCTTTTAATTGAATGAGTTGGATTCAACCCATAGTATAGTGTGTGTGTGTGTGTGTGTGCACACACCGACAGACCCACTACCACCCTCTTGTTGTGGTTGAGGTCTTCTGTGTGGGGAGTTAATCTCCTTAGCTTTTGGTCTCTTCCAGCCCTGCTCAGCTGGCTGGGCCCTGTCGCTCAGACACGCCTGTTCTGGTAGCTGGTGGCTAAGCTGCTTACTGCTCGTGTCGAGCCAGGTGTAAGGGCCTTCCTGGCTGACAGTGGAGGCTTCTTGATGACCTCAAGGCTGATGCTTTTATCCAGCTGCGTTCTGTCGATATTGATGAAGGAACATTTTGAAAATGGATATGGAAAAATAATCCAAAATAGATGGGTCCCAAATGTCATCCTAGCAAATGTATTTCAATCAATATCTATCAATATTGGGATGAGAAACTGAATATATTACGGCGGCAGCGGGATATTCAGATACAACATAATATAATCAGATATAGTGTTTTTATTCTTTTGTGCTATTCTAGTCTGAAACTATAAATGAATGTACTTATTTTGATGGTCATAATATCCATATTATGAATAAGTGTTAAAAAAGGTTAAAGGTCTAAAAATGTACACCTTTGTCAGTTCTGACCATATTATTGCCATTGTTAATATACCCCCCCCCCCCCAACCCCTTCCTTGAGATGACCACTAGCATGTGTGGTGTAAGGTGCAGTCTCTAAATGAAGTCATCTTCTACGACGGCAACGAGTAGCCAAGAGTCAGGGAAGCAGGTTCCTTGATATATTTATGAATTGTGTTTGGTCTGTAAAGCTATAGGTCATAGCTTACATGTAGAGGTCCTTTAACATTGAATGCATTTGTTCAATGCTGTTTTTCATGGAGCTAAAGGAAACTAGGATACACATCATGTTTTCCATTTTGAGAAAAAGTCATTAACAGATTTGGATTGCACCACAGTGGATCTTGATGGCTGTGGCCTGTGGATGAGTGTTACCATCACGGTTCGGTATCTTTGTCAGAGTCCCCATGATTATTCATGTTGTAGGACATGGTTGAGGTAAAGACTTCTTGGTTCATCCCATCCTCCAAACCTATAGTCGATATCCGTTATATTTTGATCATCCGTAGTGGTAAACTACCTTCATTGACCCATTATTATCACTATCTGTTGTATTGATCATTCATCCCAATAGCACTCAGTGCTACAAGTTAACTTGCACTGCGGTACATGTTTGGTTGCTTTTGACATGATTTGCAATTGTATCGCAACAGTTTTGCATTGGAAACCACTTTCTATAGCCTAGTCATCGACCATGAAGGCCACCTCAAACAGGTTGGTCTCAGAACATGGATGTATTGAAGGTCACACCCACCCGTCCTCATTCCCCTCATCCATTATCTGACCCTTGTGAAATGCCGTTAGTAGGTGGTCATTTGATCATGCACACCAGTGGTCTGTTTATGTGGCAGCATCCAGGAGCTGAGAACTCTGTAACCAATGAACCGAGCTCCCAGTAAACAACTTCTCTCTCTCACTAGCGTCGCCATGCATGGTTTACCCGAGACGATAACGATGATCAGGCTGACCATTGCTTTACCTTAAACTCTTGCTCGCTATGGCAACATGGCGATGGGATTTTTGATATTATCGCGCATGACGAACCTTTTGATCCTGCTGTTCTGAAGCTGGTCCACCTGGGGCGAGGCACGGACTAGCAACTCAATATCTGCTGATGCTGAGAATGAACAACCTAATTAGCTTGTCAGAGTCTTGCGTTTATCACAAGCAGTAAAATTAAGACATTTACTGATCAACAAGTCTTCAGGTATCAGATATGTGAATTGAGGATACTCTATAATCTAGGCTTGTCATTTGACAGATCTCCCAAAGATTGATTCAGTGGCGCTGGCTTGAATATCTGTCGGTCATCATATGATAAGCAAGGATAGTTTAACACTTTATATAGGCAGGTTAGGATTCCATACAAGTGCTGAGCTACTCATTAACAACACAATACCACTACCGTAACTACCAATGAATGAAATAACCAGTCTTTGTATGAATCCGTCTCCTTACCCCCTGACCGAACAAATGGGTAAGAGTTGCTCCTGATTTGTCTGTTTCTGAACCAGATGTTGGGCCACTGACCGGTGACTCGTCTCCGTGGACCATCGCTGACGGTCTGCCCCTGCGCTGCAGAGCCCATTCTGTCCAGCATTCCAGTTCCTCCGGGCGGACTGCAGACCTGTACACATCCTAGACACAAGCACCCCCTTCCACCTCGTCCTCCCTGCCAGGGGAGAGCCGCGGCCCTGCCACCATGGTGCTGTCACAGAGGCAGCGAGATGAACTGTAAGCGCTCACACACCCTTTGTTCACGTACCACTGCATATAGACAATGCAGAACTCTCTGTACAGGCCTGCACACAAACGAGCGGTAGCATGTCTGGACAGAAGAAGTGTTCGGTGCGAGTGGTGACCTCAATCGTGGGCATTAGACACGCACACGCTAGATGCACGCAAGTCGAGACATGTCTAGACCTACCATTGTCATGATGACGCTGGTCTTGCTGTCAATCATCCATCTATGCCTGCACCACCCTAAAAGCGGTGGATCCATATTTTCACAGCGTTTAGTCCCTGAGTTTTCTGTGTTGTGATGAGGGCTCTGCAGCCCGTGTGTAACCCTAGAGCCTGTGGGGCGAGTGACCTGCCGTCTTAGGGTGCGTGGACGGGCAGCTAGTCAGTGTGAATATTTCATAGGCCACATGACAGGAGGAGGAGGAGAGCGGGGGATGGGAGCAACCCAGAAAATCAAAGTTTACATTTCCTGGGCCTCCTCTGGTATTTCCCATAGACGGGAACACTGAGCTATTCATTGTATGCTTCAATGGATGATATGTTGACCTGTTCTGTTGGGCAGCTGTCTCTTGTTCTTTGTCGATTCAATGAATTACTGGCAAAAAAATACAATCAATCAACACTGTTAAGTTAATTCGATGTGGTTGACATATAATCAGTGGGCCAATCTGGTTGTTGTTTCTTTAAGTACAACAAGGGGAGGGCCTCAATGCTCCATGTTAAACTACAGCCAGTCTGAGGTCCCAGTATTAAACATTTACCAGTATTAAACATTTACCAGTAAGAACAGGGCCGGCTCGCATGTCCCTCATGGGCGTGTGCAAAGGTATTGGGGTACACTTTTGGCAGGGCTCTTGATGGGGCACCAGTTGCTTGTTTTGCTTAAATCCTTAATTTAATGCGTTGCCCTTTATTTGATCCCCAATTACTCCTGGTTAGCATTATTGCTCCTGCCCAATGGCCACATGTTGTTCCACTAGCCATCCCTGGATGAAGTGTTGCTTCTTAAGGGCCTCTTCCCTTTCCCAATGCAATGGGCTTAGGGCTGCAGGGTGAGAAGTAGGGTGTAAGTGTTTACTGCTGTCTTCTGGTGGTGGCATCTCCTGCCAGTGTTGGACTCAATTGAACATTGTCACCCTGCACATGGGTTCAATATCAGCCTGTGAAGCAGCCATAAACCACAAGCTAAATATAGCACATGCACTCATAAAATATTCACTCATCATCATGGGTCAAGCGACTGGACTTCTGTCATTATGTGTGGCTGTGAATATTTTCAGTGGCCCTTTTCAGTGCAGAGGCTTATCCCAGTCATTTGAAGAACAGGGCATTTTCTGATGTTTTTCTGTCGCCCATGACTACAGAAACTGATGTTCTCTGAGATTTAAAGAGGTGGATTTCCTCTCCCCTGAAGGAGCAGCATTTCTCTGGTGCTGGTGCAGACATTTAAGGTGGAGCTGGAGAGCTAGAGCCACTTCTCCCATCTCTCAGAAAGGGTGTGGCTCTTTCTCTTAAGGAAGGCTGGTGAACATGCTTAAGGTGGAACCACTAAATTAGGAAAGCACACTCTTACCCCACAGTCAATGACTTGCATAAATTCACTGTTTTAGTGCAAATTATCCAGAGAACAATATTTAGCAGGTTGATTATATTTGTATGTGATCCCCTTATCCCCACTTATTTTCCCCAGAAACCGAGCGATAGCAGACTATCTCCGGTCCAATGGCTACGAGGAAGCATACTCCACCTTCAAGAAGGAGGCGGAGATAGACATGGTAGGTGGAGGCCTCATGGTCAGGAGGACCACTGACCGCTGACCCCTGACCCCTGACCATGAGCTCTTCTCTCTGTCTCTGCTTGCAGAATGAAGAGGTAGATAAGAAGTATGCCGGCCTTCTGGAGAAGAAATGGACCTCAGTCATCAGATTACAGAAGAAGGTGAGCACTGTTTACTGTCCACTGCCACTGTACTCCTACATCCCTCAATCCATCCATGCTGAGCTTCCTTGCCACATTGTTCAGCGGATATTTCTTTACAAGAGAGCGATTTCTTGGTGCCAGTGTTTCTCCGTACGAGTCGTGTATTTCTGAGCATGACCCCCTGTGTGCTGAAGGATGAGTGGACCAGTGACGTTTGACCCCTGGTGTCGAGCAGGTGATGGAGCTGGAGTCCAAGCTGAACGAGGCCAAGGAAGAGATGACCCACGGGGGCCCCGTGGGCCAGAAGAGGGACCCCAAGGAGTGGATACCCCGCCCGCCTGAGAGATACGCCCTGAGCGGGCACCGCGCACCGGTCACGCGCGTCATCTTCCACCCCGTGTTCTCCGTCATGGTCACGGCCTCCGAGGACGCCACCATCAAGGTACGACCGGCAGCTGGCTAACGTTCAACTTTGATGATCGACAGACCGCCGAAACGTTGTCTCCCATCGTTTAAACACTGTTACAGTGAAGTTATTGGATGGCTCTTGAAGCAGAACATCAGCCCCATCAGCTTCAGGATGTTGATGCATTGGGTCATAGGACACGGTTATTCTAACTTGAAACACAATGCCGAGTTGGGTTTCCTTTCATAGTGTAGTGTGCAGATCCCCTGAATGGCCCTCTGTGTACAGGGTGCTTCTCCTGTCAGTAAGCCTGGGGGGGAGGCACTACCAAGCAGAACAAGAGCACTGCAGCACGATGCTCTCTGTTCTCTGTGGATCTGGTCCTCTCTCTCTCTATCGTCTGTCCCGTCCCCCACCCCCTCCCCCCCCCTCTTTGCTTCCTGATCATTCTGCCTTGTCACTGCTCATGTCAGGAAGTAGTGCTGGGGCTGTTGTCGGAGGCGACCCTTGAGTGGAGCACCCCTGGGAAATGTCTTGATTTATTTCACAGCTACAGACCGTGTTATTGTCAGACAGGGGCGTGCATGCATTGTTTAATCGCCATTTATTTAATCTAGAAGACGTGTTTGTCAGTCTTTTACTAGTCCATCTCTTGCGTTGTCACTAGGGATGGGCATGCTTAATCGATGATCGATTGTTGATTGTTAGGAATTTTGTCGACCACGTAATATTTTTTAGCGCTCAAAAGGAGGGTGTGTTGAATAGTGTAAGAATGGTTCTTATTGGAATACCGTTTTTATCTCAAACGTTTAAGAGGGCCATAGGCTCATTGTTCGGCTTTAATGAGTGCTGCATAGGCCTACATTTATTATTTTCAAGTAGTTGTTCACTTAAACAGTTTAGTATGATTATTGTTGCCGCTTAGGCATCATTAAGAAAGACATGCAGTATTTAAAATGTAAAAAAATTTTTATAGCCTAGAGAAAAATAACGATTACATCGTTAATTGTATCAATTGATCAATCAAGGACATTTCTTAACATGACCATCCCTAGTTGTCACATCAGTGTCCTCCTGCCTGAGAGGTCCGAGATTCACATGGATGGCAGCCGAGCGGATGATGTCACCTTAACCTCATGTTGAGGCAACATTTCCATATTGTGATCTCCATATGTGAGCCTGGAACTGCACTCGGAGACGCCTGCTCTTTTGAATGGTGCATCCCTGTGTCTTTAGAATCTGCTCACATTTGGCACCTCTGAACACAGGCTAGTACAGCCACAGGAAGCACTTCAGTGCCGGGGTCGTTTTTCATCCCACCCAGGCGGCTGGTTGGGCATATCCTGACATCATTTGATAAAGTGTTTGTGGTTGTTGTTAAAGGTTCTGCTGCCGGATGTATGACTAAGCAGCACCATCCACCTTTAGCCAGTTAAGCTTCGCTGGCATATTGTGTCTTCAAGTGTGCATGAAAATAAGTAAACTAAATGTTCCTGGTATGAGCCATTACTGTGTATAAAAGGCACATTTTAAGTAGTGGATTTAGTAGTAGTAGTAGTAGTCTAGTCATTTTCAAGGAATACTTGGAGAAATCTGTAAATTTCAGATTGCCTGTCTTACCCAGGTCAGGCGAGTGGTGTAATTCCAGAGTCATGGTTTGTGTCCTGAAGGCTGTCCCTTTCACTTCTACCGCAGCGAATCCTTCAAAGAGGGAGTTGATGAGCAAAGGAGTGGGCTGTTGTTGTTGTTGCTGTTGTTGCTGCTGCTGATGCTATTATCGTTGTTTTTGTTGTTACCTGGAAGCGGGCTCCGACTCACGGTTTGCTGTCTCCAGGTGTGGGACTATGAGGCGGGGGACTTTGAGCGCACCCTGAAGGGCCACACAGACTCTGTGCAGGACATCTCCTTCGACCAGACGGGCAAGCTGCTGGCCTCCTGCTCGGCAGACATGAGCATCAAGCTATGGGACTTCCAGGGCTTCGAGTGCATCCGGACCATGCATGGTGAGACACGCCCGCACGCCCGTAGCCACTTGGCAGCCATTTGGGTTTCAAAGGCTAGTTGCTTTGGGGTAAATCAGTGTGGGATTCCACCTTCAGTTCCCCTGACAAGGGAGGGATTAGAACTAAGATGGGCGTTTGGTGAATAACAGCCACTGCTATGTAACTAACCCATTTGAATCATTTTACATAAATCACATTTCAACTTATTGTATGAAATAAGTTGTATTGTTAGTAAGTAGCAGATAAGAAATTAGTGAACTGATCAAACTGAACCTCAGGGCTGAATCCTCCCTAGTCCGGCTGCTGGGTGGGGAGAAGGCTGATCTGTCTCTATGATAAACATGCAAAAGCCTGAGTTAGTGCCCCATTTGCTTTCCCCTAGGCCACGACCACAACGTGTCTTCTGTAGCCATCATGCCCAACGGAGACCACATCGTGTCCGCCTCCAGAGACAAGACCATCAAGATGTGGGAGGTGGCCACTGGGTGAGTCAGGCTACCTCAGACCGCTGTTTGAACCACTATAGTGGACAAATCCTTGATTTCTTTAATCAGCTTTTATGTATTTAATAGATGTGCATTAAAGTTGGACTCTCGTATAAGATCTTCTTCCAGAAGAAGGTGTGTGTGTGTGTGTGTGTGTGTGTGTGTGTGTGTGTGTGTGTGTGTGTGTGTGTGTGTGTGTGTGTG